>CAUYUJ010000395.1:0-82500 GCA_963575745.1 Prorocentrum cordatum
CCCCGCACACACATTTTATCGGCACATAACAAATCAACCCCGCACACGTTTCGTGGCCCCATAGGGAGCTCCACCGAAGGCCCCATGGCTGCCGTCCGCATGCGTCCCGCACACCCATTTCGGCACACCCCTCACACGTTTCGTGGCCCCACAGGGAGCTCCACCGAAGGCTCCAGTGCTGCCGTCCGCATGCGTCCCGCACACCCATTTCGGCACACCCCTCACACGTTTCGTGGCCCCATAGGGAGCTCCACCGAAGGCCCCATGGCTCCCGTCCGCATGCGTCCCGCACACCCATTTCGGCACACCCCTCACACGTTTCGTGGCCCCACAGGGAGCACCACCGAAGGCCCCAGTGCTGCCGTCCGCATGCGACCCGCACACCCATTTCGGCACACCCCTCACACGTTTCGTGGCCCCATAGGGAGCTCCACCGAAGGCCCCATGGTTGCCGTCCGCATGCGTCCCGCACACCCATTTCGGCACACCCCTCACACGTTTCGTGGCCCCACAGGGAGCTCCACCGAAGGCCTCAGTGCTGCCGTCCGCATGCGTCCCGCACACCCATTTCGGCACACCCCTCACACGTTTCGTGGCCCCATAGGGAGCTCCACCGAAGGCCCCAGTGCTGCCGTCCGCATGCGTCCCGCACACCCATTTCGGCACACCCCTCACACGTTTCGTGGCCCCACAAGGAACTCCACCGAAGGCCCCACATGCTGAGACCGGGTCCGCATGGTTGCGTCCCTGCACACCACATTGTCGGTCACACCCCTCACACGCTTTCGTGCCCCATATATATTAAGGAGCTCCACCGAAGGCCCCAGTGCTGCCGTCCGCATGCGTCCCGCACACCCATTTCGGCACACCCGTCACACGTTTCGTGGCCCCATAGGGAGCTCCACCGAAGGCCCCATGGCTGCCGTCCGCATGCGTCCCGCACACCCATTTCGGCACACCCCTCACACGTTTCGTGGCCCCATAGGGAGCTCCACCGAAGGCCCCATGGCTGCCGTCCGCATGCGTCCCGCACACCCATTTCGGCACACCCCTCACACGTTTCGTGGCCCCACAGGGAGCTCCACCGAAGGCCCCAGTGCTGCCGTCCGCATGCGTCCCGCACACCAGGTGTGTGGCGTGCCGACATGGGCGTCGCGGCGCGCGGGCGCTGCCGTCGGGGTTCCCAGGGAAGCCCCCTGCAGAGGCGACGCTCAGAGTCACGAGTACCGAGAGTCACGCAGACCCAAACTGTTCACAGTCGTATACATACATTTACACTGGGCGTATCCATGCACGCATTCATGCGAATAGAATCAATCGCGCGCAGATTCATTCATAATCAGACTCGCTCGCGATCCGACTCGCACGCGCTCAAGCTTTCATATTCGGACCTATCGTCTTCGTTCGTGTTGTGTACACTGCCACGCATTTCGACACACCCCTCATACGGCTCGTGGCCCCATAGGGAGCGCCACCGAAGAAGATATTCACAATTGCGGTACTCTCAACTGCATATGGTTGGGTCCTTCGCCAGGCTAATGTTTTTGCAAGCGTGCTTGCTATGTGTATATACAGATGTCGTGGATGCATGGTGCTCTCTTTATCTCTATCTCCATCTCTTTTTCTCTCTCTCTCTCTCTCTCTCTCTCTCTCTCCCTCTCAGTCTCTACATCTCTTTCCCCCCCCCCTCTCTGTGACGATCGGATTGCATTCCTTCTCTGTGTGGGGGGGGGGCGGCTCAATAGTCTCCCTTTGTGGGCGGTTACCTGCAGAGTCCCTTTGTGCGTGGCGACGCGGGAGCGCGACCCAGCGCCCGCGCCAGCCAGCCACCCGACAACCAGATCGAGTGCGAGAGCCCAGGACTGCGCTGCGACCCCCGCGGGTCCTGCTCCTCTCCTCTGCGTTCCCCACCCGTGCGACCTTGGCAGTGACGCCGTCAGGGGGGGCTCGCCTATTCGTCGCGATCGACGGAAGACAGCTGCCGCATCTTGCTGGCATTCCGACCCAGCTGTGCCCTGGTGTTCCCTGTTGGGCCATCCTGGAGGCACCCCACCAGTGTCTGACGACACGCGGGCCGCGAGGGCGCGATCGTCCCGCACACGGATCCGCCGTACGTGGTTGCTCACGGGCATGACTGCATTCATACGGCGAGTGCCGACCGACCGAGCGACCAACCGACCGACCGAGCCTCATCATCGTGCGTGCCCGTGTGCTCTGTGCTCCAAGCACCTTTGAGGCCAGCAGACGTTCAAGACGAGGTCACTGCATCAGTAGCTCCTTGACGAAAAGGGTCGCCTCATCGAGGGCGAGAGATTCAGGGAGGGACGATAACAAATCGTGGATATGTATGTGTCCTCCTGCTCCGCCTCCGCCTCCTCGTCGTCAGCATCACCATCAGCAGCAGCATCAGCTGCATCAGCATCATCATCATCAGCATCATCACCACCATCATCATCATCAGCAGCAGCAGCATCATCACAATCATAATCATCATCAGCATCATCATCACCAGCAGCATCAACATCAGCATCACCGTCATCGTCCTCAGCATCGCCAACAGCAACATCATCATCAGCATCAGCATGATCAGCAGCAGCAACATCATCATGATCGCCATCATCATCATTTTCACCCTCCTCCTCCTCCTCGCCATCATCAGCAGTAGCGGCATCATCAGTGTCACCCTCATCATCAGTCGACATCACCATGCACATCGTCATCAGCATAATCGGCATCGTCGGCATCGTCATCATCAATACCACCATCACTATCAGCAGCATCATCAACAGCATCAACACCGGCCAGCATCATCATCATCATCACCATCGTCAGCATCATCATCAGCGTCATCAACGTCAGCATCATCGTCATCATCCTGATCACCATCATCACTATCACCATCATCATGGGCAGCATCATCAGCAGCAGCAGCACCACAACTACCACCAGCATCACCACCACCATCACCATCACCATCATCATCCACAACCCTCGCATCTCCCAACGGACAGAGGGTCTCAGATTTCCGCGTGAGCTGGGCCGAGCTGGTTAAGCGGTGCACGTCACAGGCATGCGCGTGCCTAGTGCGCAGCCGCCGCACGGCTCCGATCTTCTTGGTGGGCACGGGGAAGTCAGCACGCTTGCCGTCCTGCGGGGGGGGAGGGGGGAGGTGGGTGGCCCATGGCGAGGGACCTCCTACTTGTTGTCATGCAACATCTCTCCTCCCTCCCTCCTCCTCCTCCCTCTTTCGCCCTCGTCCTCCTCCTCCGCCGCCTGCTCATCCGCCTACTCACCATCATAGTATCACCAGGTTCCCCTTCCTGTATACACATCAGTTTTAGTTGCTCTTCCCCCTGCAACCACGTCACGAATCCTTCAACACGCCTCTCACATCTCATCCATCAGCACGCGCTGCGAATACACAGCACAGCACACGAGGAGTCAATTCCTGCGGCTGTCTCTAAAGGACCTGCGTGTTCTAGGACAACCCCATCGGCGGATGGAATCGGGTGATGCTCATTGATAACGCATAGGTGGGAAGGTAGAAGTTCAGCTTTACCGCGAGCGCACCTAGCTTGCGTGTATCCTGTCCCTTCGCTGCTCGCACCGATCACTCCTCTCATTTTCCATTTGTCCTCCTTTGGTCCAAGATCGTCTGGAAATCGGGCATCGACACTTCCGCGTCGAACCCCTGCCCTGTACCCCGCCTCCGCTCCCTCGCCCTGCCCGTTCTCAACCGCCCCCCTGGTGCGTGGTCCCAGGTGAGGGGCCCCCCAGGTGAGGGGCCTTCTCCTTCTCACTTCCCCACCTCGCTCGCCGCCGACTCGGCTCTGCCAGGCTGTCTCCGGTCAGCTGAGCGCGCCTGCTGCCATTAGCACTTGCACACCAGTTGTGCTGCTGACGACGGCATGCCGCCAGTGGCACGGGAGTTCCCTGGATCCGATCGGCTGCGGCGGGCGGTGGGGTCCGAGTAGATGGGGTCGGAGGATCGCGCCGCATCGCCAATGCATCGGCGATGCATAGGCGATGCATCGCCGACGTCGGCGACGCATCGGCAACGTTGTCGTGGAGAAAACCGGCCTCCGCATCGAGCCGCATCCCCGATGCATCGGCGATGCGGCGCGATCCTCCGACCCCATCTGCTCCGACCCCATATGGCAGGCCTAGAGCTCCGAGGGCAACTCGGCTGGGCCTGGCCCTTGGGGGTGTGTACAGTCGGGGCCTTGACCTAAGGAACCCTAAATCAGGAACCAGGCCCATTTTTCCATGAGCTAAACGTCGATCTCCGATCGAAAACATAAGGAAAACCCGAGGCAAGCTGCGAAACACTTAAGGGACGCGAAGCCCCTCCCCAACGAAAAGGGTTCCTTCTTCAGGGCCCCGACTGTAGAGCTTCGCAGGCAACTCGGCTGGGCCTGGCCCTTGGGGGCGTGTATGCCCTGTACTTTCTCGGTGCCCTGCACAGCCACTTGAAGTGACGAAACAACAACACACACCCATACCCATAGGGGGGTCGGAAAGGGCTATGGGTGCGCGTTGTCGGATGGGGGTCCCCGCTCGAACGGGAGCGTTCCCCAGGGTCCGACGACACGCACCCATACCCATAGCCAGTCCTCCTCCCAACGACCCCCCGTTGGGTATGGGTGTGTGTTGTTCGTTCGTCATGAAGGGCGTGCCTCGGGCTCGGCTCGTCCTGGTGTCGTTGATCGGTGCGCTCGTGTGCGGCGCTGTGCGGTCCACACGCCCGCCTCTGCAGAGCCGGTGCTCGCGTGCAGCACCGCGTGCGGCCCCACCCGTCTCCGCGGCCCCCCGCTTGACGCGTCTGGGGCTTGTTGTCCTGCATGTGTTCATGCCCTCCGCGGCGTCGACGCGTAGTACCATGCACTCTAAAGTTTCATATTCTTATTCCGTCCTTATCCCCTTCTTCCCCCTCCTCTAATTATTATTAGTCAAAGTATTAATGATATTATTTGTTCTGAACATTGTGTTTATAAATATTAGCATTTGTAGGTTTACACTTCTTATTCGCCTTTTGATTATTCGTATTATTAATGCTATTTATTGCTATTCTTCCTCCTCCTCCTCCTGTCCTCCTCCGTCTCCTCTCCGTCGTCGTCAGGCCAATGTTTTTTTAATCCCCGCCACCGCGGCCAAGCGGTGCAGCCTGGGCGCCGTGTGACACCTCCTGCATGAGGTGCACCGCCGATGATGATGCGGAGGCGGGCGCCCGGGGCTCACAGCTTCCAACCACCTTGGTTGGAATTCTACTAGCCGCGGGCACACCGCTTGCCGCGTTAGGCTGAGGTTCTGGCGCTGGGTACCGCTCCGTGTTGCCTTGCTGGGTAGGCCCAGCACTGGACCGTCCCCGACCCTGGTGGGGCCTCCTCCCGCCCCGCCTGTTGGCTGGGGGGAAAGGGCCAGGGGGCGACCTCACCCTGCGGGGTTGCGGTCGCCAGCCCAAGGCTCGGGTCCTGCCCGTTGGTTCCTGTTGTCGGTTTCCCCCCTGAGGCACGGCGTTTCCGGCGCTATGGGGGGCTGGCCAATAATAGGAGGCCGGAGGACGGATTCAGCTTGTGCCTGCTTCCTCTTGTGCACGTGTGCCCTTATGCAAAGGGAGACTTTCTGACAGAATTATGTGCCAGAGCGTGTTGCGCCGGCCCGGGTTGGGCGTTTTCGGTTCTGCCCTTTGGGGGCTGCAAACGTCTCCTCTCCGTCTCCAATCGTTTCCACATCCTCCTCCCCCTCATTCCCAATCCTCTTTCCTACACTCTCCCTCTGGAGCGCGCGGGAGAACAAAAAACTGTGTCGTTTCCTGGGGGGGGTGGGGGGGGGGGCACGCCATTTTTCTCCGCAAAGCCTCGCAGAGCGGACGACTGTAATAGTCAAACGCCTCGAGCCACGCTACATCCGTCATGATGAACGCGCGCTCGCTCCGATTAGTCTACGGCAGACGAGAGAAGCATCAGCCGCATGCCTGCACTAATGTACGATCCGCATCGCTGGGTGCCCGGAGTCCAGGACGAAGGGCCGCCGTGCAGCCGGCGTCCTGCCGGAGTCGAGGCGCTGCGCAAGAGGCCCGGGCACGCCGGAGCGTCCGCAGGGCATTAGAAACTGCGCAGCGCTCCGCCCAGAAGACCCACCCCCCCTGTCGTGCGGCATGAAGCCATGAAGAGATTGGGCGTCATGCCCCAGGAAGCCCCCCACGAGGCGCCGAGAGGGTCTTCTTCTTCGTCTTCAATCCTCCTCCTCCTCCTCCTCCCCCTCCTCCTCCTGATCCTTCAATTCGTGCGCCTCGTCGCCCATCTTACTCTCGAGACTCGGATATAGAGTCGATCCAGCTGCGGGACGCGACCCGCGACCCTTCCCACCCACCCACCAAGACACACATGTGTTTTTCCATGGAAATAATGGCATCAGCATGGTGCTAGCTCGCACGCGTGCCGCTCGCATCACGAGCCGAATGAGAAGATGAGCGGGAGGAGAACGGATGGATGTATTACAGCCGAAGATATGATCAATCAAATTGTCATCTAAGAAATCTTGGACAGCTTCCTAAAGTTTCTTGAAACAAACCTGGGCAAACTTCTGTCGTTGACGCTGGAGGGCAAACGTGCTCAAGAAACTGGGCCAACTTTCCGACAAGTTGGCTAAGAAGTGCCGGCCGAGCGTTTCTGGAGGAAGTATCTTCATCAGATGTTCGGACGTAAACCGTTGTGAATGCAGTTCTCCCACCAAGACACAAATGTTTCCATTGCTTCGCAAGCAGTCGCATACTAAGGCTCCTCCTCCTCCTCCTCCTCCTCCTCCTCCTCCTCCTCCTCCTCCTCCTCCTCCTCCTCCTCCTCCATACCTTCGACCAACAAGACTGAAGTGAGCGCGCGCGGGCACGCGCCAAGTGCTGCAGCGAATACCCGCCACCGTGCTGGGAGGAGGCACGGAGAACAGCGTCCTCAGGTCCCTCACGAGGCCTCCGCGCTCGGCCCCGAGGATCCTTCGAGGGGGCGCACAGCCCAGAGCACTCCGGGTTTCTTGACAAGCGTGGGGGGTACCCCCCCCCCGACGGGGGGTCAGCCTCGCTTCGTCGTCGCGCCGCGACGGGGGGTGGGAGCGCCTCTGGCGCGCGGTGGCTGCCCGCGACCGGGGTCGATGTGGGGCTGCCGGCGGGGGTGACGCCACCCCCACCGACGCTTCTTCAAGAACTCGGAGTGCCTTCTAGGCGCTCTTGTAGGGCGACGATATCTATACATATCCACTGCTCCCGGCCAGGCCAATCCTGGGCCCAAGAGCTGTGTATACGCCCTCCTGGCTTGGCCAGGGAGGCATATACACCGCTCCTGGGCCCAGGATGGGCCTGGCCAGGAGCAGTGGATATGCATAGATCTCGTCGCCCTATCTCGTGTGCTCTCCAGCGCTCCTGGGCCTTGTCGCGTTAGATGTTGGGGATCAAAGGGGGCCCCAAGACGGTCCAAGAGGAGCGCCGCGGGTCGCCCCAAGAAAAGCGCCCCAGGACGCCCAGGATGGCCTCCAGACGGCCCAAGAGGTCCCCAAGACGCTCCAGGAAGGCTCCAAAATGCCACCCAGAAGGGCCCCGAGAGGCCAAAGCCAGAGGTTGTCCATCGGTTGTTGCAGCATCTGGCCGTTCTAGGCGTTTCTCTCGACGCTCCAAGACGGCCCAAGAGGCCCCCAAGAGGCCCCCAAGATCGCCCCAAGATGGCCCGAGAAGCACCCAAGAGGACCAGCCCGAGAGGCCCCCAAGACGGCCCACAACAGCCCCAAGAGGGCCCAAGAGAGGCCCCAGAGGGGGAACAGGAACCGACATTCCGAGCCCTCCGCCACAAGACGACCTCCGAGAGCGCCAACAAGCCCCCAAGAAGCCCCCCAGAAGCTCCATGGGGGCCCTGAGAAGCCCAAATCTGACCTCAAGAAACCTCCAAGAGGCTCCCGAGAGGCCTCAACAACACACACACACACACACACACACACACACACACACACACACACAAACCGCCTCCAAGAGGGTTCCCAAGAGATCCCCATCGGCATCCCAGAGGCCTCTGACCCACAACCAAGGCACGGTGGCAGGACGGGCCGATGGCCGCTGGATCCGCCGCCCCCTGCTTGCAGGGGTGCACGGCGTGCTGGATGATTCAGGTTTTGGTTTTGGTTCTTTTTCTAAAAGAACTCCCCAGTGGGCTTCGGCCCGTCCCGCTGGCCACCCGCGCATTTCCCAAAATGCGTCTGTCAATGCCCAAAAACGGCCGTTTCGCTCGGGACATCCTCAAAAAATCGCGAAGATGGCCCAAGATGGCCTCCAAGTCCGCCCGAGATGGTCCAAGACGGCCTCCAAAACGGCCCAAGAGAGTCCAAGACGGCCCAAGACGGCCCAAGAGGCCCCCCAGAGGCCTCCCAGACGGCCCAAGAGGCCTCCAAGAGGTCCTCCAGGAGAGTCCGAAGAGGCCAAAATCATTGATTTTCCCTTGGTTTTTGAAGGATTTTGGCATTTGCGCCTTTTCGGCTCTCCGACGGCTCAAGACGGCCCAAGAAGCCCCCAAGATCGCCCAAGAGGCCCCAAAGAGAGCCCCATGATGGCCCAAGTGGCCTCCAAGATGGCCCCTAGAGGGCCCCAAGAGGGCCCAAGAGGCCTCCAACACGCCCAAGATGGCCTCCCAGACGCCCAAGAAGATGGCTCCAGACTGCCCTTGGAGGCTCCAAAATTTTTTTTCCAAGCGTGCCCAAGCGGACCATAGAGGGCCCCAAAACGGCTTCCTGACGGCCTTCAGACGTGCCAGGACACTCCCCACTCCTCTCCACCCAAGATGGCCGAAGTTGGCTCCCTAGCTGCGCCCGAGACGGCCCAAAAAGCCAAAAAGCTCGACAACGCTTGCCCAAGAGGCCTCCAAGACGGCAAGATGACCTTCAAGATGCCCACGTGTTCCGAAGGCTTTCAAACCGATTTCGGGGAAAACGTGGTCCGATTACGCTTGGCAGGTCTGGCCTCAACGTTCGGCCACATAGGCGCTTCCAAAAAGGCAGGGGGCGGCGGTGATTCGCCGTAGGCGTCTTCGATCCGCCGCCCCCTGTCGATTCAACGCAGGGGTGCCTGGCGTGCTAGATCCTCTCGGTTTTGGTTTTGGTTCTTTTTCCACAAGAACTCCCCCTTGGGGATTCGGCCCGTCCCGCCGGGGTCCCAGGATTTTTTCCAAGGACCTCAATTCCCTACTTTTCTGCCCAAGACGGCTCCAAGATGGCCTCCAAGATGGCCAAGATGGCCAAAGATGGCCTGCAAGATGGTCCAAGACGGCCTCCAAGTCCGCCCAAGATGGTCCAAGACGGCCTCCAAGACGGCCCAAGAGAGTCTAAGACGGCCCCAGACGGGCCAAGAGGCCCCCCAGAGGCCTCCCAGACGGCCCAAGAGGCCTCCAAGAGGTCCTCCAGGAGGGCCCGAAGAGGCCAAAATCATTGATTGTCCTCAGGTTTTTGAAGGATTTCGGAATTTGCTTCTTCTCGGCATTCCGACGGCTCAAGACGGCCCAAGAGGCCCCAAGATCGCCCAAGAGGCCCCCAAGAGCCCCAAGACGGCTCCAAGATGGCCTCCAAGATGGCCAAGATGGCCCCAAGATGGCCTGCAAGATGGTCCAAGACGCCTCCAAATCCGCCCAAGATGGTCCAAGACGGCCTCCAAGACGGCCCAAGAGAGTCCAAGACGGCCCCAGACGGGCCAAGAGGCCCCCCAGAGGCCTCCCAGACGGCCCAAGAGGCCTCCAAGAGGTCCTCCAGGAGGGCCCGAAGAGGCCAAAATCATTGATTGTCCTCAGGTTTTTGAAGGATTTCGGAATGTGTTTCTTCTCGGCATTCCGACGGCTCAAGACCGCCCAAGAGGCCCCCAAGATCGCCCAAGAGGCCCCCAGGAGGGCCCCATGACGGCCCAAGTGGCCTCCAAGATGGCCCCAAGAGGGCCCCAAGACGGCCCAAGAGGTCTCCAACACGCCCAAGATGGCCTCCAAGACGCCCAAGATGGCCTCTAAGACGGCCCCGAGCCGCCCCAAGAGGGTCCCCCGTTGGCCCAGAAAGGCCCCCAAGGCTGCTCCCGACGGCGTCAGGCGTGCCAGGAACCCACCAAGATGGCCGAAGTTGGCTCAAAGCTGGCCCAAGACGGCCCAAGCGGCCCCCAAGAGGGCCTCCAGGAAGGCCAGAAAAGGCCAAAAACATTGATTGTCCTTTGTTTTTTGGCGGATTTCGACATTTCCTTCTGTTCGGCCTTCCGACGGCCCGAGACGGCCCAAGAGCCCCCAAAGATCGCCGAAAGATCGCTCAAGAGGCCTCCAAGACGGCCAAGATGACCTTCAAGACGCCCACGTGTTCCCCGAAGGCTTTCCAAACCGATTCGGGGAACACCCCAAGATGGCCTCCAAGATGGCCAAGATGGCCCAAGATGGCCTCCAAGATGGTCCAAGATGGCCTCCAAGTCCGCCCAGGATGGTCCAAGACTGCCTCCAAGACGGCCCAAGAGAGTACAAGACGGCCCAAGACGGCCCAAGAGGCCCCCCAGAGGCCTCCCAGACGGCCCAAGAGGCCTCCAAGAGGTCCTCCAGGAGGGCCCGAAGATGCCAAAATCATTGATTGTCCTCAGGTTTTTGAAGGATTTCGGAATTTGCTTCTTCTCGGCATTCCGACGGCTCAAGACGGCCCAAGAGGCCCCCAAGATCGCCCAAGAGGCCCCCAAGTGGGCCCCATAACGGCACAAGTGGCCTCCAAGATGGCCCCAAGTGGGCCCCAAGAGGGCCCTAAGACGGCCCCAGAGGCCTCCAACACGCCCAAGATGGCATCCAAGACTCCCAAGATGGCCTCCAAGACGGCCCGAAGCGCCCCAAGAGGGTCCCCCGTTGGCCCAGAAAGGCCCCCAAGACGGCTCCCGACGGCGTCAGACGTGCCAGGAACCCACCAAGATGGCCGAAGTTGGCTCGAAGCTGGCCCAAAAGGGCCCAAGAGGCCCCCAAGAGAGCCTCCAGGAAGGCAAGAAGAGGCCAAAAACATTGCTTTTCCTTAGGTTTTTGACGGATTGTGACATTTCCTTCTTTTCGGCCTTCCGACGGCCCGAGACGGCCCAAGAGCCCCCAAAGATCGCCGAAAGATCGCCCAAGAGGCCTCCAAGACGGCCAAGATGACCTTCAAGACGCCCACGTGTTCCCCGAAGGCTTTCCAAACCGATTCGGGGAACACATGGTCCGATGGCCTGGCCTCAACGTTCGGCCAGATAGGCGCTTCCAAAAAGGCAGGGGGCGGCGGTGGTTCGCCGTAGGCGTCTTCGATCCGCCCCCCCCTGTCGATTCATCGCAGGGGTGCCTGGCGTGCAAGACCCTATCGGTTTTGGTTTGGGTTCTTTTTCCACAAGAACTCTCTCAGTGGGTTTCGGCCTGTCCCGCCGGGGTACCGGGAAGATTGCCCAGGAGCACAAACTCCACGAAAAATCCTCCCTGAAACGGCCGTTTCGCTCGGGACGTCCTCAAAAAATCGCGAAGATGGCCCAAGATGGCCTCCAAGTCCGCCCACGATGGTCCAAGACGGCCTCCAAGACGGCCCAAGAGAGTCCAAGACGGCCCCAGACGGGCCAAAGAGGCCCCCCAGAGGACTCCCAGACGGCCCAAGAGGCCTCCAAGAGGTCCTCCAGAAGGGCCCGAAGAGGCCAAAATCATTGATTGTCATTAGGCTTTTGAAGGATTTCGGAATTTGCTTCTTCTCGGCATGCCGACGGCTCAAGACGGCCCAAGAGGCCCCCAAGATCGCAGAAGAGGCCCCCAAGAGGGCCCCATGACGGCCCAAATGGCCTCCAAGATGGCCCCAAGAGGGCCCCAAGACGGCCCAAGAGGCCTCCAACACGCCCAAGATGGCCTCCAAGACGGCCCGAAGCGCCCCAAGAGGGTCCCCCGTTGGCCCAGAAAGGCCCCCAAGGCGGCTCCCGACGGCGTCAGACGTGCCAGGAACCCACCAAGATGGCCGAAGTTGGCTCAAAGCTGGCCCAAGACGGCCCAAGAGGCCCCCATGAGGGCCTCCAGGAAGGCCAGAAGAGGCCAAAAACATTGATGCTCCTACGGTTTCTCCCCACATCCAAAGTGGGGTTCTTGTTTTCTCTGCACACGCCGCGCAGGATCTCACACCCCCCTTTTCCTTTTTCCCCACATCCAAAGTGGGGTTCTTGTTTTCTCTGGACACCCCGCGCAGGAACAGGAACACACACACACACACCCACTCACACTCACTCACACTCTCTCATCATCAACCTCATCAGCATCATCGATGATGCTCTCTCACATGCTTAGTCACTCACATACTCATCATCATCATCACTCGCACTCTCTCACACGCTCACGAACATCATCATCATCATCATCATCATCATCATCATCATCATCATCATCATCGGCATCGGCATCATCCTCATTCAAACATCATCATCGCCACCACCACTCACAATCAATCATCATCCTCTTCACCACTCATCTTCACCACCACTCATCATCCTCATCCTCATCATCGTTGAGTAAATTGTGAGGAAGTCTCAGGCGGGAGCCCCCTCCCTATGGGGCCCGCAGATCATGTTGGTAATCCGAGCGGGTCATCGGAACCCTGTAACTGTCGTCACTTTTGGGCTCCCAAGCCTGAATATGGAGGAAGTCTCAGGCGGGAGCCTCGTCTGTGAGTGAATTGAGAGGAAGTCTCAGGCGGGAGCCCCTCCCTATGGGGCCCGCAGATCATGTTGGTAATCCGAGCGGGTCATCGGAACCTGTAACTGTCGTCACTTTTGGGCTCCTCAAGCCTGAATTTGGAGGAAGTCTCAGGCGGGAGCCTCGTCTGTGAGTGAATTCTGAGGAAGGCTCAGGCGGGAGCCCCCTCCCTATGGGGCCCGCAGATCATGTTGGTAATCCGAGCGGGTCATCGGAACCCTGTAACTGTCGTCACTTTTGGGCTCGTCAAGCCTGAATTTGGAGGAAGTCTCAGGCGGGAGCCTCGTCTGTGAGTGAATTGTGAGGAAGTCTCAGGCGGGAGCCCCCTCCCTATGGGGCCCGCAGATCATGTTGGTAATCCGAGCGGGTCATCGGAACCCTGTAACTGTCGTCACTTTTGGGCTCCTCAAGCCTGAATATGGAGGAAGTCTCAGGCGGGAGCCTCGTCTGTGAGTGAACTGCGAGGAAGTCTCAGGCGGGAGCCCCCTCCCTATGGGGCCCGCAGATCATGTTGGTAATCCGAGCGGGTCATCCAAAACCTGTAACTGTCGTCAATTTTGGGTTCTCGCGCTGCCAGAACGCAGCTCCCAGGCCACATTTTGGACGCAACAAGGAAGTTTTTGGGCTCCTCAGGCCTGAATTTGGAGGACGTCTCAGGCGGGAGTTTCGTCTCTGAGTGAACTGCGAGGAGCCAACTGTAGGCCACTTCGTGTTCGTCGTGTTCCCAGAACGCTATTCCCGGCACGCGTCCACTGGGACGCACCCCTGTGCGCTTCCTCTGGGTCGTGCCCCCGCACGCATCCACTGGGACGCACCCTTGTGCGCTTCCTCTGGTTCGTGCCCCTGGCACGTATCCACTGGCACGTGCCTGCGCGCACCTCAAGGCGACCACCGGTGGAGGCGCCGGCGAAGACGAGGGCGCCGAGGCGGGCGAGGGCGTAGAGCACCCGGGCGCGCCTCCAAAGGGGGTCCGAGAGCACTTGCACTACCAGCCGGTCCCGACGTGGGGCATCGACGGGGAGCAGGACATGGCGGACGTGCTGAACTTCGCGCACCGCAAGCGTCTCACGAAGCTGGCCAAGGAGCTCCTGGCGCTCCCGTGCATGTCCGAGGCGGCCCGCGAGGACGTGGGCGCGCCCGCGCCAGCGGACGCCGCGACCGCTCCTGCGCCCGCGGCCGGGTACCGACCGCTGGTGACTGCGGCGCGCGAGGAGAGACGCTCCTGGGCGAAGCTGCAGGACGACCGCCTCCAGAGCACTGGCGACGAGGATGACGCGGGCGTCGACGACGGCGCGGCCGAGAGCGCCGGCGGCCTGGGCACCGACCCCTCTGCGGCAAGTTTCGACCGAAGCGTGTACTCCACGCCCAGCGCGTATATCGCCCAACTGGTCGCTAATTTGCCGGAGGACCAGAGACTCACGCAGGACCAGACGCTCTTCGTCGCCAAGTTCGCCAAGGCCTGCGACGAAGCCTGGGAGGACGACGTGCAGAAGAAGCCCTGGAGCGAGAGAAAGGTGACGCACTTGCTCCTGCTGGGCCAGGGCGGCTCGGGGAAGACGCACGTCGTGCAGAAGATCGTCTTCCCAGTGGTGGAATACGTGTGGCCCTCGCCGGCGCCGGACAGGGCCAGCATGATGGTCGTGGCTTTCTCGAACGCGCAGGCGAAGAACATCTCCACCGAGACTGTCAAAGCCAGAACGCTGCACAATGCCTGTGCCATGCGAGTTCAGAAGTACACCAACGCGAAGCTGCGGCCGGGGGGCATGCAGAAGAGGCTGAAGTGGTTGTGGGAGCACGTCCGCGTTCTTGCCATCGAGGAGATAAGCATGGTGGCAGCCGCGCTGTACAACGCGCTGGACCTTCGCGCCTGCCACGGACGCAGTGACACGCACGACGTGCAGGAGTCGAACTACCAGCGGCCACACCACCACTTCGGGCGCGTGCCCATCGTGTTGCACCTCGGCGATTTCCTGCAGCTGAAGCCCACCGGCAGCATTGGCCTCCTGACGGACGTGAACGAGCGCCTGGACGACGACGAGTCGTACAGGTACGCGGACCCGCCGACGGTGGAGATCCAGCACGCCATCAAGGTCTTCTCTCAGATCCCCTGCGTCTTCGAGCTGAAGGGCACGAAGCGCTTCGAGCCCGGGGACCCTCTGATCACGTTCCTGGGCTGCACGCGCGAGGGCAAGCCCTTCCCACCTGAGGTCTGGTCCGCCTGGGAGAAGACGTTGGCCACGGACAACCAGGGCGTCCTGGACCCTCGGCACCAGCACGAGAACTTTCGGCTCGGCTACGGCATGGGCATATACTGGGAGACGCTGGCGAGGTGGATCAACACGCGCGCTCGTCGCGACGCTCGGCGTCTGGGCGTGCCCCTTGTTTTCCTGCAGGCCGTTGACGAGTGCGGCACGATTCAGGGCGAGCCCGACGCGGGTCGGCGCCTCCTGAACGTCCCGAACATGCACAAGACGGGGGACATCCACGGCGTTTTGCCGGCCCACGTCGGCATGGAGGTGCGGTTCACGGCAGCGCAGGAGGAGCTGAAGAAGAAGTTGGGGCTCGTGCAGGAGCAGCGGGCCACCATCGTGTCCTTCGAGTTCCACCACGAGGACGAGCAGCGCTACGAGGAGTGCTCGGCCGGCCAGCTCTTTCGCCCCCGTTTCCTACCGCAGGGAATCTGGCTGCAGGTGCACGGTTTCAAGGAGTCTCCGATCTACCAGGAGGTCGCCGAGGTGCTGCGACAGGGCGCCGAAGGCGCCGACGACGACGGCCAGGCCGAGGCGCGGGCGCGGAGCTTGCTGATGTTCAGGCCCAGCGAAAGGGAGTTCACATGGCAGAGCTCGGGGGCGCACAGCGTGCGCCGCTCGGGGTTCACCCTGACGCACGCGTCCTACCTGACCTCCACGCTGTCGCAGGGCCAGACGCTGCGCAAGGGCGTCACCATCGACTGCGCGAGAGACGAGGACGCTGGCCGCACGGGCATGTCGGACGAGCAGTGGTGGCTGCACCTCTACGTCATGTTCTCCCGCGCCACGCGCATGCGGAACATGCTGATCCTGCGGCCGCCGCCGCGAGAGTTCCTGGAGTGCGGGCCGCCGGCGCCCCTGCGGAAGGCGCTCCTGGAGTTCGACAAGAGAGCGGTTTTGTCCAGGGCGGAGGCGAAGCAGCTCGCGGCAGAGCTGGGCTTCGTGCTGCCTTCCGCCTGAGCGCGGCTGCGCCTCGCTCGAAGCCCGCGGGGTTGTCCCAACGGCTTGGTCTTGCGCGCCAACGGCTCGCGGGGTTGTCCCGACAGCCTGGCCCGCGGGGTTGTCCCAACGGCTGCGCGACGTGACCAGTAGAGAACGCGCCTGTGCTGGCCGTGGCGGCGACGGCGCCGAGGAACATCGACATGCGCGCTCATGCAACAGGAAGGGGAGGAGGTGGCGGGGCGCGGAACAAACAGGGGGGCGAGGACGGGGACAACGTAAGGAGTGGAAGGGGGGCCCGCGCCAAGGCGAGAGGAAATATACGCAGAAGAGACAGCCAGGACGCCTCACCAACCACGAGGACGACGGTGATGTTTTTTTCCAGATTCGCCCAGAGGATTCTTATGTGGGGTTCTTCCGTCGGAGTAAATTTGTTTTCTCTCTCTCTCTCTCTCACACACACACTCACCATCATCGCCATCATCATCGCCATCAACCACCATCATCGTCATCACACGCACACACTGATCATCACTACCATCATCATCACCATCAACCACCATCACCGCCATCACTACTCATCATCATCATCCTCATCATCATCATCATCGTCACCATCATCACCACTCTATCACCCACTCACTCACCCAATTACTCACTCATCCTCAGTAGGCTTCGGAGGCAGTGGTCCTCCGACGGTAGGACCGCCGCCTCCCTCAACATCATCGTCACCATCACCATCATCATCTCTCGATCACCCACTCACTGGTCATCATCATCATCAGCATCATCATCACTCACTCATCACTCATTCATCATCAGCACTCACTGACTCATCACTTCGTCATCAATCACTCCCTAGATTGAACATGGAGGAAGTATCAGGCGGGAGCCTCGTCGGTGAGTGAATTTCAAGGAAGTCTCAGGCGGGAGCCCCCCCCCCATGGGGCCCGCACTTCATGTTGGTAATCTGAGCGGGTCATCCGAAACGTGTAACTGTCGTCACTTTTGGGCTCCTGCGACCTGAATATGGGAGAGTATCCGGCGGGAGCCTCGTCTGTGAGCGAATTGCGAGGAAGTCTCAAGCGGGAACCCCCTCCATTTGGGGCCCGCACTTCATGTTGGTAATCCGAGCGGGTCATCCGAAACGTGTAATTGTCGTCACTTTTGGGCTCCTGAGGCCTGAATATGGAGGAAGTCTCAGGCGGGAGCCTCGTCGGTGAGTGGATTGCGAGGAAGTCTCAGGCGGGAGCCCCCTCCCTATGGGGCCCGCAACTCATGTTGGTAATCCGAACGGGTCATCCGAAACGTGTAACTGTCGTCACTTTTGGGCTCTTCAGGCCTGAATATGGAGGAAGTATCAGGCGGGAGCCTCGTCTGTGAGTGAACTGCGAGGAAGTCTTAGGCGGGAGCCCCCTCCCTATGGGGCCCGCAGATCATGTTACGAATCCGAGCGGGTCATCCTGAAACCTGTAACTGTCGTCACTTTTGGGTTCCTGAGGCTTGAATTTGAAAGAAATATCGCGCGGGCGCCTCGTCTGTGAGTGAATTGTGAGGAAGTCTCAGGCGGGAGCCCCCTCCCTATGGGGCCCGCGGATCATGTTACGAATCCGAGCGGGTCATCCTGAAACCTGTAACTGTCGTCACTTTTGCGCTCCTGAGGTTTCATTACGGAAGAAGTATCAGGCGGGCGCCTCGTCTGCGAGTGCGGCACGATTCAAGGCAACCCAGACGCAGGCCGGCGCCTCCTGAACGTTCCGAACATGCACAAGACCGGGGACATCCACGGCGTCTTACCGGCACACGTCGGCATGGAGGTCCGGTTCACGGCCGCGCAGGAGGAGCTGAAGAAGAAGTTGGGGCTCGTGCAGGAGCAACGGGCCACCATCGTGTCCTTCGAATTTCACGCAGACGACGAGCGGGACTACGAGGAGTGCGCGCCGGGCCAGCTCTTCCGCCCCCGCTACCTACCGCAGGGAATCTGGCTGCAGGCGCACGGCTTCCAGGAGTCCCCGATCTACAAGGAGGTCGCCGAGGTGCTGCAGCAGCGCGCCGATGGCGCTGGCGACGACGGCGAGGCCGAGGCGCGGGCGAGGAGCTTGCTCATGTTAAGGCCCAGCGAGCAGGAGCTCACGTGGCAGAGCTCGGGGGCGCACACTGTGCGCCGCTCGGGGTTCACCCTGACGCATGCGTCCTACATGACCTCCACGCCGTCGCAGGGCCAGACGCTGCGCAAGGGCGTCACCATCGACTGCGCCAGGGATGAGGACGCTGGCCGCACGGGCATGTCGGACGAGATGTGGTGGCTGCACCTCTACGTCATGTTCTCCCGCGCCAAGTGCATGCGGAACATGCTGATCCTGCGGCCGCCCGCGCGAGAGTTCCTGGAGCGCGGGCCGCCGGCGTCCCTGCGGAAGGCGCTACAGGAGTCGACGGCGCCGAGGAAAATCGAGTTGGTTGCCACGACCAGGGGGAACGGGAGGTGCACATGGAGAAGAGGCAGGAGGATGAGGAGGGAAGGGGCATGGGGGAGGGTGACGACGAGGAGGAGGAGGTGGCGCGAGAGGAGGAGGAGGAGGAGGAGGAGGAGGAGGAGGAGGAGGAGAAGGAGGAAGAGAAATAGAAGGAGGAATAGAGGGCAGTGCAGAGGGCGAGAGGAGAGGGTGTCCGCCAGGGGGAGGAGGAAAGGGCAAAGGGTAAGCTAAACAGATTCTCATGCGGGGTCCTACCGTCGGAGTAATTGACGGATTTTGACATTTCCTTCTTTTCGGCCTTCCGACGGCCCGAGGCGGCCTAAGAGCCCCCAAAGATCGCCGAAAAATCGCCCAAGAGGCCTCCAAGACGGCCAAGATGACCTTCAAGATGCCCACGTGTTCCCCGAAGGCTTTCCAAACCGATTCGGGGAACACATGGTCCGATGGCTTGGCAGGTCTGGCCTCAACGTTCGGCCACATAGGCGCTTCCAAAAAGGCAGGGGGCGGCTGTGGTTCGCCGTAGGCGTCTTCGATCCGCCGCCCCCTGTCGATTCATCGCAGGGGTGCCTGGCGTGCCGAACTATATTTGATTGGTTTTAGTTTCTTTCCAAAAGAACTCCCCCTGGGGCTTCGGCCCGTCCCGCCGGCCACCCGGAAAGGACCTCAAAACGCGTCCGTCGTGCCTCTGTAGGCCGCCGTAGGCGTAGGCGGTGATTCGCCGTAGGCGTCTTCGATCCGCCGCCCCCTGTGCTTGTCACAAAGGTGCCTGGCGTGCTGAACCCTAGGCGATTTGGTCAGGGTTCTTTTTCCAAATAAACTCCCCCGGGGCTTCGGCCCAGCGTGCCGGCCACCCGGAGGGCCGCACAAACGACCTCAGCGTGCACAGCAAAATCTCCAAGACGGCTCCTCCTCCTCCTCCTCCTCCTCCTCCTCCTCCTCCTCCTCCGCCTCCTCCTCCTCCTCCTCCTCCTCCTCCTCCTCCTCCTCCTCCTCCTCCTCCTCCTCCTCCTCCTCCTCCCTCCTCCTCCCTCCTCCCTACCTGTGGCAGTGGCGGTGGAAGGTCGCTGCCCCTACGGGCCCGCCGCCGATCCCCCCCCCCGCGCGCCCCAGGAGGGCGCGGCGCCGCTCGCCTCCGCCCCCCGTTCGCCCCAGGAGGTGGCTTCTAAGATGGTCACCCCCGCTTTTCCAGGGCCTCCCCCTCAAGAGCAACGTTGTCATTGAGTCGAAGGGGAGCCCCTTCCCTTTGATCCCTCCCCTGCCAGGGGGGGCGGGGTCCCGGAGGGAACCCAAGGGAGTCCCGGAGGTGGCTTCAAAGATGGTCACGTTTGCCCAAGGTGGCCTCCAGGATGGCCCAAGATGGTCCAGGATGGCCTCCAGGATGGCCCAAGATGGCTTCTAAGGTGGCTTCAGGATGGCCCAAGATGGCCTCCAGGATGGCCCAAGATGGCCTCCAAGATGGTCCAGGATGGCCCAAGATGGCTTCTAAGGTGGCCGCCAGGATGGCCCAAGATGGTCCAGGTTGCCTCCAGGTCTGCCGAAGAAGCGCTCTCCTTTGCTTATCGACTCTACCCCCCCCGGGCTACCCCCCTTTCTGCATTGCAACTGACATGTGACTCTGCCCCATCGCCCGTCCTAAATATGAACGCATACCATCCCAGGCGAACCGGCATCGACACCCCCTGTCATCCTCTGCAAAGAATACGATGCGCGCGCGCTCGCTAATCAAAAAAAACTAAGCCAAAAATCGCGTACCAACACAACATATATAGAGAGAGTTATACACACATGCACATGTATATATATATATATATATATATATATGTGCGTCGTCGTGCGCACATGCGGAAACCCTGACAAAACCTGCAGTGTCGCAAGGAATTCAAATTCGAGTGTCCAAAGCAACATGTACATATACATACATACATATATAGATGTCTGAGAATATATATCTATATATATATATATAATCACCTAGCAGCTCGCCCATTGGCCCCCCGTCATCCCCACGCCAAGGGGCGAGCATATATACTGGCGCAGCACCGCTCTGAAAGCGATGCATTCAGCTGGGCCGGGCAGGGGAAGACCCAACACTGCATCCAATATTTAATGCGATCCACAGACCACCCGTGCGTGGCACATGGTGCTGCTTGGTACGTCTGGACAGTATCGTCGCCGACCTGGCCTAGAACTGCCAGCGAAATATCCTCACACCCCTTGCTTGGAACTGCCAGCGAAGTACCCCCACCCCATGGCCCGAAACTGCCAGCGAAATATCCCCACCCCTGGCCTAAAACTGCCAGCGAGATATCCCCTCAACTCGCTGATTTGAAACTGCCAGCGAAATATCCTCAACCCCCTGGCCTAAAAACTGCCAGCAAGAGATCCTCCCACCCCCTGGCCTAAAACTGCCAGCGAGATATCCTCACACACCTCGCTTGAAACTGCCAGCGAAATATCCTCATCCCCCTGACTTGTAACTGCCAGCGAAATATCCTCACCTACTGGCTTAAAACTGCCAGCGAAATATCCTCACCGCTTGGCCTAATACTGCCAGCGAAGTATCACCGCGCCCTGGCCTAAAAACTGCCAGCGAGAGATCCACGACCCCCTGGCCTAAAAACTGCCAGCGGAATATCATCACACCGCTCGCTTAAAACTGCCAGCGGCATATCCTCACGCCCCTCGCATGAAACTGCCAGCGAAATAACCTCAAACCTCCTGGCCTAAAACTGCCAGCGAAATATCCTTGTAACTGCCAGCGAGATATCCTCACACCCCTCGCTAAAAAATGCCAGCGAAATATCCTCTCATCCCTGGCCTAAAACTGGCAGCGAAATATCCTCACACCCCTCGCTTGAAACCTCCAACGAAATATCCCCACCCCCTGGCCTCAAAACTGCCAGCGAGAGATCCTCAACCCCCTGACTTAAAACTGCCAGCGAAATATCCTCAACCCCCTGGCCTGAAACTGCCAGCGGCATATCCTCACACCCCTCGCTTAAAACTGCCAGCGAAATATCCCACCCCCCTGGCCTAAAACTGCCAGCGAGATATTATCGTTTCCCTGACTTGTAACTGCCAACGAAATACCCTCACACCCCGCGCTAAAAAATGCCAGCGAAATATCCTCTCACCCCCTGGCCTAAAACTGCCAGCGAAATATCCTCACACCCCTCGCTTGAAACCTCCAACGAAATATCCCCACCCCCTGGACTCAAAACTGCCAGCGAGAAATCCTCAAACCCCTGACTTAAAACTGCCAGCAAAATATCCTCTCACCCCCTGGCCTGAAACTGCCAGCGAGAGATCGTCATTCCCCTGACTTACAACTGCCAGCGAGATATCCTCACACCCTTCGCTTAAAACTGCCAGTGAAATATCCTCGACCCCCTGACTGAAAACTACCAGCGAAATATCCTCACGCCCCGGAAATAAAACTGCCAGCGGAATATCCCCACCCCCTAGCCTAAAAACTGCCAGCGAGGTATCCTCAACCCCCTGACTGAAAACAACCAGCGAAATATCCCCGCCCACTGGCCTAAAAACTGCCTGCGAAATATCATCAAAACCCCTCGCTGAAAACTACCAGCCAGATATCCTCACACCCCTCGCTTCAAACCTCCAACGAAATATCCTCACCCCCCTGACTTGTAACTGCCAGCGAAATACCCTCACACCCCTCGCTCAAAACTGCCAGCGAAATATCCTCACAGCTTGACCTAAAACTGCCAGCGAAATACCATCACACCCCTCGCTTAAAACTGCCAGCGAAATACCCTCACACCCCTCGCTTAAAACTGCCAGCGACATATCCCCACCCCCTCGCTTAAAACTGCCAGCGAGATATCCTCAGCCCCCTGACTAAAAACTGCCAGCGAAATATCCCCATCTCCTGGCCTGAAACTGCCAACGAAATATCATCATGCCCCTCGTTTGAAACAACCAGCAAAATATCGTCGCACCCCTCGCTGAAAACTGCCAGCGAAGTATCCTCAAACCCCTGACGCAAAACTGCCAACGGAATATCCTAACACACCTCGCTTGACATTGCTTAGAACTGCCAGCGAGATACCCCCCCTGGCCTCAAAACTGCCAGCGAGAGATCCTCAACCCCCTGGCCTAAAAAATTGCCAACGAAATAACCTCTCACCCCCTGGCCTGAAAAAGGCAGCGGCATATCCTCACACCCCTCGTTTAAAACTGCCAGCGAAATATCCTCAAACCTCCTGGCCTAAAACTGCCAGCGAGAGATCCTCATTGCCCTGACTTATAACTGCCAGCGAGATATCCTCACACCCTTCGCTTAAAACTGCAAGTGAAATACCTTTAACCCCCTGACTCAAAACTGCCAGCGAAATACACCCTCGCTTCAAACTGCCAGCGACATATTTTCACCCCGGAACTAAAACTGCTATCTAACGGTTTTGGTGATTCAGTTCAACTCTGTCTGTCTACTTCCCGAAAATCAGATTACGGGCTGTCCCGGTAAATAAATAAATTGCCCCAGCTCGCAACACCGATGTTCAAAAACGCTTGCGCGCGCAATTCTTGCGAATTCGAAGGACAACCATCGTTTTTTTTATCCATCAGTTTTACAAAATGCTACCAAACGGGCTTCGCGCGCGCGCACACGTCGAAATCGTTCGAACGACTTTTCGCGCGTGCCGTCGCGAGAATCCGATGCAAAAAACAAAACGAAGTGCACGCGCACGCGTCGTCGCGCGCGCATGCCGAAATCAGTCAAAAACCATTGGTTCCGGAAGAATTTCAAAACCGAGTGTCCCGAAACCATACAAAAACAAATTGTTTCGCAACATCAATCTTCAAAGAAGCCTGCGGTCGCGATTTTGCGAGCTTTTGAGAAAAAATCATAAGCTTCTCAACATGCTCATTGAATTCTGTGAAACGGGCCTCTCGCGCCACATGCCGAAATCATTCGAACGCCCTTGCGAAAATGCTGGGGGGGCACGATCCGTGTCAAATAACAACATGCGGCCACTTTCGCGCGTCGGCCGCGCGCGCACGTCGAACTCCTTCCAGAAGCTTCATCACCGACAGGAGGACGCCGTCATCGTCGCCGGCGTGACCAACATCGGCGCCGTCACTGGCCGCGCCGTCGTCGCTGTCAGCATCGCCACCAGCATCGTTACTATCATCATCGTATCTACTGCCGTCGGCGTTTCCATGGTACCGCGCCCGCGCAAGTCGCCGACTCGCGGTGAAGTGCCCACTGGGATGCGCCCAGCGGTCAGCACCACCGCGGCCGCGTCGGTCGCGCCAAACAAGCTGGCCGCTGCGCGCACGCGCATGCGCGGGCTGGCGCGGCCGCAGAGACGCACCACCCCATGCCAACCACTCATCGCAATCGCCGCCACATGGGTTTTGCAAACCAAGTTGCGGGCAGGTGGCTGGGATGATTGCGCGAGCAGTGGAGTTGGCAACTGCGAGCTCCACAAATAGATTCTCCTTTTTGTAAAAAGAGCATGGATTCTATCCCCCCAGGAATTATCGGCACCCCTTTTCGTATTGCAATTTACATATGACTCTGCCCCATCGCCCATCCGAGATATAAACTGTACCAGCACAGCCCAGCCGGTAGCGACCCCCCCCCGTCATCCCCTGCCACAAAAACTATGCGCGCGCCCTCGCTTATCACAAATCATGATTTTCAACGGAATGCACGCGCACGCGTCGTCGCAAGCGCATGCCGAAATCCTTCAAAACCCGTTGCTTTCGGAAGAGATTCAACATCGAATGTCACAAGACATATAAACATATTTGGTTTCGCAACACGGATTGCCAGAAAAAAGCTTGCGCGCGCGCTCTTGCGCATTCTTTCCCAACTACGTCTACTTAATTGCTTTTCTTTGTTGTAAAACATGTTTGTCTACATTTCCAAAACATGCTCCGAAGCAGGCTTTGCGCGCGCACGTCGAAATCGTTCGAACGCCCTTGCGCTCGTGCCGTCGCGAGAATCCGATGCAAAAAACAAGACGAAGTGCACGCGCGCGCGTCGTGGCGCACGCATGCCGACATCCGCCCAAAACTTCCGGTTGCGCAACGATTTCAAATCCGAATGTCTAAAACACGCACAAAAAACGTGCGCTCGCGCTCTTGCGCATTCTGGCCAAAAAAAAAAAGTTCTGCAACATGCTCATGGAATTCTGCAAAGCGGGCCTCTGGCGCCGCATGCCGACATCATTCGCACGCCCTTGCGCGCGTGTTGGGGGGGGCACGATCCGTGTCAAATTAAACCACGCGGGCCGCTATCGCGCGTCGGCCGCGCGCGCATGTTGAACTCTATCCAAAACCTATATCACCGACGCGAGACGCCGTCATCGTCGACGGCGAGATCAGCATCGGCGCCCGCACTGGCCGCGCCGTCGTCGTTGTCAACATCGTCACCAGCATCGCTACTATCATCATCGCGTCTACCGTCGTCGTCGTTAACATGGTACCGCGCCCGCCCAAGTCACCGACTCGCAGTGAGGTGCCAGCTGGGATGTGCCCAGCGGTCAGCGCCACCGCGGCCGCGTCGGTCGCGCCAAACTAGCCGGCCGCTGCGCGCGCGCTTTGGTTGGCGCGGCCGCAGAGATGGACCAGCCAACGCCAAACCCTCATCGCAACCGCCACCGCATGAGTTTGGCAAGCCAAGTTGCGGGTGGGTGGGTGGGATGTTTGCATGAGCATGGGATGTGTCAATTCGTTTGTTAAAATCAAGTTCGCCGCATAGATTGCACCGCATAGACTGCAAGAACGTACTGGTTGGGATCCACGCTGACTGACATGATTGATGTCCCATTGGTGTTTGAAGGATTTGGGCAGTTGCTTCGTTTCGGCTTTCCGACGGCCCGAGACGGCCCAAGAGACCCCCAAAATCGCCCCAAGATCGCCCTAAAGGCCTCCAAGATGGCCCCAGGACGGCCCAAGAGGCCCAAGACGGCCCCAAGAGGGACCCAAAACGGCCCAATAGGCCTCCAAGACGCCCAAGATGGCCTCCAAGACGGCCCTGGAGCACCCCAAGATGACCCAAAGTCAGTTCAGAGAGGCCCCCAAGACGGCTTCCGCGGCGTTAAGCTGCGCAGTTCGCAGCCACCCAGGGAGCAGCGCAGGAGGATCAATGGAGGAGGGAGGCGGGAGAGGCGGAGGCGGAGACCATAGTGCTAAATCCGAAGCGAGATCCCAACACAGGAGGGTGGGGAAATATTCGGTGCACGTCCATCCGACCCAACCCCCGCCATCCTACGTGAAAACAAGGTTCGGTGCGCACCTGCTGGCCTTCAACGTCGACACATCACTGGCCTCGGAAAGCCCCTGGGCACACAAGGAAAAACAAACAACATCTATTGCAACATCAAAATTACCCTGGCGACGTACCCAACCCCTGCGCAGTGCGGGGCATGAGTAACTTGGGAGACGTTAAGCGGAGGTGATGACGTGACATGGCCGCATATACTTCTGCGAGCGGCATTCGCAAGGCTCGCAGTCCCCCAGGGATTGAAAGGTCCCGCTCAAATCTGCGTGATTGCTCACTCCGCTGGACCCGCCACCATTCTTCGAAAGCAGCGACGGTTTCGCAGATCGCAGACCCCCAGGGACGGCGAGGTCCCGCTCAGATCTGCGCAGTGCCTCATTCAGCTGGCCCGCCAGCAACCCTTGAAAGTGGCGACGGTTTCGCGGATCGCAGCCCCCCAGGGACGACGAGGTCTCGCTCAGATCTGCGCGGTGCCCCGCTCCGCTGGACCCACCAGCAGCCATCGAAAATGGTGACAGTTTCGCTGATCGCTACGCTTGCCCCCCAAGCAGCCGTCGAAAATGGCGACGGTTTCGCAAATCGTAGCCCCCCAGGGATGACGAGGTCTAATTTAGATCTGCGGCGGCTGCCCACTATCGCTGGCCCCCGAAGCACCCCTCAAAAGTGGCGACGGTTTCGCAGATCGCAGCCCCCCCCTTGGGATGGCGAGGTCTCGCTCAGGTCTGCGCGGTGCCTCGCCCCGTTGGACACACCAGCAGCTTTCGAAAGTGGCGGCCGTGTCGCAGATCGCAGCCCCCCAAACAAAAAAAGACTGCGAAGTCCCGCTCAGGTCTGCGCGGCGCCTCGCTCCGCTGGACCCAGCAGCAACTCTCGAAAGCGGCGACAGCGTCGCAGATCGCAGCCCCAAGGGACCACCAGCACCCTCGGAAGTGGCGACAACTTCCCAAATCGCGGCCCCCCAAAGACGGCGAGGTCCCGCTCTGATCCGCGCGGTGCCCCACGCCGCTGGACCCGCCAGCAGCTTTCGAAAGTGGCGACAGATCCCCGATCAGGTTTGCGCGGTGCCTCACTCCCGTTCGCAGATCGCGCCCACCCCAAGGACGGCGAGGTGTCGCTCAGATCTGCGCGGTGCCTCACGGACCCACCAGCAGCCCTCGAAAGTGACGACAGGTTCGCAGATCGCAGCCCACCAGGGATTGCGAGGTGTCGATCAGATCCGCGCGGTGCCTCGCTCCGCTCGGCCCACCAGCAGCCCTCGAAATTGGCGACACACTCGCAGAGCGCAGCCCCCAAGGACGGCGAAGTCTCGCTCAGATCCGCGCGGTGCTTCGCTCCGCTGGACCCAGCAGCAGCCCTCGAAAGAAAGTGGCGACAGCGTCGCAAATCGCAGCCCCCCGGGAACGGCGAGGCCTCGCCCAGATCCGCGCGGTGCCTCACCCCGTTGGACCCGCCAGCAGCCCTCGAAAGTGGCGACAGATTCGCAGATCGCAGCCTCCCAGGGACGGCGAGGTCTCGCGCGGTGCCTCACCCATCTGGACCCGCCAACAGCTGCCGAAAGTGACGACAACTTCGCAGATCGCAGCCCCCCAAGGTCGGCGAGGTCCCGCTCAGGTTTGCGCGGTGCCTCACACCCGCACGCAGATCGCAGCCCCGCCACCCCCCCAGGACGGCGAGGATTCGCTCAGATCTGCGCGGTGCCTCACTCCGCTGGACCCATCAGCAGCCCTGGAAAGAAAGTGGCGATCGTGTCGCAGAGCGCAGCCCCCCAGGGACGGCAGGTCTCGCTCAGATCCGCGCGGTGCCTTACCCCGCTGGGCCCACAAGCAACCCTCGAAGGTGGCGACTGATTCGCAGATCGCAGACCCCCAGGGACGGCGACGTGTCGCTCAGATCCGCGCGGTGCGTCACTCCACTGAACCCACCAGCAACCCTCGAAAGTGACGACAGACTCGCAGAGTGCAGCCCCCCAGGGACGGCGAGGTCTCGCTCAGATCCGTGTGGTGCCCCGCTCCGCTGGACCCGCCAGCAGCCCTCGAAAGTGGCGACAGCTTCGCAGATCGCAGCCCCCCAGGGTCGGCGAAGTCAAAGACAGGGACCGCAGGCAACATGCACACACACACACACAAGCGGTAACTACGCACAGGGCAAGAGGAGACAAGGAGGGGGGCGGGAGGCGGGAGGCGGGAGGCAAGAGGCGGGAGAAGAAGGAGAAGGAGAAGTGGAGTCCGCAGTGTTCTATTCAAAACGAGTACCCAACCAAGGAGGGTTGGGAATTCTTCGATGCGTTCCAACACCCCTCGCCGACTCCTTTTGGGGGCCCATGCGCCCCCCTGGCTGTCCCAAGCTCTCCCAAACGCTTCAAGACGCTACCGGGCACTCCCAGACGTTACATTCCCTCCCCAGGAGCTCACAGGCTCGCCGTCGCCACCAGCAGCAGCAGCATCCACATCCTCGCCTTCATCGCCCTCGTCGCCTCAGGAGGCCTCGGCGCGTGGACCACAAACGGTGTGTCACAATGTGGTGGTTGCCTTGCTGGCGCCGCACGCCATCGTTTTACGCAACCAAAGAGCAGATAGAGAGCGGACCGTTTTTCAAAAAGAAAATCTCGCCTTGGCGCCACGCACACTCGGCTTCCAAGTCGTCCTTAGCTGCGCGAGTGGATGGCGAGTCCTTTTCAAAACAGTGGGGGCAGTGGACAAGGAACCCATGGATAACCAATCCAGGGTCTGGAAGCCGGTGGAACTCCAATCGTGGATCGGCCATGGATATTACCGCCGCCCTCGTCAGATAACGAATCCTGCGAAATCTGCAGCCTCCTGGGCACATTCCTGAACGAACGCCCCCCCCGTATTGGGGTCTCCCCTTGGCCTCCCCGCACATTCGAAAACAAGGTCCACCACCTACACTCACGCGACCCTTCCTCGACCTCTACGACCAGGCGGTCCATATTGTGCAACAGCTAAAACGGATTGAGGGAGGCTGCCCTTTCGAAACGGGGCCCTCGCGCGAGACGTCCGTGCGCCCACGACTCCGACATCCTGCAACGCCTGGACGGATGGAGAGCGCGTCCTTCTCAAGATGACGCTGCCCCTGGGCCTCATTGAAGGGCTCTCGCGTGGGACTTCCGCGGAGCACGCGTTCACGACTTTGACTTCCTCAAACGTCTCGACGGATGGAGGGAGGAGGGAGGAGGGTGAGTGAGTGAGAACAGTCGCGATGCGAGTCGAAACGAACCTACGAGCGCTTACGAGCGAGCTTCTCGGCCTTGCTTAAAGCCTTTGGCCATCGATCGGTTTCGATCCGATTTAAATACTCAGCTCGATTCGCATTCGTTCGCCTGAGACATTCTTGACCCAAGCACCTGATGGCACTACTGGCATAATACCCGCACTGCGAGCAAAACCAGAGGCCCAGGGATTGATGCAGACGCATCCTGTGGCTACGATGTACCCAGCCCCCCCCCTACATGTAATGTAACCCCCGACGGCAACGCAGAGAATCTACCGTCTACTGGAAGAGGTCTAAAACAAGGGGATGAAATCCACTCGGACTTGGCGGCCTGGGTAGCGGAGCTACAGCATATTTTACAGCGCTTGCCAGAATCATCTAGGACGTGACTAGTTGCAAACTGGCGGCACACAGAAGGGGCTGGAGGCGGCGGTGGTTCACACGCAGCCTCTTTTTTCTTCCTCGGACCACCGACTTTCGCCAGCTCACGCTCAGCATCAAGTGAATCGATCGTGGCACGAGCAAGCCTGACACGAATCTGATAGGCCTCTTTTTCTATCTTGTGCACTCGATAACGCTCGGACTCGGCCAATCGCACACGACTGGCAGCCAGCCCAGCAAGCTCGTCCACCGCCGCGTTGCCGACCGCGAGCTGCCACGGCGCAACTCCCTGGGCGACCTGCAGCGGGGACAAGTGCGAGTTCACGAAGAGGACTGTGAACTCTGCTGGGTTCCGCCCCGTGAGGGCCTGGCCGACCTGGTGCCACAGGTCCGCGTCCTCGCCGACGGGCCGCAAGTACCTCCTCGAGTACCAGCCGTCCGCCACGCCACTGTTGTCCGTGACGAAGTTGACCACTCCGCTCGACATCCTGATTGCCGTGAGCAGGGCGAGCAACTCTCCGCGAGGCACACTCTGCTGCGCCCCTGGGAGCCCGCCCATCACCATGCCGTCGAGGACCAGCGGGTCGAAGCACCTGATGCTGATGACCGCCAGCCCGACGCGCCTGAAGCGGCTGTCGGCCGAGTCGGCGCCGCCGCTGGCGTCGCCGAACAGCCACAGAGGCTGCTGGGCCGAACCGACCCCGAACGCCAAGCAGTCGTCGTCGGCCGCGGCTGTGCCTGCAACGAACCACTCCTCGGCCATCTGCGGGGGACTCACCGCAGTCCAGGCTGCTGGGATCATCCCCCGCAGCCAGTAGCACTCCTCGCTCTCGTGCCTGCTGTGGGCCTGCGGCAACAAGTCCTGCGACCGATCGTAGGCGGGCGAGCCGACGTTCTTGCAGCACGCCCACCCTCGGTGGAACATGGTCTCGGGCTCCTCACCGCACCGAGCGCAGAGACGCGACAGCCCGAGCGCCTTCGCCCCTGCCACGTCAACTCGCCGATCCCTCGGCCAGCTGCCGCCCGACGCCACCATGCTGAGCACCTCCGCCATCCTATTACCCCTCGGCATGCTGGCGAACTGCTGGTAGAGCCTGCGCAGCGACACCATGTCCACGCCGTGCTCGACCCCGCCGCCGCAGAAGTGCTCACTGGCCTTCTGCCACAGCTTCGCCGAGATCGAACTCTGCAAATCTGCGACCAATCCTGACGGGGCATCGACGTCGACGAAACCTGTCCAAGCCGTGTCGGGAAACTGCCACTCGATGACCTCGCCTGTGTCTGTCGGTGGCATGGCCCAACAGATCGCCGACTGAGGATTCCACCCATTGTCTAACAGCAGAGCCACCATGGCTGACAAGGGTCCGCGAATGTGACGCGAACGATGCTGCGGCTCGACCTGCTGGAGGCGAGCAACCACCGTAGGCCACGAAGCATGGACCCCTGCACGAAGGGATGGTTGCTGCTGCCACATACGAAACCACAATCTGACACACTCTTCGGGCATACGAAGGGCTGGATCAACTGGCGTCTTCAGACCGATCAAAGTCGTGAGACAGCGGCCGCGCGCCGCTGACCCAACGGCCGCTCCGAGCCGTCGGCGGTAGGTGGTGAGGTAGCTGCCGAAGACCCCGTGGATCTGGTAGGCATACGAGCCCGCGGCCTGAGCCCCAAGCCTCTCAAGCTTGGAAGCCACCTGATACCTCCTGCCCGCCGACTTGTACTTCCTTATCTTCTCGTGCATCTTGCCATACTTCTGGAACCGAGCGCGGCGCGTAGCTCTGGCGTGCACGCTGCCGTTGCCCAGGTCCGTGCCAAGGTACGCCGCCGTCCGCTGCGCCTTGACCGTGAACCCTGCTCGACGCAGAGCTCTCGATACCTTGACCGCCTCCTTGAAAACCGAGCACATCACCACGCTCTTCTGGGCCACTCGAAGATGCAGTCGAGCGAGGCCTCGGCATGTGTCTCGAAGGCACCTGATCAGATCGCTGGTGACTGAAGCTACTGACCCGACGGCGCGCTGCGATAAATCATCCACCCATATGCGGTGGCCCATGCGTGGATGGGCCGCGCATATCTTCTGCAGCGTGAAGTAGACAACTATCAGTGCAAAACGTGTCCCTGACCTCAACCCTTGAACAATTGATTGGGTAGGGATAAGAGGTAGGGACCAAGCACCCCTTTGGCCAAGTGTACGAACTGCCATACACTGGAGCGTCTCGAGGCATAACACTGCAGCGGGAAATCCCAACTTCAACCCATTCGGCAGCACCACCTGCCAGCGAATACTGTCGTAAAAAGCTTCTATATCTAATAGTCCATGTCCTGATGGTACGCACAACACATGGCCGACCTCCTCCTGAAGCGTTCGGACAAACGCCTCGCGAAGGGCGGCGTTGCCCTGCACTGCTGCGTCCCAGTGGGCCGCCGTCTCATCGCTCCAGTCGCTCACGAGGGGCTCGCGTATGAGCGACCAGACGCGCGCGAACATCGTCAGCAAGCCGATGATGCGGTCGCCTCCACCTTTCTTCGGCAGCAAGCGGCCGAGCACCACTAAAACTTGGTGCGGCCACACCACCTGCTCTTCGCACAACATGTACAATTGGGCCAACTCCGTCAGGGCAGACTGCGGGAGCCTCTCAAAGTCGAGAGGAGACATCTGATCAGCTCCCATGCCAGAACGTGGGCGCATCCGATGCGCCGCTGCTCGCACCATGTCCCCCGTGATCTCAGGGAGGATCTCGGTTTGAGCTCGCTCCTTCGCCTGCCGAAAACATTCCCTGACCTCCTCAACGTCATCTCGAGTAGGGCACCAAAGCTTGCGCCACTTGGCCGTCTTGTGGTCGATCACGTCCCTGGGGTGAATCAGCGTCGTGTCGTCCACTTCGACCTCAATGGGCACGAGAGGGTCGTCTTTGATGCTCTTGTGGAGCTTCCCCAAGGCTGGGACTGTCTCCATCCACTCGCCAAACTCTCGCAGTGATGATGCAAGCGCGCGTCGCTGGCACCTGTTAGCGATACGCTCCGCACTCTGCGCAAAAACCTCGATGTCAGCATGCTCCGCAACACGAATCGTTTTGAAGAAACTCTGCCAACGCCGCCATGATGGATCTCCATTCTTTCTGGCCTGGACTCGTAGTCCCGTGTGTGCCTGCTGAGGGCACTCTGAGACCAACTCGCCGATAGATGTGAACAAAAACTCTCTCTGCTTGCCACCGTTCTGCCGCTTGGAGTGACGCCCCAAGCTGAAAAGTAGTGTGTGTAACCTGGCCCACCAGCCTGCCAGTTGATCACGCGACGCTGCCGCCCGATGCCGAACAGAATGATGTACCACGCTCTCTTTGAAACTGGGCCCAGCCCTGGGCGCCCCTCACGTGGAGAGGGGGGACCCTTTACAGTAGGCAACCCTCGGCCGACTGGAGGACCGACCGGCCGCTCGTCGCTCCAGCGGGTGCGCCCGCAGTGGAAAGCAATACTTCTATGGGCTTTTGAGAAGGGGGACTTGGGACGAAAGGGTATGCAGCATCGGTTGATGCATTTTGTGTTTACTCTGGTCCTCCTCTTCCTCCTCCTCCTCCTCCTCCTTCTCCTCCTCCTCCTCCTCCTCCTCCTCATCCTCATCCTCATCCTCATCCTCATCCTCCTCCTTCCTGGTCCTGGACCTTTGAACCGCAGCACAAGCACTGTAGCGGGATGGGCCGTAGGCCAATAATGCCGCTGAGTGCCCCGGCCAGGACGGAGGGCCGCCGTGCAGCCTGTGTCCTGCCGAAGTCGAGGCTCTACGCAAGACGCCCTGGCACGGGGATAGCATCGGGAATTGCGCAACGCTCAGCCCAAAAGACCCCACCATCCCTGCCGTGCGGCCAGACGCCATGAGGAGCTTGGCAGTCGTACCCCACCAAGCCCCTCCTCCTCCTCCTCCTCATCATCATCATCCTCCTCCTCCTCCTTCTGCTCCTCCTTCTGCTCCTCCTCCTCCTCCTCCTCCTGTTCCTCCTGCTCCTCCTCCTCCTCCTCCTCCTCCTCTCCTCCTCATCTCCTCCTCCTCTCTCCCTCCTCCTCCTCCTCCTCCTCCTCCTCCTCCTCCTCCTCCTCCTCCTCCTCCTGCTCCTCCTACTCCTCCTCCGCCTCCTCCTCATCTTCCATTTAATCCTCCTCCTCCTCCTCCTCGTCCTCTTCCTCCTCCTCCTCCTCCTCCTCCACCTTCGCCACCTCGTCGCCCTCCTACCGCCGAGAGAAGGGATAGAGTCGGTCTACTTGCGGCACGCGTTCATTCCCACCCACCGACCAAAAAATGAGCATAGAAAGGTACACTCCTTCGCAAAAAGTTGCATCAGAAGGCTCTTCCTTCATGCTGGAGGCCGCGACTGAAGTGAGCGCGCGCGAGCATATGCCCAAGTGCTATAACGACTATCCACCACCGTGCCCGCAGGCACTGAGTGGAGTCTCCTCAGGATTCTTCGGTATTATTCAATATATATATATATGTACTAGAATCATCGCGCGCTTCATGCGCGCTCAAGTTCTAGCTAGGGTCATGATCATCGTCATCATTGCCATCCTCATCCCCGTCGTCTTCATCGCCATCGTCATGGTCATGGTCACCTTCACCATCACCATCACAACAATCATCAGTAGCACCATTATCATCAGCATCGCGATCACCATCGCCATCATCGTCATCGCAATTTTCAGCATCATCATCCGCATCATCAACATCTTGCTGGTCGTCGTCGGCGTCGTCGTCGGCATAGTCATCGTCATCATCATCAGCGTCATCTCCGTCATCATCCCCGGTCCACTGCAGTCCCCTTCCCCTCCTCCTCTTCCCGTTCTTGAGCTTCCCATCATCTTATACTCATCCTTTTCCTCGTCGGCGTCTCCCTGAAAGCGATCCCTTTTCCTTCACCTCCTCCTCCTCCTCCTCCTCCTCCTCCTCCTCCTTGTCCTCCTCCTCCTCCTCCTCCTCCTCCTCTCTTCTTTCAACGCACCCAGTACACGGGTGCCTACTGGGACGCGTGCCGTGAGCCTTCTTGGAAGCAGTGTGGCAGTCTCTGGAGCCTCTCCAGGCCTTCCTTTGGAGTCCTTTGGGGCCTTTGTTGGCCCGTCTGAGGGCCCATCGTCTGAGGGCCCATTTCGGCCGTTCCGGGTCCCTCTTGGCTCGTCGTGGGGAGCTCAGCCCGTCTTAGGGCCCTCCTGGGGCCCTCTCCGACCATGTAGGGATCCTCTGGTGGCCCCCTCGGGGTTCCTGGGTACTCTCTTGGGCCGTGTTGGAGCTCTCTTCTGCCGCTTGAAGTTCTCTTCAGCCCATCTTGGAACCCTCTTTGGGGCCTCTGTCTGGGGCCGTCTGGGGCACATGTTGGTAACCTCTAGGGCCGTCGCGACCGCTGGTAGAACTGAAAAGCGAAGCTCTCAGAAATATACGTCTTTCCATGGGAAATGCTTGATCTTGCCTTTGGAGGTCCGCCGCCCCCTGCTGATGTATCACAAGGCGTGCGAATGTTTTGGTGGGTTGGGTTTCTTGTTGTACGACTCCCACTGGGGCTTCGGCCAATTCCGCCAGTCACCCGGAAAGCCAACAAAATGTCGTTATCCGTGGCCCAAATCGCCTTCAAGACGGCCAAGATGGCTTCAAGAGAGCCCAAGATGGCCCCAAGATGCGCCCAAGACGGCCCCAAATACACCCAAGACGGCCCATGATAGCTTCAAGATGGCATACGACGGCCAAAGAGGCCCCCAAGAGGCCTCCAAGGGGTCCTCCAGAAACCCGAAGAGGCCCAAATCATTGATTGATGTTAGGTGCTTGAAGGATCTTGGCATCTGCTTCGTATCGACATTCTGAAGGTCCAAGACGGCCCAAGAGGCCTCCAGTATCGCCCCCGGAACGCCCAAAAAGATTCCAAGATGGTCCCAACACGCCTCGCACAATAGGCCCCCAAGATGGCCCCAAGAGGGCCCAAAGACGGGCCGAAGGGCATGCAAGACGCCCAAGATGGCCTTCAAGGCAGCCAATATGGCTCCAGGAGAACCCAAGATGACACCAAAATGTCTCCAAGACGGCTCAAGATGCACCCAAGACAGCCCAAGTTGGCCTGAAGATGGCCCAAGACGACCCAAGAAACCCCCAAGAGGTCACCAAGACGGCCCAAGAGGTCTCTAAAGAGGACATCCACGAAGACCCGATGAGGACAAAGTCACTGATCTGTCTCAGGTGTGTGAAGGATTTGGGATGCTGCGCCTCTGCGGCTTTCCGAAGAGACGGCCCACGAGACCATCGAGATGGCCGCAAGAGGCCTCCAAGATGGCCCCAGGACGGCGTTAGAGGCCTCCAGGAGGGCCCCGAGGGGTGTCCAAGGCGGCCCAGCATGGCCGCCGCAACGGCCAAGCCGGCCTCCAAAACGGCCAAAGTGGTCCACGAGAGCCCAAGATGGCCGCAGGAGGTCTCCAAGACGGCCTGCGATGCACCCAACGCGACCCATGACGACCCCAAGACGTCCCAAGAGGCCACCCAGAAGGAGCCAAAACCATGGTTTCCAGTTGTGCTTCACGGATTTGGGCGTTTGAACCAGGATTCGGCCTGACCCAAGGAACGATAAATAAGGAACGAAGCCCCTTTTTTCCAAGGAACCCCAGGGAGGCTCGCCGCCAAAAAGGCAGCGGAACGCATGCAAGCCATAGGAACGACCGAGCCCCTTTTTAAAAGCAAGTGTTCCTTATTCAAGCTGGATCCTGTATTTGTCGGCCTTTCAACGGCTCAGCCCAAGAGACCCCAAAGATCGCCCCCAGATCGCCCGAGGGGCCTCCGAGAAGGCCCCACGACGGCCCAAGAGGCCCCCGAGGCAGCCCCGAGCGGGCCCCAAGACGGCCCAAGAGGCCTCCAAAGACGACCCAAGATGGCCTTCAAGACGGCCCTTGAGCGCCCCAAGAGGTCCCCAAGACAGCCCAGAGCCCAAGACGGCTTCAGACGGCGTCAGGTGGCCAGGAACACAGCAAGACAGCCAACGAGGCCCCCGAGAAGCCCCTAAAGGCCCCCAAGAAGCCCCCAAAGGCCCCTAGGAAGCTTCCAGGAGGCCCCAGGAATGACCCGAGAAGTACGCAAGACATCTCGTCATCCTTCTCCTCCTGCATCGTCGCCGAGGACGTGCCAGGAGGAGAAGGATGGTCATCCTTTTTCTCCTTCTCCTCCTCCTCCTCCTCCTCCTCCTTCCTCCTCCTCCTTCTACTCCTCCCTCTCCTAACTTAATCCTCCCCTACCTCCCCCACGCATTCCCCAAAGGGTTTCCACAACGGCTGGTGGAACACATGGTCCAACAGCTTGGCCAAACGTTGCCCAAACGTTTGGCCACATGGGCGTATCCTAAAAGGCAGAGGGCGGCGGTGATTCACCGTAGGCGTCTCTTATCCGCCGCCCCCTGCTGATTAGTCACATAGGTGCCTGTCGTGCTGGATGGCTGGTGGTGTTCGGTTGTTTTCTGTAGAACTCCCCCCGGGGCTTCGGCCCAGCCCGCCAGCCACCAGGAAAGGTCCCCAAAATTGACCCGTCGTTGCCCAAATCGCCTCCGAGACGGCCAAGGCCCAAGATGGCCTTCAAGAAGCCTCAAAGACGGCCAACTTGCCCCAAGCGAGCCCAAGATGGCCTCGAAGACGGCCCCAAGATGTCTCAAAAACCGCCACGATGGCACAAGAGAGCCCAAGACGGCCAAAGAAGCGCCCAAGGCCCCTAATACGGCCCAAGAGGCCTCCAAGAGGTCCTCCAGGAAGACCTGAGGCCAAAATCCGTTCTGTTCCTTAGGTTTCTGAACGAATTGGGCACTTGTTTCAAAACGGCCTCCCGACGGCCCAAGACGGCCCAAAACGGCCCAAGAGGCCCCCAAGCTTGCCCCAGGATCGGCTGGGAAGGGCCAAGAGGCTCCCAAGACGGCCCCCAAAGGGCCCCAGGACTGCCCAAGAGGCCTCCAAGACGCCCAAGATGGCCTTCGCCCCAAGAGGGCCCCTAAGACAACCCAGAGAGGCTCCCAAGACAGCTTCCGACGGCGTCAGACGGGCCAGGAACGCCGCAAGACGGCTAAAGAGGCCCCGAAGAAGCACCCACACGCCCCCAAGAGGCCCCCAAAGGCCCCCGAGAAGCCCCTAAAGGCCCCCAAGAAGCCCCCAAAGGCCCCTAGGAAGCTTCCAGGAGGCCCCAGGAATGACCCGAGAAGTACGCAAGACATCTCGTCATCCTTCTCCTCCTGCATCGTCGCCGAGGACGCGCCAGGAGGAGAAGGATGGTCATCCTTTTTCTCCTTCTCCTCCTCCTCCTCCTCCTCCTTCCTCCTCCTCCTTCTACTCCTCCCTCTCCTAACTTAATCCTCCCCTACCTCCCCACGCGTTCCCCAAAGGGTTTCCACAACGGCTGGTGGAACACATGGTCCAACAGCTTGGCCAAACGTTGCCCAAACGTTTGGCCACATGGGCGTATCCTAAAAGGCAGAGGGCGGCGGTGATTCACCGTAGGCGTCTCTTATCCGCCGCCCCCTGCTGATTAGTCACATAGGTGCCTGTCGTGCTGGATGGCTGGTGGTGTTCGGTTGTTTTCTGTAGAACTCCCCCCGGGGCTTCGGCCCAGCCCGCCAGCCACCAGGAAAGGTCCCCAAAATTGACCCGTCGTTGCCCAAATCGCCTCCGAGACGGCCAAGGCCCAAGATGGCCTTCAAGAAGCCTCAAAGACGGCCAACTTGCCCCAAGCGAGCCCAAGATGGCCTCGAAGACGGCCCCAAGATGTCTCAAAAACCGCCGCGATGGCACAAGAGAGCCCAAGACGGCCAAAGAAGCGCCCAAGGCCCCTAATACGGCCCAAGAGGCCTCCAAGAGGTCCTCCAGGAAGACCTGAGGCCAAAATCCGTTCTGTTCCTTAGGTTTCTGAACGAATTGGGCACTTGTTTCAAAACGGCTCTCCGACGGCCCAAGACGGCCCAAAACGGCCCAAGAGGCCCCCAAGCTTGCCCCAGGATCGCCCGGGAAGGGCCAAGAGGCTCCCAAGACGGCCCCCAAAGGGCCCCAGGACTGCCCAAGAGGCCTCCAAGACGCCCAAGATGGCCTTCGCCCCAAGAGGGCCCCTAAGACAACCCAGAGAGGCTCCCAAGACAGCTTCCGACGGCGTCAGACGGGCCAGGAACGCCGCAAGATGGCTAAAGAGGCCCCGAAGAAGCACCCACACGCCCCCAAGAGGCCCCCAAAGGCCCCTAAGAGGCCTCCAAGAGGCCCACAGAAAGCTCCCAGGGTGCCCCAATAATGACCCAAGAAGCTCCCAAGAAGTCTTCTCATCCTTCTCCTCATCCTGCTTTCTCCTCCCTCTCCTCATCTTCCTCTTCCTCCCCTACGCGTTCCCCGAAGGGCTTCCACAACGGCTGGGGGAACGTATGGTCCAAGAGCGTCGCCAAACTTGGCCCGAACTTTTAGCCACACAGGCGTTTTCGCAAAGGCACGGGTCGGCGGTGATTCGCCGTAGGCGTCTTCGACATAATCCGCGTCGCTGAGTGCCCCGGCCAGGACGGAGGGCCGCCGTGCAGCCTGTGTCCTGCCGAAGCGGAGGCGCTACGCAAGACGCCCTGGCACGGCGGAGCGTCCACAGGGGATAGCTTCGGGAATCGCGCAACACTCCGCCCACAAGACCCCACCCTCCCTGCCGTGCGGCCAGACGCAATGAAGATCTTGGGGGTCATGCCCAAGCCCGTCCGATTCCTTCTCCTCGATTCCTTTTCCTCATAAATAACTCCTCCCCGTCGCACACCGGCACCAGTCGGAAGGGCGGGCCGGGCGTTTCGCCTGAGACGTCCTTACCATTATGATCCTGAAGCACAGGAGCTGGCAGCGGTTGCACAAATGGAGGGCGGGTCGCTTCTAAAATGTGGCTCTCCCGCAGCACCGCGCACACTCGCCTTAAAAATCTTAAGTCTCACGGGTTGACGACGGGTTGTTTTCAAAGTGTGGCTCTCGCCTCAGCGCCGCGCACATAATATTTAAAAATGTCCAAGAACTCCACGGATTGATGGCGGGTTGTTTTCAAAATACAGGGAGGTTGAAAAAACATGGAATTCCAAAAACAAGGAATTGTTAATTCTAGGTTGTCGCGTAGAGATCGCAGCCCCGAAGCGAGGCAGCGAACAAAACTAGGAATTTATATATACATATATATATATATAAAGAACCGGACCCGCGACGCGGCATGAAACAAAACAAGGGACGCCCTGGAACAGCAGGGGGTAGATCTGGGGGAACTGTCGGGAGATCTGGGGAGTGTCCAATGGAAGACTTGGCGCGGTTGCAAAATGATAAATCTGGAGGGACATTTGGCGGAGGATCCGGGGGAGATCTGAGGGAACATCTCGGATGTAATATTTGGCGGGAAGTCTGGAGGAAGATCTGGAAGGGCATCTGAGGGAAGATCTGGTGGAAGATCTGGGCGAAAATCTGGGGAATGTGCTGAGGGAGATTTGGCGGGAAAATCTCGGGAAGATCTGGAGAAAGATCAGAGAGAGAAGATATGGGGAAACATCTGGGGGAAGATCTGGGTGAAGATCTGGAGGACGATCTGGAGGAAGATCTGGGGGAAGATCTGAATAGCCTGCTGAATCTATTGGGGAAAACGCGAAAAATCTCTGCGGGACAACATCGGAAGATCCTCGAACCTCAAAGCTCGAACCTCCTCGGCCAAAATCCGCTCAAGATGGGTCCGCGGACCCCTCCCGGGGTCGCAGCGCGCCAGCTTTTCGCGCCCCCGAAGGCCAGAAGGCCTCGAACCTCGATCCCCAAGATCTTCCCCACAAATCTGGGGGGAAGATCTGGGGGAAGATCTGGAAGAAGATCTGGAGGAAGATCTGGGGAAAGGTCTGGGGAAAGATCTGGGGGGAGATCCGGGGGAAGATCTGGGGGGAGATCTGGAGGAAGATCTGGGGAAAGATCTGGAAGAAGATCTGAGGGAAGATCTGGGAGAAGCTCTGGGGGAAGATCTGGGGGAAGATCTGGGCGAAGACATCTAAGCGGTGATCTGGGAAAAGATTTGGAGAAAGATCTGGAGGAAGATCTGGGGGAAAGATCTGGGGGAAGATCTGGGGGACGATCTGGAGGAAGATCTGGGGAAAGATCTGGAACATCTGGGGGAAGATCTGGGGGGAGATCTGGGGGGAGATCTGGGCGAGGATCTGAGGGAAGATCTAGGAGGGCGTTTGGGCGAAGATCTAGGTGAAGATCCGGGGGGGGTTGGGGGAAAAGGAGGAGAAGATCTGAATCACGATATGGAGGAAGACCTCAAGATCTGCGTGACGATCTGGGAGGAGATCTGGGTGAAAATCTGCGGGGAGATCAAGGGAAACATCCGGGGGAAGATCTGGGTGAAGATCTGGAGGACAATCCAAAGGATAATTTGGGTGAAGATAACCGTGACCCCTTTTTAAAACTAGGTTTTCGAGTATCACTCGCGCGATGACGGCAGGGCATGAAACAAAACAAGGGATTTAAAACCTATGATTTTAGAGTAGGCCCGCGAGGCTGAGCCTGGGCATGCCGTCCTAGTTGGTTTGGTTCGCCTCAGCGCCGCGCACACTCGTCTTAAGAAGCTGATAGAATTTCACTGATTCGGGACGGGTCGTTTTCAAAATGTGGATCTCGCCTCAGCGCCACGCTCTCTTTGTAAACATCTGCACAAGTTTTACTGATGTTCATGGTCAGCATACCAGAAATGGTGTTTTCAAACGACGCAAAGTTGTCAGGACGCAACAATTACATTGATTCGCGGTGTTGAAATTCCTAGATTTACGGTTCGGGATCGTCAATAAGCAACTGTCAAATTGATTCGTGGCGCTGAAGTCCCGAGGATGGTGTTTTGGCACGCGTCAGAATGTTCAAACGGTTGTCTCCCAATTGGGCACTTCCCTCAGTGGATATGATTCCCTGTCAGAGGCCTCTGAAGAGGGAGCCTGGAGGGAAGATGTATTCCAACAGCGTTGATGAGTCTTGGGTTTACACTGGCCCTCCTCATCCTCCATTTTCTCCACCTCCTCCTCCACATCCTCGACCTTTTCCTCCTCCACGTTCTCCATATCCTCCTCCTCCACCTCCTCCACATCGTCGCTCTCGCAGTCTCGGAAAAAAGAATAGAGTCGATCCAGCCCCAGGACGCGAGCATTGCCAACCACCCACCCAGGCATAGATAATCAAACCATTTTCGCAAGCACTCGCATCATACGAACCATCCTTCCTGCCAGAGGCCGTTACTGAAGTGAGCGCGCGAGAGCATGCATCAAGTGCTATAGCGAGTCCATGCGCAAGACCGAGCAAGCAGAGGAACACCGATGTCGACAATCCTCTCACCATCGACGAGCTCATGCAAAGGATGGACTGTCGCAGTGTGTACATCCGCAGCACGTGGTCTTGACACGTGCGCGCGCGCGCGAAGAGGGCCTGACGGCCTTTCAGTCAGGTCACACCGGCTGCAACGCACGAGGCACATGAGACTACTGACGTGGCTCTGCGACGCGACCCGTGCGCGTGGTCCGCCCGCTGCCGTGAGGGATTCCATACGATAGATCAGCAAAGATGGCGGGATCCGGTGGGGCATGGCACCTTGTGCTATGACGTATGATCTCATCGGTGTGAGGAGGCCGAACGGTCATTCACTGGCCCTGGGTGCGTGGCTCAAGTGGGGTTCCGCGGTGCGGATTGTTGCTGTTGCTGTTGTTCGTTATCGTCGTCCCGCTCGCGACCCAGCCCGCGACCCACACACGACCCGCCCGCGCCTCGCCCGCGACCCACACGACCCGCCCGCGACCCGCCCGCGACCCACCCTGCGACCCACCCGCGACCCCCAGGCGACCCACCTGGCGACCAACCCTTCATTCTTATCAGCAACTGCGGCGTGCAATACATGTAGAGTGGGCGGCCCGTCCAGACAGCATACTAAGACGAAGTGGAACGTGCCGTGCCGAAGGCCAGGGGAGTGGAAAAGTGATTCTCGTAGTGGGTTCCAGGGCCGGGGTTTGAAGGGGCTGGGATTTTAACATCTGGTGCCGTGCACCTCCAAGATCGGACATCTGTTTTTCTGAGCGCCACTCCATTGGATTTCAGTCGTACTCGGGCAAGCTATAGGCTACAGGACGCTCTACCCTATAGCCCTGGCCCTTCCTCTTAGAAGCGTCTCGCCTTTATGATTCGGATGTGCATCCCTGGAGCGCGCCTGAAGGGAAGAGGTCAGCAAGACAAAAGACACAGGATGTTTTGCGTCCGCTGCGCGGCAGGGGAAGTCTGCGCTACCGGAGAGGCCTAACGGGGGTGCTGTTCGGGCAAATTGCGCCACCATGCAAGAGGGGGAGCAGGAGGAGGACGCGGCCGAAAGAGGGGGCGGAAGTAGCGAGCCGCTCAGGGGGACGGCTCACGCCCCGAGCCAGACGACACAGGACAACTCCACGTGCGCGATCCCGAAGATGTGCGAGCGCGGCTCTACAACGCCCCATGCTGGACCGGGAGGCCCCCGCCTCTGGAATTCCTGCACCAAGGGGAGGCCGGGAGACTGGGGGCACTGCCGGAGGCAGCGAGGCAAATTGATCCAACGAGGAGTGTCCTGGCTGAGCCAATCACGGAGTGAGCCACTGGCCCAGGGAGAGGCGTTGGAGGGCCAAGCCAAACAGCGCCTGGCTGCGATGATTCGTGCTCTCTTGTCTTTTCTTGATTTGCGTGGCTACTTCTAACTTTTCTTCCAACGGCCGCCTGTAGGAGGACGTGTCCGACCTAACGCTAGGGGCCAACGTTCGGGGGGGAGGGGCCCGAAGTGTCGAAGCTCTAGGAGGGCCAACACTACCTGCTTCCAGAAGGCCAACATCTGGGGCCAGTGCCGAATACCACTCTCACGTCCTAGCCCAAAGCGTCTATGGACACATTGGGTGCCGTGCGTCGGCGGCGGAGGCGTCGGCGGAGGACGAGAGAAAGGGATGGATGGATGGATGGATGGAACGCCGGGGGGGGCGGTTGGTCTCAGTGCCGCGGCCTGAACATCTAAGGGCAATGCTCTGCCTTATGTAGTGCCCCCTGCGTGGCTTTCGAGAGCGGTCGAGGGGCTATAACTACTAACCGCAGCCTGGCCCGCTAGCATGAGAAACTCCGTGGCTTCTCGTACCGGTTGACCTTCGGCAGGGATGCACACGCATGTTCCCGCCGCTTTCTTCCTCGTAAGCCCACGCCCCCTCGCACATACAACCTTATGGGGCACGGGGAGGAGGACGGTGCACCAGCCTGTAAGCATCTTCTAACACCTGCCTAGCTCTGCTGCTACCCGCCGCTGCCATTCGCTCTAGATTCGCCAGAATGTTAGGATCGCTCGAAACATGCTGTGGAACTATGGCTGTAGCAGGAGTAATAAGGGAAGACGAGGAAGAGGGAAAGCTCAGATGCTCGGGCGAGGAAACTAATGCATACTGGATAGGCTGGCATCGGGGACCCCTGTTACCCATCAGAGATCCACCTGGCTGGGCGCTATCCCCCCACCTCGGGAGGGTGCCGCCTGGCCGCTTTCCCCCGTTTCAGGAGCCCCCTACCCCTGCGCCTCGATAAAGGCTGGTCGCGCACTGATGGCTGCTGCACCGCCCACTGCACTGCTCAAGCTCACCCCTCCATGTTCGCGCGGAGCTGCCTCTACACCGCCCGTGCCAATTCGGGCATCGGCGCCTGGCCCAGCAGCTTCTCCGCTCCGACCTTCTGCATTCCCGCGATGAAAGTCACGCGGGCCTCCTCGATCGCGGGCGCCGCGAGCTCCTCCGTGTCGCACTGGCGTAGGCCCGCCCGCGCGTTGAAATTCACCGCGGCCTTGCCTCGGCATTCCCCCGCTCTGCCGGGGCGCCCTCCTTCGCGCATGCGCCCTTGATCCTGCAAACTTCATCGCCGCCGAGACTTGTAAGCGAGGCGGCCCCGCGCCATGGCCCTTGCCTTTCTCCTTCACCGCCCTCTGGTAGTCCGCAACCCCTTTCATTCCCGCCTTCACAGGGGGGGGCCTTGCTCGGGCACTGCCAGAAGTCGAACGTCGCCGCTGCCAGCTCGCGGCTCTGAGCGCCCTACGATAGTACGAGGCGCTGCAGGCTGGCGACGTCGCCCCTCGAGCTTGCGGTCGCATCCTTCCTTTCGGTCCCTTGCCCGTCTTTGGCTCTCGTCGCCCTCCTGCTGCTGGCCACGCGCTCCGCTTGGGAGCCCTCCGCGCCGCTCTCGGCGCCTCCGCACTTGCTCGCGCGAGTGGCGGGGCCGACGCGGCGCGTTACTGCGCGGGTCTGAACATCGCCCAAATCTCGAGCAGCATGGCTACATAGCGCGCAGCTTAAGCTGTCGAAGATAATCAACTCGCGTTCCCATCTTCCATAGTTCAGGTAACATGTCTTGCTCGCGCCTTCAATTGCTGCCATAACATGATATACCGCTACTCGTCTGTCTGCAAATACTGTTCGGCACCGTGGACATTGATTTGCACGCGTAAGACCAATACCGATATACATCGACGCGCCTGTTGCGGATGCGCCGCGGGCGCTCTACATGTTGCATATGCGTTGCCTCATGCCGCCTCCTTTTATCGCCCCCATGTCGCAGGCGAATGTGTCTGTTATCCCCTCACCCGTCGCCTTAGGCCCCCCACACACACACACACACACACACACACACACACACACACAACACACACACACACACACACACACACACACACACACACACACACACACACACACACACACACACACACACACACACACACACACACACACACACACACACACACACACACACACACACGCCCCTCAGCCTGCGAGAGCGAGATCGGACAATGAGTGCGCCAGTGGAGCGCCAGCATGCGCTCGCCCCCTTACCTTCGGCAAACAACTGCCAATCTCCGCCGCCATCTGAACGCCACTCGCAGAAATCCGCGCTAATGGTCGCCAGCAGACTACGACCCTCTCGGACTTGAATAGCCCGCGGCGTCCTGTCTCGAAAAACACCACTGCCATGGTCAAGTCGCGAAATTATTTCCACCTCCTCCACCCGCGTGTTTCCGCAAACCGTTGCAAGAACCTGTTTAGCTTCTTCTGGAAACCTCCCAACATTGATAACGTTTCAACGTTCTGATGAAAAGCTATGCGGCCGTGCCGTTTATGTTCCAGCACTCGAAAATCTCAAACGCGCTCATCGATTTCGTCGTTCCTTCCGGCGTGGCCCAGCTACGCTGCCCCCCAGCCAGACTTCTTAAAAGCTTCACCCTGATATTGTTTAAGTACGCGCAGTGCTGTTTTTTTCCTAGAACCACGGCGGTGACCCCAGACATGCCCGCCCCCTGGACCAGACCCTGGAACATCAACCTTGTCGTCTTATTTTGAGCTTTAGTCTGCCAACAAAAAACTCCTCTCCTCCAAGCTCGACACATAGCTCCCCCTCTCTTGCGCACCTCGTCGGTAACTGACGCATCCGGATCTAAATGCGGCCCCGACATTCTCACGTGCGTCGGAACCTCGCCCTTGACCCCGCGCTGCGTCTGCTCCATTCTCCTCGTCGTCGCCCGTGCTCCAACCCCTCGCAAGCCCACCAGGTGGCGTGTTTGTCCAGCATTAAGAAAGTAACCTCCTTCAGCGATTTCTCGTTGAAGCGACTCCGTCGCGCAGTTGAGGTTCCGAACTGCAACTATTACGCTCGGGGTGCCCAGCCGAACGCGCGCGCGCGGCGCGTCGCCCATAAAAGTCGCCAAACCAGCACCCACATCCTCGCCCTGCTTCATCGTCGGGCCCCTCGTCCGCAGCAGCCCGCGCGCGCTGCGCTGAACTTCGAGGCGCTGGTTCCACTGCTCAATGGGGGTTGTAGCAATCATTGGAGTCCCTCTGTGCTAGACAAAATCCCATTTGATTTCCGCTTTTTGGCATAAGGCGCATCCCCATAGTCGACCCCCTTGATCATCATGGATGCATGATCGATGGCCCCCACTGCGCGAGGAATGTCATTCACACGGTAGTGTGTTCTCGCAATATGATCCAGCTTCTTTCTTACCACAAGCCTAAAAGCACTTGCGAAATCTAAGTTCATGGCGACATGACCAGGCGCAATAACAGCGCCTAGCTCTGCGACCAAGAATGCCGCGCTTGCCGTTGCTCGCGTCCGCGCTGCATGCTGTTGCTCTTAGACAATACGTCGGCACTGCTTCACCTGCCCTGACCCACAACAAAACTCCAAATATATCCCCTGGAAAAGTTCGGCCGTGCAGCTCATCTCCTTCGCGCCCAAGCCAGCTCGAAGATAGCTTCCAAAAACCCATGGGTCTGGCTGCACTGCTACAGCTGCTTCTCGTTCGGGATCCGCACCAAGCGCTTGCCCTGGAATCCAACCCGTCTGGAGTTGCACAAACACGCCATGTATGTGTTTGTGGTAGCTCTTCCTCTTCGTCCAGTCCCGCTTGCCGCTGCGTCCGCGCTGCTACACTGTCGCTTGCCCCACTCGGGCCTGTGATATTATCCGTCGGTTTTTCGCTCATCAGCGTCATCTCGCTCGGTAGCCCCCAAGCTGGGTAAGCTCTTCGTTTGCAAGTCCTTCTCATATATATATATATATATATATCACTACTGTTTTGCGATATTCGAACGTCTGCCATCAACTCTGCATCTACGAACCTCGCTTCGCCCTCGCCGTCCGTGTCAACTGCCACGCTGTATTCCGACTTCACCAGCTCGTAGTTGGTTGCCGCTGCCATCAAACCTCCGTGTTGTCATTCCTCATCCACTTCGCTCCCCCACTCATGTGCTTCCATGTTCGTGCGAAGCGAATAGAAGCATCGTTTACGAGGTCCTCGTCCTGTACCGCTCTATTGACATCGAAGGGCGCGTAAGTATGCACAGTTGCGTGGGCCCGCTGCTTGACAGAATGCTTCCAAAACTCTGTCTTTTCGCATCCTCTCTCGAATATCCCTTTTACTTTGGAACGTCGCCGTGGTATCCTTCAGCGTGGTCTAGGGTTCCACGCTGCTGTGGCCCATCGTCTGCCTGAGCTCTCGTCGTCTGTCCAACAACTTCATTCGATTTTGAGTAGCCGCTCCCAACCAGTCTGGCACAACGCTGGCTCCCTGCGGACAAATCTCCAACATTACATTCGTCACTATGTTCCTCCAGAGGTCCCACATGCCATCAGGCGTGTGTCTGCTCTTTGCCTGTTGGCAGCGCTCTTCCGCAATCTGCGTCTGCTGCTCCTCGATCTGTTAAAAACAACTCTTCTCGTACAACTCCTTTGCGTTGACATTTCATCTGTGCGTCTCTGTCAACTCGCACAGGCCAGCGCTGCCCACCTAGATCTGTGTTGCATTGTATCACCAGAGCCACAGGCATCTATTCTCGCTGCCCTTCATGTCGACATGGTTGTAACATTCGTCCTGCTATGAGCAGAATTCTGCGATGTTTCACTGCTGCCGCTGCTCCATTTTGGTATAGGGATATGGTAAATTCTGTTTTGTCCTTTCTCGCCAAACAAGGTGTTTCCGGACTCTGGGACGAATGTTGTTTGTATTCTCAAATGCGTACTCTGACGAGTCCGTCGTATCTCTTTGCCGCTGCTGTTCTCGATCTCCGGGTCGCAACCTCCCACTGCAATGCCACGTGTAATTTCCATCACTCCTGTCGTGCCTCAAGCCAGGCCAGTATCTGAATTGCAATCTGCACACCAAATAATCGTTGCAATCCTGCCGCGTTTGTCAAATAGGTGTTCCACCCAAGAAGAAATTCGCTTCGCCAACTCGTCGTTGTCGTTCTTGCCCACTGGTTCGTAGTATGTGCCGAATATAAGTGTGTCCACCTTGCCTAACGTCAAACGATAAGCAGCCGCGCGTCCTCGTAGTCCCAGTGGTGAACGGTGTACCTGGCTTAAGCATGTCCTCGGTAACTGAGTAGAGAAAAAAAAAAAAAAAAAAAAAAAAAAAAAAAAAAAAAAAAAAAAACTTTATTTACCCAACAACTTCTTCTCCATCCACAGCGAATGGCCCAGTGATTCGGTAGTTGTTGAATAGCTGCGGGATGCTCCCAATATGTTCGTCGCTTTGTGACTGTAAATGTAATAAACTGCCATGTATTCAAATATTTGCTGATGTTTTCGCACCGTTCACCCTAAGCACAATGTAGATTATACTGAACCGCTCCCGCCATACAAAATAAGAAGATGGTGATCACCTCGCCGAACAGCATCGCGGCGCATGTGCTCACCTGCGCTGCGCCGCCATCCCTCGAAGTGTCGCGTGCCGCGTCCCTCGGGGTTGGGACTCCGACACCCTGAGAAATGCTGGCTCCTCCCGCCAGCTGACAGACAAGCCTTAAGCCTGGTACGCCAGCTCGAGAGAAAGGGGGAGGAGGCGGGGGGCAGAACGGAAAGGAGGAGCAGGAGACGAAAATGAGGAGGAGGAGGACCCTGAGATTGAAGGGGCCCTGGGACACACAAATGAATACACACAAATAAGATGTTTCCACATATTCTCCCAGATGTTCTTGGTTTTGGTCTTCCCCCCCACTTCCCATATGTTCCCATATTCTCCTGGGAATCGACGATTCATTGTGTCTGTGTGTGCTCTTTCCCCTCCTAGGAGATCCAGGCGTGGCATTTTTGTTCACACTGGGCGCGTTCGCCCGGCGTCGGGCCCCGGGGCCATCACACGTGGATCTGGTCCGGGAAATGCCGCGGAGGATGCGGTCTATAGGGCTCTGGGCGCGACGCACCGCTGGTGGGCGTGTCTTCCACCGCCACCACCATTGAGCAGGAGGGGGAGGGGTCCTCCTCCTCCTCCTCCTCCTCCTCCTCCCCCTCCTCCTCCTCCTCCTCCTCCTCCTCCTCCTCCTCCTCCTCCTCCTCCCCCTCCTCCTCCTCCTCCTCCTCCTCCTCCTCCTCCTCCCCCTCCCCCTCCCCTCCTCCTCCTCCTCCTCCTCCTCCCTCTCCTCCTCCTCCTCCTCCTCCTCCTCCTCCTCCTCCTCCTCCTCCTCCTCCTCCTCCTCCTCTTCCTCCTCCTCATCTTCCTCCTCCTTCCCCCCCCAACTTATGGTGGTGGTGGCGGACAACAGGCCCATCCACCGCGATGCTGAATCTTCGCTCGCAGCGTCAGATCTCAGGTCGGGTGTTGCTGGAAGTGCTCATGGCCCAAGGTGCCCCCAGCTTTTCGCACCATTTGGGGGCCCCTGGGGCCCCCTGGGCCTCGTGAGGGGTGCCCTGGAGACCGTCTGGGCCACCCCGAGAATCCTAGGGGCACCTTGGGCCAGGGGTACTTCTGGCAACACCCGATCAGGGTGGTGTCTCTTCCTCCCTGGCCGGGTGCGCACAGAAGGCCTCCCCCGGCGCCGTGAGAGCGGCCACTGGCGGGGAGCTCCGCCCGGGCGCCTCGGCCGGGTCTCAAAGGGTACCGCGGGGATGCCAAGCAGGGTGTCGTTCGATCCTTCCTTAACGAAGGGGCCCTAGGACACACAAATAAATACACACAAATAAAAAGATTCCCCATATTCTCCCATATGTTCTGGGTGTCAGTCTTCCCCCCCACTTCCCATATGTTCCTTTCTTTTTGGGGGGAATCGACGATTAATTGTGTCTGTGTGTTGTTTTCCCCCCTGACTTAAGCACGGCTGTGCCGCGAGGAGATGGCAAGAGGCCCGCCTGCTCGCGCACGCACGGCCGACGACTTGGCGCCTCTCGGAGACGGGAGGAGCAGCGGGCCGAGGGCCGCTTTCATGCGTTCTTGAAGCCGCCTTTTCTGCGACACCCCCAGACAACATCCTGACTAGCGTCCTCCGCCGAATGCAGCCGCGGCGAAGAAAAGGACCCTCGGCATGCACGCAAAAGTCAGGAGCACATCCCAACACCAGCGCTTTCGCCACTAGGCTTTGCCTAAATGATCCTTGCTTGCTTTTGGAGAGCCGGTGAGTGCTGGGCCTGCGCCAGGCTGCCTTCCTCAGGATCCTTGGTCTTGGTTCCTTGGTTCCTTGGCCCCGCTTCGCCAAGGGCTCAGCGAGCGGAAGAACTTCCTGCTGATGACACGGTAGTGTGTGGCGTTTGCGAAGGACTGAATACTGCGCTGATGCTTCTGATCGTGCTGGATTGCTCTCCCCCTACCACTATGCGCCCCCCAAGTGCAGCAGGCTCCAGCCGGCGACGCAAAAACAAGGCCCTCAGAAATTGCGGCCCTTACCGAGGCAGCCACCGCCGTCAAAGTCGTAGGGCACGCGAGTGCTGCCGAAGGGAGGCGGCGGTCCAACTGACCCACCGACCCCCACTGGTGGTGGACCTGAGGGGTCCAGGGCAGCGCAAAAATCCGCCAACCCCTTGGGGTAATCGGCGTGTGAGATGATTCCCCCTCTCCCCCCGGGGCCCGGTCCGGTCGGTTTGGAGGGGGGGTGGGTCCTGCTGGCCCGGGATGAACGCGACACGGGCCTCACGACAGGCCATGAGGGCCCCAAGAAGCCGCCCACCAGATGGTCCAAGAGGGCCCCGAGTCGCCGATGGATCGTTCCAAGACGCCCGAGATGGCCCCCAGACAGCCCAAGAGGCCCCCGAGACGGCCCAAGAGGCCCCCAAGAGGCGTCCCAAGAGGGCCCCCAGAAGCAAAAATCGTCCCATTCCCTTTCTAAGGAAACGTATGATTTTAGCACATTCGCCTGTTGGGCTTTCACAACGTCCAAGACGGCCCAAGAGGCCTCCAAGATCGCCCCAAGACGGCCCAGGAAGCCCCCAAGAAGGCTCAAGACGGCCCATGAGGGCCCCAAGACGGCCCAAGAGGCCCCCAAGACGGCTCCAGGAGGGGGCCCAGGCGGGAGACCAGAACGGAAATTTCGAGCCCTCGGCCCCAAGAAGCCTCCAGGAGGCCCCAAGAGGCCCCCAAGAAGCCTCGAAGAGGCTCCAAGAGGCCCACCAGAAGCCCAAAGAAGGCCCCAAGGGGCCCCAAAACGGCCCCCAAAAAGGCCTCAAAAATGCTGCCAGGAGGCCCCCGAGAGACCCACCAGGAGCCCCCCAAGGGGTCCGCGGTGCGGCGTAAGCCCAAGAATATGGATCCAGAGAGTTGCCGCACCTCGGTTGGCCGTACAACTCTGGAAGGCTACCTCTGCACGGGCCCAGAGCATCGCTGCAAGGCGGGTCAAACAGGTCTGGGGCTCCCCCCCTGCAAGAGCTCGGAACGTCGGCCTGCGGTGGACTGTACGGGTCGCGGGGCGCTTCTCTGTAGTGAACCGGAGCGTCGCCAAATGGTGGGCCGAATGGGTCAGGAGGTTGACCCCTGCACGGGCCTGGGGCGCTGCTGTATGGGGCGTCGTACGCGTCAGGGGGTGCCCCTCTGTATGGGCTGAGGGCGCTGCACGGTGGACCGTATGGATCCAAGGGGTGCCCCCTGTACGGGCCAGGAGCATCGCCATATGGAAGGCCGTATGGGCCTGCGGCGCCGCACCCGTACGGGCCTGGAGCGCCGCCATATGGCGGGCCGTACGGGTCTGGAGGGCCGCCTCTGCATGGGCCAGGAGCGGCGGCAGGCCCAAGGCCGCCGCGCGGAGCACTGCAAGGCACAGGGGAGCATCCGTAGAGGCCTGGCTCTGGCTCCCCGACGTAGGGGTCTGGTATTCTGCCGAACACACCACCCGCCACGTCGCCCTGGCCTTCACCCCCAAGCTTCCTAGTGGGGCCAAAGCCGCCGCCGGCAGGGCCACTCGTGCCCATGCCGCCACCATGGCCACCTCCTGCAAAGGAAGCTGTGTCGCCCTTGCCGCCACCCTTGCCTCTGCCATTGCTGCTATTGCCTCTTACTCCGCCCTTGCAACCGAGGTCGGCACCTGTGCCTCCGACTACATTGACGGCGCACTGCTTGCCGGTGCGCTCGTCTGCGCCAACCTCGTAGCGCACGCGGTCGCCCTCCTGCAGCGGGCCCCCGGCGACGCTGTTGCGGTGCACGAACATGTCTGGAGCCCCATCGCCCTGGCCAATGAAACCGAAGCCCTTGGCGCCGTGATAAAATTTCACCACCCCGAGCCTGGTGCCTGGGCCAGGGCCGCCTTCGGCCGAGCCCATCGCGGGCCCCGCGCCTCCGACGCCGCGCACGTCGAGGCGGGGCTTGCCGCTCCTGCCGCCCCTGCCGCCCCTGCCGCCCTTGGCTCCCTTGCCACCCCTGCCGCCCTTGCCGCCGCCGCCACGGGCCCCACAGGCATTGGGCTGCCCAGTTCCCCCGCCAACGTTCCTCGCCTGGGGCAGGCCGTTTCGGTCGCCCACGTCGAGGGTAACGGTGTCGCCCTCCCGCGGCAGGTTGTCGGGGCAGCCGCTGCGGTGCACGAACAGGTCTGACGTTCCAGCGCCTTGGCGAATGAAGCCGCGTCCCTCGTCGTTCTTGAAGAACTTGCCTTGGCCAGACAAGCTCATGGCAGAAGGCCTTTTGGGCGACCTCCTGGCCGACGGCTAGGCGGGCGCCCGTGTTGAAATTGCGATATGCACTCGGCCGAAATGATTATGATGGCGACGACGGTCAAGACGACGATTGTGGGCAAGACCACGACGGCGGCCAGGAAGGCCATAACATGAGCAATTACAAGCCCATTCGAGGACCGATACCACGTCTTAATATTTTGTGTCACTTCTCACTGACGTCTGTTCTGGCTGTTACACGCATGTCGATGTCGATGCTGACGCGAATTTCGATGCTGAAAGTGATACTGGTACCGATGACGATGCCCATTGAAGTGCCGAAGCCGCAGATGTCGACACTTACTCTGACACTGATGAATGTGCCCGCGCCCATGCTGACGTCCGCGAATGTGCCCCCGATAACGGCCACGCCGCCGTCGCCGACGCTTATACCAGGCAGATAATGATGACGGTGATGGCGAGATATGATGGAAACGGTGATGGCCGAACGCAGCACGCAGTGATTATACAACATGCGAAGATGTGCCATCGTTATGCGTCATCACACGGGCTCTCAGGCATACCAGCGACCTGCCAAGGTTTACAGCTCTTGGAGGTCGGCGACCGAAAGGATGTAGCTAAGCAACGGCCAGCGAACTCAGAAGCGCAACACGAAGGGACAGGAGGAGGAGGAGGAGGAAAGAGGAGGAGGAGGAGGACGGAGGACGGGCGGCCGCGAAGAGGGGCGGAGGGGCGGGAGGCGCACTCGGGCAGCGGAGGTCTCACAGCGCTGCGCCTGCGGCCTCGGGCTCCCTGGCAGGAGTCGCGCGGGGTGGTGCAGCTCTGACGAAGGGGCCCTGGGACACACAAATACTCTCGACCTCTTGGAAAACGTATATTTTTCGCATGTTCGCCTCTTGGGCTTTCGCCGCGTCCAAGACGGCCCAAGAGGCGCCCAAGACGGTCTACGAGGCCTCCGGGAGCGCTCCAAGGCTGCGCACGAGTGGCCCAGGACGGCCCCAAGACGGCCCAAGAGAGCCCCAAGACGAGCCCCAGGACGCCAGCACAACTAAATACACACAAATAGAAGGATTCCCCATGTTTTCCCATACTTTCTGGGTGTTTGTCTTCGCCCCCACTTCCCATAGTTTCCCTGCATTTTCTGGGGAATCGACGATTGGTTGTGTCTGTGTGTCTCTTTCCCTCCTGATCTGACTGGGACAAACCAGGGAGAGCTGGAGAGGAGCAAATCCCTGCCAGGGTGCGAGGGAGGTGATCGCCCGAGCGGGGCCCGAGGAGGACCATGCGTGCTGCTGGTGTGCACAGCGCACACTGCATTGAAGCGTGCCGAGTGGCTTCGGAGCCAGGTCCGAACGTCGAGACGGCTGCCTGCCTGGAAAAGAGATGCTGTCATCCCAGGTGGGCGAGCGGACCCCTCAAGAACTGCCACCGAGGTACGAGTGTGGCCCACTTCCGGGCCTCTGCAGCCCAAAGCGAAGCGCGTGCGACCCGCGATGCGGGATGGGCATGCCACGAGCCAGCAGAGCGCGGGTAGCAACGGCGCGCGCAAGCAACGGCGGCCGGGGCGAGGGATGGGGGAGGCAAGAGGAGAGGCGGAGGAAGCAGGGGGAAGGGAAGGAGCCGCCGCCGCATACGGGTGCATGGGCACGACCACGCGCGGAGGCGGACCGGGCTGCGCACAGAGCTTCGAGGGAAATTCTATTGCTGTGTCCCGCAGCTAGCTAGAACGAGTGCGGCATCAATCGAATCAGCACGACGCCAGCTTCCCAACTGATGAACAGGGGGCTCCATCATGCAAGGGCGCGGGCACGGCCACCCGGATCGATGCAGGACGAATAAGGCCAACGACAAACCCAGGGAAAATTCTGCGGCAACTCATGGGAGCCTCCCATACCATCTTGTCGGCTCTTGCGAATCTACGCGAATCGACGCTGATTCGACGCTACTCGACGCTAAATCGACGCTAATCGGCCCGAGCCGACGCTAAATCGGTGCTGTCTCCTCGACTCCAGATGCTCTCGTCGACGCTCATCGACGCCAAAGACGGACTTCAGAGGGCACACCAGGCCCCCCTGACTTGCTGCCGAAGGAGAAGATGCGCAGAGGGGAGGCTGGAGGAGAGCGAGGGAGGCGGGGCACGCCTACGTCAGGCCGCGCCTCCCGAAGCCCCACGCCCGCCGGCCCCCGCGCAGCTCCTCGCGGCCTCGCGCGGCCCCCCCTCACGGGCGCTCCGTGCGGCGGCGCCCTGCTCCGGCCGCGCCGGCGCCACGCCGGCGGCCTGCTCCGGTGGCGCCCGGGGCCACCCTGCGGCGCCACCGCCCAGCTCCAGGTCGGCGGCTGCCGCCGCGCCGAGCCGCCAGCTCGGGCTGTGGCGGCCCGCGGCCGCACGGGCCGCCCCCGCACCTCGTCCTCGTCCTCGTCCTCCTCCTCCTCCTCCTCCTCCTCCTCCTCCTCCTCCTCCTCCTCCTCCTCCTCCTCCTCCTCCTCCGCTTCCTGGGAGCCCACCCCAGGGCAGTCGGGCATTGCAGGAGTGCCCCACAGCGAACAGGCGACATGGAAGAGACATCTTTCAGATGATGAAAGGATAGCGGAGCCAATCAGCATGGACGTTGAACGCCTCATTAAACTTAGACGTTTTGCCCCAGATGGTAGGGTATACGAATTGGCCCCAAAATTTCGAGCAGAACGGGAAGCGATGTTGCAGAGAAACGTTTTTGGAAGAGGCCTCTCTGGCAGCAGCCAGTCTTCCCGTCCTGGTCAGTAGCCGACATCTTCTATCATGACGACACGGTTCTGATCTACATCCACCAACTCCATTACAGCTACGGAGAAACGGTGGGCGGGGTATTCTGCATACTGCACAGCACACGCACAGTTTAGAGATGGGTCACGGACAGTGGGGGGAAAATGGGACCAGAACACAAGGTACTACGCGATATTCGGGGCAAGTGGGCAATACACTTCAACCTCCATCGTTTCTCTTCGGCTGCCACAACCAATCGCCGGCTCAACGACGGCCCAGGTGCGCAGTGTTGCGCACTCGAGGGGAGACCTCGGAGTGCGGGACGCTGGAGGTGGCTGCCCATGGCCTTCACGGGCAGCAGTCCGCTACGGCCCTGCGGGCGATGCAGAAAGGGGCTCGGACACCACAAGAGGGTCGAGAGCCACAGGGAGCACACCAAGAATGCGCCCGGAAACGAAAGAGATCAAGGAGGCAAAGGAAGTCCATGGAAGAGGGTGTGCATCGACTGCGAGCTGGAGCTGAGGCTGGAGGAGTGGATCGACAAGACCGACGAGGAAAAGATACGACATGGAGGAGAGCAGTACACTACGAGGGAGCAGGTAGAAGAGGAAAGCAAGAGGAGCCGCGTGGGCAGCCTGGTCCCTGGGGCAGATCCAGGCGGCGACAGCGCTCGTTGAGGCCAAAGACGAACCTGAGAAAAAAAAATCTCGCAATCGGAGGAACAAACAAATCGTGAGGTAGAGAGCCTCTCTTGCTGGGCCACCTCGGAGCTCACCCCTTGAAGCTTCGGGGTATGCCCCCTGCCGGCCCGAGTGAGAAGTCAGGGCCATTGCACAACCAAGTCGCATGGGATGTTGCCAGACGCGCGCAAGGCACCATTCTAGGTGTGTTGACGTTGACCCCTTTATGCGGATGTCCTGTCCTGTCCTCCGCCTCCTCCTCCTCCTCCTCCTCCTCCTCCTCCTCCCTCCTCCTCCTCCTCCTGCTCCTCCTGCTCCTCCTCCTCCTCCTCCTCTTCCTCCTCTTCCTCCTCTTCCTCCTCCTCCTCTCCTCCTCCTCCTCCTCCTCCTCCTCCTCCTCCTCCCTCCTCCTCCTCCTCTTCCTCCTCTTTCTGCTCCTCCGCCTCCTCTTCCTCCTCCTCCTCCTCCTCCTCCTCCTCCTCCTCCTCCTCCTCCTCCTCCTCCTCCTCCTCCTCCCCCTCCTCGAGCACCTCCGCCCCTGGGCGGCGGCAGCGGGGGCCCCCGCGGGCCGTGCGGCTCGTGGCAGGGAGCTCCGAGAGGCGCGCCCCAGGGGAGCGGCCGCAGCGGCCGCCGCCCTGTCGGCTTCGCCCGGGGAGCGGGTGGGCGCTGGCCCCTCAGCGCCCAGCAGAGCGCGCCGATCGAGCGTTGCTCGAAAGTGCCCCCGGCCCAAGGTGCCCCCAGGATCTCCAAGGAGGCCCCCGCGGCCTCCAGAGCACCCCTCTCGAGGCCCAGGGGGCCCCGGGGGCTCCAGGATGGAGCAAAACGCTGGGGGCACCTTGGGCCAGAGGCACTTCTAGCAACACCCGAACTGAGGACCAGCGGGATGACCGATGATCCTCAGAACGCGTGATGGCGCCAGCGTGTGCTCGTCCACTGGAGCCCTTCGGACACGACGCAGGCGACATGCTGAGGGCCGGCGCGGGCTGCGGGCTGTCGGTGGAGCTAGGCGGGGCAACACACACACACACACACACACACACACACTCTGGGCTAACACGCGTCCTCAGAACCATCGAGATGGAGCTCCCGACCGCAGCCGCCAGCACCATGCCAGAGGCGGACCTGGAGCCGCTGGAGCCGTCGCCATTCTCCAGGGCAGCCTCGGAGGATGTGACGGTCATCGTGTTGCCTGTGCTGTCCGTTCTGCTTGTCGCTGTCGCGCCAGTAATGGTCGTGGTGGGCGTTGCGGTCACTGTCCGCTTGAGAACCTGCGCTGTGACAGTGGAGCCGGCAGGGTAGCTGTACTTCAGGGGGTGGTCCAGAAGGATCGACCCAAAACCAACGATTTTCGCTGATTCTGAATTGCCGTCACCGATGAAAACGATGTCAGATCCAAGCGTGAAACTGTCCTGCGATACAACACTCACTTCCACTGCGCCCGCGGAGACGTCTTGCGCTAGTGCCGTTGACAGCTCGACCATGGTGTTCGTCGTGGTGGCGCTGGTTGTGATCAAAGTGAGAGTAGTGGCAGCCTGGCTTATCGAGGAGAGGGTGGTGCTAGTCGGGCTTGTTTGTGTATAGGTCTGGCTGGAATATGTTGTGCTATGGGGTGTTGTAGACACGACCGTGGAAGAAGTCAGGGTGAGGGTATAAGATGTGACAAAAGAAAACGTGCTCGTCCAAGATATGGTCGACGAGGACGTTGTTGCAATAAAAGTCAAATGCGTGGATGACGAGCTCATGCTCGTGGACGAACAGAATGTGATCGTACGAGTAACGGACGTGGCACAAGTGCAAGGACATTTCTGGGCTGCCTCTAGTACGCTGCATTCCGCAAAAGGGCACCAAGCTGGCTCGCATGTAGTCGTCGTGGCAGTGGCCGTCGTCGCAGTGGTCGCTGTGGCGGTGGTCGCTGTCGTAGTGATCGCTGTGGCAGTCGATGTCTCGGTGGCGCAGGAGCATCTGCAGACGTGGAAGGTCTCCGCCATGCATGTGACGAACTGACACCAGGGCGGCTCGCAGGTGGTCGTTGAGGTCTGGCTGGTTTCTGTTGTGCTGTGTGGTGTTGTTGACATGACAGTGGACGAAGCAAGCCCGGTGACAGAAGATACGGACGAAGAACGTGTGCTCGAAGAACCCGTGGACGAAGAAAGCGTGCTCGTACGGGACATGGTCGACGAAGACGTCTCTGTAGAAGACGCAGGCGTAGATGAGGAACTCATGATCGTCGACGGTGATACTGAGAAGGGCGTAGATGAATAAAATGTTGCCGTACGAGAAGCGGACGTGGCGCATGTGCACGGACATGCCTGCGCTGCCTCTAGTATGCTGCATTCCGCGAAAGGGCACCAAGCTGGCTCGCAAGTGGTCGTCGTTGCAGTGACCGTCGTCGCAGTGGTCGCTGTGGCAGTGGTCGCTGTGACAGTGGTCGCACTGGAGGTCGAAGTCCCGGTGGCGCAAAAGCAGCTGCAGACGTGGAACGTCTCCTCCGTGCATGTGACGAGGAGGCACCAGTGTGGCTCGCAGGTGGAGGTGGAGGTCGTTGCGGTTGAGCTCTCGGTGGTGGTGGCAGAGGTGGACAAGGAAGCGCTTGAGCTGGTCCTCGTCTCGGAGGAAGTGACCGAAGTGTACGTCGAGGCGCTCGAGGACATGGTGGTCGTCGTAGCATCGCTGATGGTTGCGGTTGGGTTCGTCCTAGTGCCGTAATATGCAGTGGTGGTCTCGGAGCTGGTCGCGCTCACCGTGGCGCATGTGCATGGGCAATCCTGGGCTGCCTCTAGTATGCTGCATTCCGCAAAGGGGCACCAAGCTGGCTCGCAAGTAGTCGTCGTAGCAGTGGCCGTCGTTGCAGTGGTTGCTGTGGCAGTTGTCGCTGTGGCAGTCGATGTCTCGGTGGCGCAGGAGCATCTGCAGACGTGGAAGGTCTCCGCCATGCACGTGACAAGGAGGCACCAGGGCGGCTCGCAGGTAGTGGTGACGGTCGCCGAACTGTGTTTGACGAAGGTTGCGGTTGAGATCCTGGTGTCGGTGGCCGAATTGGACGTGGAGGCGCTTACGCTGGTGTTGCTCGCAGTACTAGAAAGTATGGTTGCTGTGGCGGTGACCGAGGTGGACGACGAGACGCTTGCGGTGGTGGAGGTTGCAGCCAGGTGGGTCGTCGTAACAACCGTGGTGGTTGCGGTTGGGATCGTCCTAGTACCGTAGGCAATTTTGGTCTGGGTGCTGGTCGCGGTCGCCGTGACGCATGTGCATGGGCAGTGTTGGGCTGCTTGTGGTTTGCTGCACTCAGCCAAGGGGCACCAGGCTGGCTCGCATGTGGTCGTCGTGGAACTGGCCGTCGTGGCAGAAGTCGTTGTGCCAGTGATCACGGTGACTGTAGACGTTGTGGTAGTCAATGTCGCCGTGGCGCATGAGCACATGCAAATGTGGAACGTCTCCGGGTTGCACGTCACTAGAGCGCACCACGCCGGCTCGCAAGTAGTGGTCCAGGTCCACGTCGAGCTGATGGTCGTTGTCACGGTGCTCGCTGTCACGGTGCTCGCGGTAGCAGTGGCGCATGTGCACGGGCAGTCCTGGGCTGCCTGCATAAAGCCGCAATTCGCGTACTTGCACCAAATTGGCTCGCAATTTGTCGTAGTAGTGGTGGAAATGTACGTCGTCGCCGTCACCGTTGCGCACGAGCACGGGCAGATGTCGAAGGTATCCTCGATGCAAGCCGCGAAGATGCACCAGGGCGGCTCGCAGGTGGTGGTCGAAGTCGCCGACACACTCGTGGCCGTACTGCTGGTGCTTGTGCCCGAAGCGGTGCCAGATGTGGAGGTGCCGCTCCTGGAGGTGATGGTCGTGGTCGTGCCCGTTGGCGTGCCCGTGGCCGTGGAGAGGCTGCCGGAAGTGAAGCTGCTGGTGCTCGTCGAGGTGCTGACCGTGGTGCTGGTGTAGCCCGCGACGTACGTGCACGCATCCGTTCCCACGCTCTCGGCCTGGACCTCGTCGAGGGAGCCGTCGCACACGTACCAGTACGCCCCGGCGCACTGGAAACTGACGATGACGCCGCAGCCGGGGAGCACTCCGCAGGCGGCCTCGGCCGCCTCCCACGACAGCTGCAGCGACGAGCACACGGACACGACCACGTTGTTGCCCACGCGCGGGCCCGCTGAGTACACCACAGGCTGCGTGGTGCTCGTCGAAGATTGCGTCTCGGAGGCCGTGCCCGTGAGAGTGCCGGCCGTGTGCCTCACTTGGGTGCACGCCTCTGAATCGGTGCTGGCGTTGAGCAAGGCCTCCAGGGGCACGACGCAAGCCTTGTAGAGGGGGCCGCCGAGGCAGCCGAAGCCCGCCACGACAGAGCAGGTCGCCAGAGCGCTGCAAGCCAGGACGGCCCTGTCCAGGGTCGCAGGTGGGCCCTGGCAGAGCGCGTCCCACACGTTGTTCCCCACGTTCGGCCCTTCGGCGTACCACGGAGTGCTGGTCGTGCTCACGATCGAGGACAGCGTGCTGCTGCGAGTCGCAGTGGTCAGCGTGGAGCGTGTGCTGGTCGGCGTCGCTGATTGCGTGGTCGTGCTTGACACGGTTGTTGTTCTGGTTGTGGAAGTGACCGCCGTGAAGGTCGCCGTGCTGCACGAGCAGAGGCACTCCTCCATGGCGACTGGCAATTGGCAGTTGGCGAAGGCGCACCAGAAGGGCTCGCAAGAGGTGCTCGTAAAGGTCGTCGGGCTCGAGGTCGTCGTCAATGAGGTTGCCGTCGCGCAAGAGCAGCGGCATGCTGCGAGGGTCTCCCCCTCGCACAGGCCGAATGGGCACCAAGTCGGCTCGCAGGTGGTCGTCGAACTGGCCGACGTGCTCATGTGCGACGTGGCGGTCGTCGATAAAGCCAAAATGGTCGCGCTCGTCTGCGTCCTCGTGGTCGTGCTTGTTTCTTTTGTACCAGTCTCATTGGTCTTGCTGGACGCGCTGGTGATACTGCGCGCAGTTTTGCTGGTCCTAGTCGTGGTGATGACACTGCTGCTGCTGCTGCTGCTGCTGCTGCTGCTGCTGCTGCTGCTGCTGCTGCTGCTGCTGCTGCTGCTGCTGCTAATGCTGCTGCTGCTGCTGCTGCTGCTGCTGCTAATGCTGCTAATGCTGCTGCTGCTGCTGCTGCTGCTGCTGCTGCTGCTGCTGCTGCTGAGCGCGGCGTTCCTGGTTCCCGTCTTGGCGGTCGCACTGATGCTGCTTGTTGCGCTGGTGCTGCAGATCGTGGTGCTGCTGGTTCCTGCCGTAGTGGTCGCAATGGTGCTGCTCGTTGCGCTGGTGAAGCTGAGCGCGGTGCTGCTGGTTCCCGTCGTGGTGGTCGCAGAGACGCTGCTCGATGCGCTGGTGTTGCTGCTGAGCGTAGTGCTGCTGGTTCCCGTCGAGGTGGTCACACTGATGCTACTCGTTGCGCTGGTGCTGCTGCGGAGCATGGTGCTGCTAGTTCCCGTCGTGGTGATCGCAAGGATGCTGCTCGTTGCGCTGGTGCTGCGGGTGAGCGTGGAACTGATGGGTCCCGTCGCGATGGTCGCACTGATGCTGCTCGTTGCGCTGGTGCTGCTGCTGCGTGTGGTTCTGCTTGTTATCATCGTGGTTGTCGTATTGATGATGCTCGTTGCGCTGGTACTGCTGATGGGCGAAAAGCTGCTAGTTCGCGTCGTGCTGGTCGCAATGGTGCTGCTCGTCCCGCGGGTGATGCTGAGCGTGGTGCTGCTGAGCGTGATCAGGCTGGTTCCCGTCGAGGTGGTCACACTGATGCTGCTCGTTGCGCTAGCGCTGCTGTGGGTGGTGCTGCTGGTTCTCGTCGTGGTGGTGGCAAGCATGCTGCTCGTTGCAATGGTGCTACTGGGCATGGTGCTGCTGGTTCCCGTCGTGGTGGCCGCAGAGATGCTGTTCGTTGTCCTGCTGCTGATGAGCGTGGTGCTGCTGGTTTCCGTCGTGGTGGTCGCAATGATGCTGCTCGTTGCGCTGGTGAAGCTGAGCGCGGTGCTGCTGGTTCCCGTCGTGGTGGTCGCAATGATGCTGCTCGTCGCGCTGGTACTCCAGCTGAGCGTGGTGCCGCTGGTTCCCGTCGCAGTTGTCACACTGATGCTGTTCGTTTCACTGGTGCTGCTAAGTGTTGTGTTGCTGGTTCCCGTCGTGGTGGTCGCAGTGGTGCTGCTCGTCGAGCTAGTACTGCGGCTGAGCGCATTGATGTGGCTTCCTGTCGCGGTGGTCGCACTGATGCTGCTCGTCGCGCTGGCGCTGCTGAGCGTGGTGCTGCTGCTTCGTCTCGTGGTGGTCGCACTGATGCTGGTGGTTCCCGTCAAGGCGGTCGAAATGATTATGCTAGTTGTCATGGTGCTGCTGAGCGTGGTGCTGCTGATTCCCGTCGTGGTGGTCGCAGACATGCTGTTCATTGAGCTGGTTCTGCTGAGCGTGGTGCTGCTGGTTCCCGTCGTGATGGTCGCAATGATGCTGCTCGTCGCGCTGGTGCTGCTGCTGAGCGTGGTGCTGCTGGTTTCCATCGTGGTGGTCGCACTGATGCTGCTCGCCGCGCTGGCGCTGCTGAGCGTGGTGCTGCTGGTTCCCGTCGTGGTGGTGACAAGCATGCTGCGCGTTGCGCTGGTGCTGCTGCTGGGCATGGTGCTGCTGGTTCCCGTCGTGGTGGTCGCACTGATGCTGTTCGTTGTCATGCTGAGCGTGGTGCTGCTGGTTACCGTCGAGGTGGTCACACTGATGCTACTCGTTGCGCTGGTGCTGCTGCGGAGCATGGTGTTGCTGGTTCCCGTCGCAGTTGTCACACTGATGCTGTTCGTTTCACTGGTGCTGCTAAGCGTTGTGTTGCTGGTTCCCGTCGTGGTGGTCGCAGTGGTGCTGCTCGTCGAGCTAGTACTGCGGCTGAGCGTATTGATGTTGCTTCCTGTCGCGGTGGTCGCAATGATGCTGCTCGTCGCGCTGGCGCTGCTGAGCGTGGTGCTGCTGCTTCGTCTCGTGGTGGTCGCACTGATGCTGGTGGTTCCCGTCAAGGCGGTCGAAATGATTATGCTAGTTGTCATGGTGCTGCTGAGCGTGGTGCTGCTGATTCCCGTCGTGGTGGTCGCAGACATGCTGTTCATTGAGCTGGTTCTGCTGAGCGTGGTGCTGCTGGTTCCCGTCGTGATGGTCGCAATGATGCTGCTCGTCGCGCTGGTGCTGCTGCTGAGCGTGGTGCTGCTGGTTTCCATCGTGGTGGTCGCACTGATGCTGCTCGCTGCGCTGGCGCTGCTGAGCGTGGTGCTGCTGGTTCCCGTCGTGGTGATGGCAAGCATGCTGCGCGTTGCGCTGGTGCTGCTGCTGGGCATGGTGCTGCTGGTTCCCGTCGTGGTGGTCGCAGAGATGCTGTTCGTTGTCATGCTGAGCGTGGTGCTGCTGGTTACCGTCGAGGTGGTCACACTAATGCTACTCGTTGCGCTGGTGCTGCTGCGGAGCATGGTGTTGCTGGTTCCCGTCGTGGTGGTCGCAAGGATGCTGCTCGTTGCGCTGGTGCTGCGGGTGAGCGTGGAACTGATGGGTCCCGTCGTGATGGTCGCACTGATGCTGATCGTTGCGCCGGTGCTGCTGCTGCGTGTGGTTCTGCTTGTTCTCATGGTGGTTGTCGTATTGATGATGCTTGTGGCGCTGGTACTGCTGATGGGCGACATGCTGCTGGTTTCCATCGTGGTGGTCGCACTGATGCTGCTCGTCCCGCGGGTGATGCTGAGCGTGGTGCTGCTGAGCGTGGTGCTGCTGTTTCCCGTCGAGGTGGTCACACTGATGCTGCTCGTTGCGCTAGCGCTGCTGTGCGTGGTGCTGCTGGTTCTCGTCGTGGTGGTGGCAAGCATGCTGCTCGTTGCGCTGGTGCTACTGGGCATGGTGCTGCTGGTTCCCGTCGCGGTGGTCGCAGAGATGATGTTCGTTGTCCTGCTGCTGATGAGCGTGGTGCTGCTGGTTTCCATCGTGGTGGTCGCAGTGATGCTGCTCGTTGCGCTGGTACTCCAGCTGAGCGTGGAGCCGCTGGTTCCTGTCGCAGTTGTCGCACTGATGCTGCTCATTTCACTGGTGTTGTTAAGCGTGGTGTAGCTGGTTCCCGTCGTGGTGGTCGCAATGGTGCTGCTCGTCGATCTAGTACTGCGGCTGAGCGCGTTGATGTTGCTTCCTGTCGCGGTGGTCGCAATGATGCTGCTCGTCGCGCTGGCGCTGCTGAGCGTGGTGCTGCTGTTTCTTCTCGTGGTGGTCGCACTGATGCTGGTGGTTCCCGTCAAGGCGGTCGTAATGATTATGCTCGGTGTCATGGTGCTGCTGATGAGCGTGGTGCTGCTGATTCCCGTCGTGGTGATCGCAGACATGCTGTTCGTTGCGCTGGTGCTGCTGAGCGTGGTGCTGCTGGTTCCCGTCGTGGTGGTCGCAATGATAATGCTCGTCGCGCTGGTGCTGCTGCTGAGCGTGGTGCTGCTGGTTTCCATCGCGGTGGTCGCACTGATGCTGCTCGTTGCGCTGGCGCTGCTGAGCGTGGTTCTGCTCGTTCCCGTCGTGGTGGTGGCAAGCATGCTGCTCGTTGCGCTGGTGCTACTGGGCATGGTGCTGCTGGTTCCCGTCATGGTGGTCGCAGAGATGCTGTGCGTTGTCCTGCTGATCGTTGTGCTGCTGGTTCCCGTCGTGTTGGTCGCAGAGATGCTGTTCGTTACACTGGTGCTGAGCGTGGTACTGATGATAACTGTCGCGGTGGTCGCAGAGGTGCTGCTCGTTGCCCTAGTACTGCTGAGCATGGTGCCGCTGGTTCCCGTCGTGGTGGTCGCACTGATGCTAGTGATTGCTCTGGTGCTGTTGCTGAGCGTGGTGCTGCTGGACCCCGTCGTGGTGGTCGGAATGATGCTGATCGTTGCACTGGTCATGCTGAGCGTGGTGCTGCTGGTGTTTCTCGTGGTGGTCGCACTGATGCTGCTGGTTGCGCTGGTGCTGCTGAGCGTGGTGCTGCTGGTTCCCGTCGTGGTGGTGGCAAGCATGCTGCGCGTTGCGCTGGTGCTGCTGCTGGGCATGGTGCTGCTGGTTCCCGTCGTGGTGGTCGCAGAGATGCTGCTGCCCCTCGTGGTGGTCGTACTGGTGCTGCTCGTGGCGCTAATGCTGTTGGGCGTGGTGCTGCTGAGCGTGGTGCCGCTGCTGAGCGTGGTGCCGCTGGTTCCCGCCGTGGGGGTCTCAGTGGTGCTGCTCGGCGTGCTGGTGGTATTGCTGAGCGTGCTGCTGCTGCTGGTTCCCGTGTTGGTTGTCGTAATGATGCTGCTCGTGGCGCTGGTGCTGCTGAGCGTGGTCTTGCTAGTTCCCGTCGTGCTGGTCGCACTGATGCTGCTCGTTGCGCTGGTGCTGCTGGGTGCGGTGCTGCTGGTTCCCGTCGTGCTGGTCGCAATGATGCTACTCGTTGCGCTGGTGCTGCCGGGAAAGGTGCTGCTGGATCCAGTAGTGGCGGAGACACTGATGCTGCTCGTTGCGCTGCCGCTGTTGAGCGTCGCGTTGCTGGTTCCCGTCGTGGTGGTCGCACTGGCGCTGCTCGTTGGGCTAGTGCTGCTGGGCGTGGTGTTGCTAGTTCCCGTCATGGTGGTCGCACTAATGCTGCTCGTTGTGCTGGTGCTGCCGGGTGCGGTGCTGCTGGTTCCCGTCGTGGAGATCGCAATGATGCTGCTCGTTGCGCTGGCGCTGCTGAGCGTGGTTATGCTTATTCTCGTCGTGGTGGTCGCACTGATGCTGCTCGTTGCGCTGGGACTGCGGCTGAGCGAAGTGCTACTGGTTCCCGTCGTGGTGATCGCAGTGATGCTGCTCGTTGCGCTGGCGCTGCTGAGCGTGGTGCTGCTGGTGTTTCTCGTGGTGGTCGCACCGATGGTGCTGCTGGTGTTTCTCGTGGTGGTCGTCATGAGTATGCTCGTGGTCATGGTACTGCTGAGCGGGGTACGGCTGGTTCCCGTCGAGGTGGTCGTAATGATGCTGCCCGCTGCGCTTGTCCTGCTGAGCGTGGTGCTGCTTATTCCCGTCGTGATGCTGCTCGCTGCGCTGGTGCTGCTGAGCGCGATGTTGCTGGTTCCCGTCGTGGTGGTCGCAATGATGCTGATCGTTGCGCTGGTGGTGCGGCTGAGCGTGGTGGTGCTGGTTCCCGTGGTGGCGGTCACAATTGTGCTGCTTGTCGCGCTGGTGATGCTGAGCCGCGCGTTGCTGCTCGTTGCGCTGGTTGCGATGCTGCGCGTGGTGGTGCTGACTCCCGTCGCGGTGGTCGTGTTGATGCTGCTCGTTGCGCTGGCGCTGCTGAGCGTGGTGTTGCTGGTTCCCGTCGTGATGGTCGCACTGTTGCTGCTCGTTGCGCTGGCGCTGCTGAGCGTGGTGCTGCTGGTTGACGTCGTGGTGGTCGCAATGCTGCTGATCGTTGCGCTGGTGCTGCTGCTGAGCGTGGTGGTGCCGGTTCCCGTGGTGGCGGTCGCAATGATGCTGCTTGTCGCGCTGGTGCTGCTGAAAGTGGTGCTGCTGGTTCCCGCCGTGGTGGTTGCAAGAATGCTGCTCGTTGCACTGGTCCTGCTGCTGCTTAGCATGGTGCTGCTGGTTTCCATCGTGGTGGTCGCACTGATGCTGCTCGTTGCGCTGGTGATGCTGAGCGCGGTGCTGCTGGTATCCGTGGTGGTGGTCGTAATGATGTTGCTCGTTCTGCTGGTGCTGCGGGTGAGCGTGGTACTGATGGGTCCCGTCATGGTGGTCGCACTGATGCTGCTCGTTGCGCTGGTGCTGCTGCTGAGCGTGGTTATGCTTCTTCTCGTCGTGGGTGTCGCACTGATGGTGCTCGTCGCGCTGGTACTGCTGATGGGCGAAATGCTGCTGGTTCGCGTCGTGGTGGTCGCAATGGTGCTGCTGGTCCCGCTGGTGCTGCTGAGCGAAGTGATGCTGCTTCCCGTCGTGGTGATCGTACCGATGCTGCTCGTTGCGCTGGTGCTGATGAGCGTGGTGCTGCTGGTTCCCGTCGTGGTGGTCGTAATGATGCTACTCGTTGCGCGTGTCCTGCTGAGCGTGGTGCTGCGGGTTCCCGTCGTGATGCTGCTCGTCGCGCTGGTGCTGCTGCTGAGCGTGGTGCTGCTTGTTCTCGTCGTGGTGGTCGCACTGATGCTGCTCGTTGCGCTGGTGCTGCTGCTGAGCGCGGTTATGCTTATTCTCGTCGTGGTTGTCGCACTGATGATGCTCGTTGCGCTGGTACTGCTGATGGGCAAAATGCTGCTGGTTCCCGTCGTGGTAGTCGCCCTTATGCTGCTCGTTGCGCTGGGTCTGCCGAGCGTGGTGCTGCTGATTCCTGTCGTGGTGATCGTACTGATGCTGTTCGTTGCGCTGGTGATGCTGAAAATGGTGCTGCTGGTATCCGCCGTGGTGGTCGCAATGATGCTGCTCGTTGCGCTGGGTCTGCCAAGCGTGGTGCTGCTGGTTCCCGTCGCGGTGGTCGTAGTGATGATGCTCGTTGCGCTGGTGCTGCTGGGAGTGGTGGTGCTGTTTCCCGGCGTGGTCGTCGCAATGAAGCTGCTCGTTGCGCTGGGTCTGCCGAGCGTGGTGCTGCTGATTCCCGTCGTGATGGTCGCACTGATGCTGCTCGTTGCGCTGGTGCTGCTGCTGCGTGTGGTTCTGCTTGTTATCATCGTGGTTGTCGTATTGATGATGCTCGTTGCGCTGGTACTGCTGATGGGCGAAAAGCTGCTAGTTCGCGTCGTGCTGGTCGCACTGATGCTGCTCGTCCCGCGGGTGATGCTGAGCGTGGTGCTGCTGAGCGTGATCCTGCTGGTTCCCGTCGAGGTGGTCACACTGATGCTGCTCGTTGCGCTAGCGCTGCTGTGGGTGGTGCTGCTGGTTCTCGTCGTGGTGGTGGCAAGCATGCTGCTCGTTGCAATGGTGCTACTGGGCATGGTGCTGCTGGTTCCCGTCGTGGTGGCCGCAGAGATTCTGTTCGTTGTCCTGCTGCTGATGAACGTGGTGCTGCTGGTTCCCATCGTGGTGGTCGCAATGATGCTGCTCGTCGCGCTGGTACTCCAGCTGAGCGTGGTGCCGCTGGTTCCCGTCGCAGTTGTCACACTGATGCTGTTCGTTTCACTGGTGCTGCTAAGCGGTGTGTTGCTGGTTCCCGTCGTGGTGGTCGCAGTGGTGCTGCTCGTCGAGCTAGTACTGCGGCTGAGCGTATTGATGTTGCTTCCTGTCGCGGTGGTCGCACTGATGCTGCTCGTCGCGCTGGCGCTGCTGAGCGTGGTGCTGCTGCTTCGTCTCGTGGTGGTCGCACTGATGCTGGTGGTTCCCGTCAAGGCGGTCGAAATGATTATGCTAGTTGTCATGGTGCTGCTGAGCGTGGTGCTGCTGATTCCCGTCGTGGTGGTCGCAGACATGCTGTTCGTTGCGCTGGTTCTGCTGAAAGTGGTGCTGCTGGTTCCCGTCGTGATGGTCGCAATGATGCTGCTCGTCGCGCTGGTGCTGCTGCTGAGCGTGGTGCTGCTGGTTTCCATCGTGGTGGTCGCACTGATGCTGCTCGCTGCGCTGGCGCTGCTGAGCGTGGTGCTGCTGGTTCCCGTCGTGGTGGTGGCAAGCATGCTGCGCGTTGCGCTGGTGCTGCTGCTGGGCATGGTGCTGCTGGTTCCCGTCGTGGTGGTCGCAGAGATGCTGTTCGTTGTCATGCTGAGCGTGGTGCTGCTGGTTACCGTCGAGGTGGTCACACTGATGCTACTCGTTGCGCTGGTGCTGCTGCGGAGCATGGTGCTGCTGGTTCCCGTCGTGGTGGTCGCAAGGATGCTGCTCGTTGCGCTGGTGCTGCGGGTGAGCGTGGAACTGATGGGTCCCGTCGTGATGGTCGCACTGATGCTGATCGTTGCGCCGGTGCTGCTGCTGCGCATGGTTCTGCTTGTTCTCATGGTGGTTGTCGTATTGATGATGCTCGTGGCGCTGGTACTGCTGATGGGCGACATGCTGCTGGTTCCCGTGGTGGTGGTCGCACTGATGCTGCTCGTCCCGCGGGTGATGCTGAGCGTGGTGCTGCTGAGCGTGGTGCTGCTGTTTCCCGTCGAGGTAATCACACTGATGCTGCTCGTTGCGCTAGCGCTGCTGTGCGTGGTGCTGCTGATTCCCGTCGTGGTGGTGGCAAGCATGCTGCTCGTTGCGCTGGTGCTGCTGGGCATGGTGCTGCTGGTTCCCGTCGCGGTGGTCGCAGAGATGATGTTCGTTGTCCTGCTGCTGATGAACGTGGTGCTGCTGGTTTCCATCGTGGTGGTCGCAGTGATGCTGCTCGTTGCGCTGGTACTCCAGCTGAGCGTGGTGCCGCTGGTTTCCGTCGCAGTTGTCGCACTGATGCTGCTCATTTCACTGGTGTTGTTAAGCGTGGTGTAGCTGGTTCCCGTCGTGGTGGTCGCAATGGTGCTGCTCGTCGATCTAGTACTGCGGCTGAGCGTGTTGATGTTGCTTCCTGTCGCGGTGGTCGCAATGATGCTGCTCGTCGCGCTGGCGCTGCTGAGCGTGGTGCTGCTGTTTCTTCTCGTGGTGGTCGCACTGATGCTGGTGGTTCCCGTCAAGGCGGTCGTAATGATTATGCTCGGTGTCATGGTGCTGCTGATGAGCGTGGTGCTGCTGATTCCCGTCGTGGTGATCGCAGACATGCTGTTCGTTGCGCTGGTGCTGCTGAGCGTGGTGCTGCTGGTTCCCGTCGTGGTGGTCGCAATGATAATGCTCGTCGCGCTGGTGCTGCTGCTGAGCGTGGTGTTGCTGGTTTCCATCGCGGTGGTCGCACTGATGCTGCTCGTTGCGCTGGCGCTGCTGAGCGTGGTTCTGCTCGTTCCCGTCGTGGTGGTGGCAAGCATGCTGCTCGTTGCGCTGGTGCTACTGGGCATGGTGCTGCTGGTTCCCGTCATGGTGGTCGCAGAGATGCTGTGCGTTGTCCTGCTGAGCGTTGTGCTGCTGGTTCCCGTCGTGGTGGTCGCAGAGATGCTGTTCGTTACACTGGTGCTGAGCGTGGTACTGATGATAACTGTCGCGGTGGTCGCAGAGGTGCTGCTCGTTGCCTTAGTACTGCTGAGCATGGTGCCGCTGGTTCCCGTCGTGGTGGTCGCACTGATGCTAGTGATTGCTCTGGTGCTGTTGCTGAGCGTGGTGCTGCTGGACCCCGTCGTGGTGGTCGGAATGATGCTGATCGTTGCACTGGTCATGCTGAGCGTGGTGCTGCTAGTGTTTCTCGTGGTGGTCGCACTGATGCTGCTGGTTGCGCTGGTGCTGCTGCGAGTGGTGTTGCTGCTGCCCCTCGTGGTGGTCGTATTGGTGCTGCTCGTTGCGCTAATGCTGCTGGGCGTGGTGCTGCTGAGCGTGGTGCCGCTGCTGAGCGTGGTGCCGCTGGTTCCCGCCGTGGGGGTCTCAGAGGTGCTGCTCGGCGTGCTGGTGGTATTGCTGAGCGTGCTGCTGCTGCTGGTTCCCGTGTTGGTTGTCGTAATGATGCTGCTCGTGGCGCTGGTGCTGCTGAGCGTGGTCTTGCTAGTTCCCGTCGTGCTGGTCGCACTGATGCTGCTCGTTGCGCTGGTGCTGCTGGGTGCGGTGCTGCTGGTTCCCGTCGTGCTGGTCGCAATGATGCTACTCGTTGCGCTGGTGCTGCCGGGAAAGGTGCTGCTGGATCCAGTAGTGGCGGAGACACTGATGCTGCTCGTTGCGCTGCCGCTGTTGAGCGTCGCGTTGCTGGTTCCCGTCGTGGTGCTCGCACTGGCGCTGCTCGTTGGGCTAGTGCTGCTGGGCGTGGTGTTGCTAATTCCCGTCATGGTGGTCGCACTAATGCTGCTCGTTGTGCTGGTGCTGCCGGGTGCGGTGCTGCTGGTTCCCGTCGTGGAGATCGCAATGATGCTGCTCGTTGCGCTGGCGCTGCTGAGCGTGGTTATGCTTATTCTCGTCGTGGTGGTCGCACTGATGCTGCTCGTTGCGCTGGGACTGTGGCTGAGCGAAGTGCTACTGGTTCCCGTCGTGGTGATCGCAGTGATGCTGCTCGTTGCGCTGGCGCTGCTGAGCATGGTGCTGCTGGTGTTTCTCGTGGTGGTCGCACCCATGGTGCTAGTTTCCGTGGTGGTGGTCGTCATGAGTATGCTCGTTGTCATGGTACTGCTGAGCGGGGTACGGCTGGTTCCCGTCGAGGTGGTCGTAATGATGCTGCCCGCTGCGCTTGTCCTGCTGAGCGTGGTGCTGCTGATTCCCGTCGTGATGCTGCTCGCTGCGCTGGTGCTGCTGAGCGCGATGTTGCTGGTTCCCGTCGTGGTGGTCGCAATGATGCTGATCGTTGCGCTGGTGGTGCTGCTGAGCGTGGTAGTTGCGCTTGTGCTGCTAAGCGTGGTGCTGTTGGTTCCATTCGTGGTGGTCGTACTGATGCTACTCGTTTTGATGCTGCTGCTGAGCGTAGTACTGATGGTTCCCGTCGCGGTGGTCGAAATGATGCTGATCGTTGCGCTGATGTTGCCGAATGTTGTTCTGCCTGCCCTCGTCGTGGTGGTCACACTGATGCTGCTTGATCCGCTGGTGGTGCTGAGAGTAGTGCTACCAATTCTCGTCGTGGTGGTCGTACTGATGCTGCTCGTTGCACTGGTGCTGCTGAGCGTGGTGCTGCCAGTTCCCGTCGTGGTGGTCGTAACGATGCTGCTGGCTGTTGTGGTGCTACCGAGCGTGGTGCTGCCCGTTCCCGCTGTGATGGTCCCACTGATGCTGCTCGTTGCGCTAGTGTTGCGGAGCGTGGTGCTGCTGGTGCTTCTCGTGGTGGTCGCACCGATGGTGCTAGTTTCCGTGGTGGTCGTAATGATGCTGCTCGTTGTCATGGTACTGCTGAGGGGGGTGCTGCTGGTTCCCGTCGAGGTGGTCGTAATGATGCTGCCCGCTGCGCTTGTCCTGCTGAGCGTGGTGCTGCTAGTTCCCGTCGTGATGCTGCTCGCTGCGCTGGTGCTGCTGAGCGCGATGCTGCTGGTTCTCGTCGTGGGGGTCGCAATGATGCTGATCGTTGCGCTGGTGGTGCTGCTGAGCGTGGCTGTGCTGGTTCCCTTGGTGGCGGTCGCAATGATGCTGCTTGTCGCGGTGGTGATGCTGAGCCGCGCGTTGCTGCTCGTTGCGCTGGTTGTGATGCTGAGCGTGGTGGTGCTGATTCCCGTCGCGGTGGTCGTGTTGATGCTGCTCGTTGCGCTGGTGGTCATGCTGAGCGTAGTGGTGCTGATTCCCGTCGTGGTGGTCGCAATAATGCTGCTCGTTGCGCTGGTGGTGCTGCTGAGCGTGGTGCTGCCGGCTACCGTCGTGGTGTTCATAATGATGCTGCTTGTCGCGCTGGTGCTGCGAATGACGCTGCTAGTTACGCTTGTGCTGCTAAGCGTGGTGCTGCTGGTTCCATTCGTGGTGGTCGTACTGATGCTACTCGTTTTGATACTGCTTCTGAGCGTAGTACTGATGGTTCCCGTCGCGGTGGTCGAAATGATGCTGATCGTTGCGCTGATGTTGCCGAATGTTGTTCTGCCTGCTCCCGTCGTGGTGGTCACACTGATGCTGCTTGATCCGCTGGTGGTGCTGAGCGTGGTGCTACCAATTCTCGTCGTGGTGGTCGTACTGATGCTGCTCGTTGCGCTGGTGCTGCTGAGCGTGCTGATGCCAGTTCTCGTCGTGGTGCTCGCAATGATGATGCCGTTTGCGCTGGTGCTGCTGAGCGTGGTGCTGCCAGTTCCCGTCGTGGTGGTCGTAACGATGCTGCTGGTTGTTCTAGTGCTACCGAGCGTGGTGCTGCCCGTTCCCGCTGTGATGGTCCCACTGATGCTGCTCGTTGCGCTAGTGTTGCGGAGCGTGGTGCTGCTGGCTCCATTCGTGGCGGTCGTAATGATGCTGCTCGTTGCGCTGGTGCTGCCACGCGTAGTGCCAGTTCCCGTCGTGGTGGCCATACTAATTCGGCTCGCTGCGCTGGTGCTGCTGAGCGTGGTGCTGCCCGTCCCCGTTGTGGTCGTAATGGAGCTGCTTATTGCGATAGTGCTGCTAAGCTTGATGCTGCCAATTCCCGTCGTGGTGCTCGTAACGATGCTGCTGGTCGTTCTGGTGCTGCCAAGCGTGTTGTTGCCGGTTCCCGCTGTGACGGTCGCACTGATGCTGCTTGTTGCGCTGGTGCTGCGGAGCGCGGTGCTGCCGGTTCCATTCGTGGTGGTCGCAATGAAGCTGCTGCTCGTTGCGCTGGTGCTGCTGAGCGTGGTGCTACTGGTTCCCCTGACGGTGGTCACAATGATGCTGCTCGTTCCGTTGGTGCTGCCGAGCGTGGTGCTGCCGATTCCCGTCGTGGTGGTTGTTATGACGCTACTCGTTGCGCTGGTGCTGATGAGCGTGGTGCTGGCGGTCCCCGCAGTGGTGGTGGTAATCATGCTGGTCGTTGCGCTGCTGCTGCCGAGCGTGGTGCTGCTGGTTCCCGTCGTGGTGGTTACACTGATGCTGCTCGTTGCGCTGGTGCTGCGGAGCGTGAAGCTGCTGGTTCCAGAAATGGCGGTCGCACTGATGCTGCTCCCTGCGCTGGTGCTGCCGAGCCTGGTGCTGCCAGTTCCCGTCGTGGTGGTCGTAACGAGGCTGCTCGTTGTGCTTGTGCTGCTGAGCGTGAAGCTGCTGGTTCCCGTCGTGATGGTCTTAATGATGCTGCTCCCTGCGCTTGTGCTGCTGAGCATGGTACTGTTGGTCACCCTCGCGTTGGTCGTAATCATGCTGCTGATTGCGGTGGTGCTACTGAGCGTAGTACTGCTGGTTCCCATTGTGTTGGTCATAGTGATGCTGGTTGTGGCGCTAATACTACCAAGCGTGGTGCTGCCAGTTCCCGTGTTGGTCAATGTAGTGACGCTGGGCGTTGCGCTTGTGCTGCCGAGCGTTGTACTCCTGATCCCCGTCGTGGTGGTCGTAACGATGCTGCTCGTTGCGCTGGTGCTGCTGAGCGTGTCGCTGCCAGTTCCCGTCGTGGTGGTCGCAGTGATGCTGCTCGTTGCGCTGGTCCTGCCGACAAAGGTGTTGCCTGCTCCCGTCGTGGTGGTCCTAATGATGCCGCGCGTTGCGCTGGTGCTGCTGAGCGTGATGCTGCGGAGCATGGTGCTGCCGCTTCCCGTCGTGGTGATCGCACTGATGCTGCTCGTTGTGCTGGTGCTGCCGAGCGTGGCGCTGCCAGTTCCCGTCGCGGCGGTCGCGCTGATGCTGCTCGTGGCGCTGGTGCTGCCGACCGTGCCGCCGCTCGCGGTGCTGGTCTGCGTGCCGGCGGTGGCCGGGTGCTTGACGTAGGTGCACGCGCTGCTGTCCGTGCCTTCCCCGCTCGCCAGGATGTCACTGATGGCACCGAAGCAATACCCGGCCGCGAGCGAGAGGGGGGAATTGAGAAGGAGAAGTCGGCTACACGCAAGAGTGACCCTGGGTAAGAGTGACCTTTGGTGCGCGGCTTTTTGTGGGCCGCGGGGGGACCAAACCTGGGCGCGCAAGCCGCTGCTCCTGCTTCGTTTCCAGCCATCTGGGGACCCATCTGTGCCCGCACCAAAGGTCACTCCGGCGAAAGGTCACTCTTACGTCTAGTCGAAGAGGGCCCTATTCAGAAGAAGGCGGGACTTCTCAGCAGACCTCGCGCCGTCTGAGAGGTTTTTGTTCGTCTTCGGAAAAGGGCCAGGAAACTTCTCGGAAGGCCGGGGAACTTCCGAGCCTTCTGAGAAGGCCTTCTCCTTCTCACTTCCACCCCGGGCTCGCCGCCGAAATACCGCACACCAGTGTTCGTGCATGAATTGTCATACAGGGCATTGCAAGCAGGGTCCGTGTTGCACGCCGTTTCGGCGTTGGGCCTGGAGAACGTCGTGCTGTAGCACAGATCGCTCCACGCAGCACTTGCTACTCGCGGACCGTCGATGTACGATGATGAGGATGGTGCGATGGTCCCCATTGCTGTACTAGTGCTGGTCGTGACCACCGCCATCCGCCGCGTCGACGACGTCGGTGACGATTTAGAAGCGCGAGGCACTGGCGAGATTTGCGACGCGGAGTCCGCGGAGCGACTTGACGAGGCATCGTCTGACACAGCCAGCGGGGAAGACAATGAAACTTGAGAGGCCCGTCGAGTCGTGGCGGGGTCGGCCTCTCCTGCGACACTCCCCGTCACACTGCTCGCCCCCATCACCAGCCTGTTGCGCGCGGTCACAGAGCCGCCCTGAGAGGAAGCGAAGCGGCATAAACATCCACACCTGCTTAGGGTTACAAAAGCTTTAGGCTAAGAGAATGGACGTCACTCGCAGCGTACTTTAACAGTTAGTCCAGATCGACATACAGTCCACATATACGAGCACGTCACGAAGAAGAGAAGCTCCAAGAACACGCCCAGGGTCCAGCCCATGATTCTTGATGCTCCTGTACGAAATCTGGAGTCCACGAAAGTCGAGGTGTTTTCCTAAGATGCCCGATGGGCGTGAACTTTCGGAGCTCCGCGCGGAGTTCCCGCATCGGCGGTGGACCCGAACCTCCCTGTCGCGTGGAGCGCGCCAGGGGCGGCGCTGGGGCGTCGCCAGGGGGGGGCCCCAGCGCCCATCGAAAAAGTCCGCGCGGAGCTCAGAAAGTTTGTGTGGTTATGCCGTCTGCTTAGGGCGAAGCAGATTTTACGCTAAGAACATGGACTTCACTCCAAGCGTCTTCTGGGATAGTAGCCCAGGTTCAGATACACGTGCATTCTAGAAAGACACGAGGCTCCAAGAGAACGCCCAAGGTCGAGTCCAGATCCTTCATTTTCTCAAACGTCACCCGGAGTCCATGACAAACTGATGCGCTGTCTTGAGATGTCCATGTCCGATGGGTGTGTGTGTGTGTATGTGTGCCGCTTGCTCTTCTTCGAGTCCTGGCTGCCCAAGATCGGCCAGATGCCAGCAGCTCCCGAGACCGAGACAGCGACCAGCCCTGCTGGAGGAAAGAGCCTCGTGCACGTGCACCGACTCTGGCCAGGCCCACCCTGAGCGCAGGATCCGCGCATGCGCCATCCTGCCTCGGCCAGGAGGGCGCGTGCACCCGTCCTGGGCCCGGGAGAGGCCTTGCCGGGACCGGTGCACGTGCACAGCTCTCTCCGCCCGACCTGCCGCTCTCGCGCAAGCTCGGCGGGAGGGCACGTCCGCGCGCGGGGCGCGGGCTCTGGACGCCCGGCTCGACGGCGGCGCCCCCGCCTCCGCGCATCCCGCGCCGCCCCCTCCGGCGGCCTGCCAGGGCTGCTCTGCGGGATCCTTGGACGCTGCCATCACCTGTGGGGCAACGTTGCTGTTTCCTCCTCCTCCTCCTCCTCCTCCTCCTCCTCCTCCTCCTCCTCCTGCTCCTCCTCCTCCTCCTCCTCCTCTCCTCCTCCTCCTCCTCCTCCTCCTCTCCTGCTCCTCCTCCTCCTCCTCCTCCTCCTCCTCCTCCTCCTCCTCCCCTCCTCCGGATGGGATTCGTGTGCTGTTGCCTGCGGGCTTCGCATCCCTATCCCAACCAGGGGTGGGCGGGGGGTGGGGTTGGCGAGGCTGGGATACCATGACCCTGTGGAGACGGGGATCGGTCAGGGGAGGATGAGGAGGAGGAGGAGGAGGAGGAGAAGGAGAAGGAGGAGGAGGAGCAGGAGGAGGAGGAGGGGGAGGAGGAGGAGGAGGAGGAGGAGGAGGAGGAGGAGGAGGAGGAGACCAGTGGGGATGGGGATCGGTCAAACGATGCTGACCACCATCACCGCCGACCAGTCGCAGGCGGCTTCCATGAACGTCTCCGTGGTCCAGGTCTGACCGATCCGCCGCTCGCGGCCGAGAGGAGTCCGAAGCACGGCATCCAGAGGCCCGCGCCATAGGGGGGCGAGGCGGCGCCCGCTCTGGAGTGCCGGCGGCTTGAGCCGAAAGCTTGAGCCGGAGGGCTACGGCCCTGAAGCAGAGCAAACGCGACCTGAAAAAGGCGCACGCTTCTCTCTCGCTCTTTCTTATTTGTTTTTTTTTTCTCTCTCTCTCTCTCTCTCTCTTTCTCTTTCCAGAGAAGTCCTCATCCCTGTGCACCATCCCCCTGTCCTCTGCCCGCGCCCGTGAAAAAAAACACCTGGGCCAGATTGCGGCCTCCGCTGTGTTCCGGAGCCTCGTCTTCCCCCTATCTAGATCTGAGGAGCGGCCCGACAAAACCAGAGCCCCTCCTGGGAACCAAAATTGACCTGATGTTGAAGGGGCCCAGGGACGCATGAATAAATAAACACGCATCCCAGAACTCACATGTTTTTCCATATATGGCCTGGAGTGTCGCTTTCCCCCATTTCCCATAGATTCCCCTATTCTCGTGGGGATCGACGATGACTTGCGTTTGCGTGTCAAAGCTGTCCTTGTATTGGAGGGGCCCAGGGACACACCAATAAGTAGACACGAGTCCCAGGGCTCCCAATGTTTGCTCCGTCTGCATTCTGGAGCTTCGCCTCCCCCCCAATCCCCATCGCTTCCCATGTCTTCGTGGGGATCGACGATTCTTATGTTGCTCCCATCGTACTCAAGGACCACATCACAGACGTAACCTCGAGCACCCAGAAAAGTGTCGAAAGAGTGTCGAAACAGTGTCGAAACAGCGTCTCCCAGGGCCCGACGCGTGAAACCCTCAAGTTGTGGGGTGATTTCTTGGTGCTCGAAATTCCTTCTGGTGATCAAGCTGAAGAAGGTTGGAACATCATAATGCTAGCGTCGTGCCTGCAGCCGACCCCCTAGAGACAGCTGGCGGAGAGGTCGGAGAGCAGCAAGCCCGGCCTCGGCCGTGGCAGAGTGGCGCAGTGCAGGATCTCCCCGCCGAGCAGCTGGACGTCGGGGCTCCGAAGGACCGAGCGGGGGGGGGGAGGAGGCGGAGGAGGAGGAGGAGGAGGAGGAGGAGGGGGAGGAGGAGGAGGAGGAGGAGGAGGAGGAGGAGGAGGGGGAGGAGGAGGAGGAGGAGGAGGAGGAGGAGGAGGAGGAGGAGGAGGAGGAGGAGGAGGAGGAGGAGGAGGAGGAGCGAACGTCGCTCCAGAGGAAGAGTCGCCTACCTACCCGTGCGTGCACGTGCAGTATCAGGGCAACAAAGTAAGTACTGTGGCCCAGAACCAGGATGCGCTGAAGTGATAGCGTGCCACTGGTGCGTCAGGCTAAGCCTCAAGACCGACCAAACGAGCGAGTCATCGGGGGTCGAGGCGTGGTCCCATTGGGACCCAAAACAAAGCTTCAGTAATACAGAGTTAGAACAAGAATCCCTAGGAAAACAGGCGACCCACCACGGGCGCCGACACCTCAAATATTGTGACGTACTGTCAGATCCATTCTCACAGCCAAACTTACAGGGGGCCGAGCGACTATTAGTGACATGCATTCTGGCCACTGTGGGCCATGCACCGCGCATTACTTTGATCACCACCCACCTCACCCCCATCCCTCTATTGCGAAGGACGCACTTAAGCGCCTCCCATCTCTGCGCCAACACACATGTGGCGGGCACAAGGGCGTGCCACGCAGCCGACCTTTTCTTCCTCTCACGATGGGGCTGCGCCAGCCAAGCAGCTTCCGTTGCCAACGTCCGCCTCTTCGCGGCGCGCAGACAGGCCACCGTCCGATGCCCGTTCCTGGGCCTGCTGGTCAGCGTGCAGCTCAGCAGGGCGTCCCTGAGGTGGCGAGCAGGCCCTCGACGATCCTGCCACCACGACGAGGTGAAGAGGTCCGTCGGCAGGTCCGCCAGCCTGCCCAGCGCCACGCCCCACACGTCGTAGACGAAGCTCTCGACGCCCTCGAGGAAGGCGAGCCACTCTCTCGGCAGCTTGCACGCCCCCCTCAGCCACGCCGTCACCGCCGAAACGAAGAGGGAGAGCGGCGCCGTGACGCCCGAGGAGGGGCCCAGCGACAGGAGGTAGTCTTTCCTGTCCGACTTCGTCGGCACGCACAGCGGCACGCGCAGCAGGTCCCGCTCCTTGCCCCCGCGCACGTCGGGGATCGGGGGCATCATGGCCACGTCTAGCAGGCACGGGATCTCCAGCCCCTTGTACGCATGTGCCACTGCATCGTTGCACAGGGCGCTGGCTCCAGGCGCTCTCATCCTCGCCGCATACTTGGACAAAGAGTCGTGCCACAGTCTGGCGAGGTCTGCGTCTGGCACTAGCCAGCAGCCCAGGTACTTCGTCATGGAGTCGACCGAGAAGCCCGACCAGCCAGCAGTGCTCACCACGAACACGCCCTTCACGAGGATCATGCTCGCCTCCGAGATCGGCGCCCACAGCGGCACCAGGAAGCACTTGGCCAAGTTGTGTTCCAGGCACGTTAGCTTCTGCCTGTCATGTCCAGGGGCCACATCGCGACCCCGCTGAGCTGCCCGCAGTAGATCCTCCTTACTGTAGGCAAAGTCCTCGCGCGTGCTGGCGGGCACTGGCCATCGCACGATGTACTCCCTGGCCGCCACCTCGTCGATATCTTTCTTCCTGAAGATGTGGCCCCAGTACTCACGCACTGCAGCCAGCATAGCGACAGCGTTCTTCATCGTGACATCGAATGGCCGCACGGAGACGCTCTCCAACACAAATAATACAAAAAGCTCTTCCGTACCCCGCACCTTGACGCCGCTCAGCTGCCAGACGGGCAGCTTGCGGAGCCACAGCTGGGCCTTCTTCACTATGTTGCCCTGCTCCCTCTTCCAGTACTCGCCCTCCAGCGCCTGCACCGTCGCACAGGCGCAACGGACCCGTCTCGCAGCGCCCTTACGCCGCACATCCAGCATACGTTCCATGGTGGAGCATACGACTTCCCCGAAAACCAGAGTGTCGTTCGCCAGCACCTTGCCATCTTGAATGCGCAGGTGCCTCCAAGCCAAAGGAGAGAACTTGATCAGCAAGGGCGCCGTGGTGCCATCGTTCGACCAGACCGTCTTGGCCACCGAGCGCGTCACCAGGGCGAAGAGCTCCGCGCCCTGCGAGACGTTCTGCAGTTCCGCGAGCGCAATCATGCGGCCCCTCGTGGCCTTCGCCGCTGAGACCAGGGGCCGCTTGGCAGCAGCCCACTTCTCTTGAACGTCTCCGTCAGTTCCCCGCCTACGAGGCAAGTCCGTCGGCATGCGATAGTAGCGTCGATCCCCCACTGGGTGGGTGAAGTCGCCGCCCACAACGCAGAGCTCCTGCAACGGGGACCTGCGCACCTCCCTCATTGCCCTCCGCCAGGTTGTCGCCACCCTCGACTTGTCCTCCCCGCTGCGATCGTGGTTGTGCACGTTGATGAGAGTGACCCCGACACGGCACTCTTCAGCCTCTGCAGGCAAGTGTGTGACCGAGTCGGGCTTCCACGCCATCACCCAGACCTTCATCATTAATACTCGCTCAGGGCCCAGCTCCGAGGTCGTCGAATCTGGGTGCCACGAGGGTTGCATCTCCCCCCCGTCATACTGCTCCAATGATGGGATCAGCATGGCCACACCTCCGCCACACCCCTCGCGAAGCGCAGAGAAGTGGAACTTGTAGGGGTACGACTGCGAGCGCACGAACGCCTCCAAAATGCCCACCGCGTCATGCGTCTCCTGCATCATGATTACATACTTCTTTGCCCTATACGACCTCAAGGTTGCAAGCTTGCATCGCCTACGAAGAGGATCCCGTAGAAGCAAACCACGCGCATCCCACGATATGATCTTCAGGGAGCTATTGAATACCTCCTTGTAATGGTACTGCCACAGGCGCCACCGCGTCGAGCGAGTGTTAGGGACACCACTGTACCTCTCTGGAGCCACTGCCGACCATGCGATTGAACACCTCCTGCACCTTGCTTTTGTCGATGCCCAGGTCCGCCACCATCGGATTGTTCCAGCGCAGCTCCGTCGGGGCATCCTCTTCCGTGACCAGGATACTGGCCACCTCCACATTGTCAAACTTGACCTCCCCCTTCGCTTTGTTCGGCCACCAGCGCCCAGCTCCTCCACGCACTTCCTCCAGAGCTTGGCCAAGGCGCTTGGTGTGGAGCTCCACCCGCAAAGCCCGCTTGGACTTGTCCGCGTTGATGTACATCTTGCGGCCACCTGCCGTGAAGCTCCTCCACCCACCCGGCATGCGGAGGTGCGTGACCAACCTCTTGGCGCGCTCGTAGCCCACCACCCCGCCCGTGAGCTCCAGCACGAAGTGTTTCCCAGACGGGAGGGAGTGCAGCGCGTACTGACCGCTCGACACCGTGGCAGCCTTGAACCATTCCTCGAGGCCGCAGATAATCTCCGCGCTCGTGACACCCGTCTCGACCTGGATTTGGAAGAGGTTCGGCGCGGCGGGTCTGTCCCACATCTCCTGCTTAGCTGCCTGAAAGAGTGGGACCTGGGCCTCCGCGCGCTCCAGGGCCTCCGAGATGCTCTGGACCGCTGCGCGCAGCTCCTCGTTCGACGCTTCGATCCTGTGCTGCCAATCTCGCATGCGAGCAACATCCGCGTCGACCACCGCGAACCGTGCCGAGCACTCCTGAGCGTGGGCGGCAACGACCGTGGCCATCTGGGTCTGGGCCGCCGACGTCGTTGCGTAGAGATTGGCAGTCGCCTCGGCCAGGATCCGCTCCAACTCCTGCGCGACGCTGGCGGGCAGCCCTGCAGCAGAAGCCAGTGCCGGAGCTCCTCCCCCCGACGGCGCGGCCGCGACAGGAGCAGCAGCATCTGCTCCAGGTGGGTGCGCCCCCTCCGTGCAGCTCCTGCCTCCACGTCCACCACCATGACGCCAGGGGTCCCGCTCTTGTAGATGACCACGCCCGCGATCACGCTCTCTATGCTGTCTTCGTCGGCGCCGACGAGCACCTTCTCCACTGCGGGAGGCAGACCGCTCGCCGTCTGATGCATCGCTCCGACTCGAGGATCTGTTGCTGCCCCCAGTACGCCCAGCAGCGCCAGCATCACAGCCGTCGCCACCCTGCGTGCCCTCCCGCACAGGGCCCATGGCTTTGAGTCTGGATGCGCTCGGGCCGGCAGGAACGGGAAAGGCCTCCGTTTACCCACCGACCCGAGCGCTGGTGTGGAGAACCAAAGAAGATGCCAGACCTCAGGAAGTCTTGCCAGCCGCGGACTAGCGGTATCCGCGTGTTCCCCTGAGGAACTCATCATCTTGAGCCAAAATGGCTACGGAGGAGGAGGAGGAGGAGGAGGAGGAGGAGGAAGCCACGGGCTGAGGAGAGGCCCCCCCCCCCGCCGGCGCGCCAGGGGTCGGCCGCCGTCGCCCCCTTCTCGTGCGGCGCCGCGGGCCATGCAGCGCAGCGAGGGGCCCCCCGCCTGGGCCCGGGCGCGCAGCCCACCGCAGCGCGGCAGAGGCAGCCGCGAGCCAGGAGGCGCCTTTTGGGCGCCCCGCCGCCGCCGAGGGCGGCAGGGGGCCACGCCAGCCCGGGGAGAGCGCCTGGCACTCTTTTTTTTGGCCTGCGGGTCGAGAGCGAGCCTCTTCAGGGTTAAGA
>CAUYUJ010000395.1:87500-110000 GCA_963575745.1 Prorocentrum cordatum
CTTCCTCACGAAAATGATGAAAATGTAGCTGCGGCCTAGGCGGCGCAGGGGGGCCGTGCACCAGGGGCCCCAACAATAATTATTCTTTAGAATTAATAATGTTCAACAACAACAACAACAACAACGCAAGGACAACCTCTCAGGCCACCCCGGCTGGGCCCGTGGCGGTGTCCTCGCCCACGGAGCGAGCGCACTCCCCCAGGCCACACGTTGCAGTTGCTGCCCCGGGGGGGGGGGAGCAACGCGCAACACCTCCGTCATACGCTGACGTAAATCTATATGTGTTTCCGAATCTCCGTGGGTTCCCTTACTGTTCCCCACGCACTCCTGTGTCCGAAAACCCACCGCGCGCCAGCGAGGCCAGCTCATCCTTCCTATAGGGCTCCTAAAGAATCCTGCAGGACCCTGTAAGGATCCTAAGTGATTCCTATAGGGTTCCAATGGAATCCTGTAGGACCCTGTAGGGATCCTATAGGGCCCACCATCGGATTCCTGTAGGGTTGCTATGGAATCCTGTAGGGATCCTATAGGGTTCGTATCAGAATTCTACGGAATCCTGTAGGACCCTGTAGGGATCCCATAAGATTCCAATAGTATTACAAATCGTGTTCCTATGGAATCCTGTAGGACCCTGTAGGGATCCTATCGGAATCCTATCGGGTTCCTATGGAATCCTGTAGGAAACTAAAGAGATCCTATAGGGATCCAGACCCCAATAGGATTCCTATTGGAATCCTATGGAATCCTGTAGGACCCTGTAGGGATCCTGTAGGGCCCCTATAGGATTCATATTGGAATCCTATGGAATCCTGTAGGACCCTGTAGGGATCCTATGAGACCCAATCGGAGCCCCATAGGATTCCAATGGAATTCCTACGGAATCCTGTAGGACCCTGTAGGGACCTTATGGGATTGTAACGATATTCCAATAGGATTCCTATGGAATCCTGTAGGACCCTGTAGGGACCCGATGGCTTCCCAATGAGATTCCAATAATAAGATTCCAATGGAATGTTGTAGGACAGTGTAGGGGTCCCATAGGATTCCAATAGTATTACCATCTGACTTCTATGGAATCCTGTAGGACCGTGTAGGGACCCTATCGGATTTCCACCAGGATTCCAATAGGATCCCTATCGATTCCTGTAGGACCCTGTAGGGACCCTATGGGATTTCCATTCGGATTCCAATAGGATCCCTATGGAATCCTCTAGGACCCTGTAGGGATCCCATCGGATTCCAATAGGATTCCAATAGTATCCCGATGGAACCCCGCAGGACCCTGCAGGGATCCTAGAGGTTTTCTCAAGGATTCCAATCAGATGATCCTGAAATCCTGTAGGATCGTGTAGGGGTCCGGTAGGATTCCCTACAGGATTCCAATTGGTTTCCTATGGACTCCTGTAGGACCCTGTAGGGATCCTTTAGGATTCCAACAGGATTTGCTATAGGGTGCCGATGGAATCGTGTAGGACCCCGTAAGGATCCCGTAGAATTCTTATAGGAGACCAATTTTAGGATTCTGTAGGAATCCTTTTAATATTCAAAAAGAATGTCTACTGAATGCTTTAGGACCCTGTAGGGATCCTATAGGAATCCTGTCGGATTCCTGTAGGAATCCTATGGAATCCTGTAGGACCCTGACGACGACGACCAGCCCATCAAAATCATCATCGTCATCATCATGATGATCATCATCGTCCGCCTCTTCGCCCTCATTTCGCCCTCATCATCCTCATCATCGCCATCCTGTGCGTCATCATCATCACCATCATCATCATCATTATCATCATCACCGTCATCGTCATCGTCATCGTCATCATCATCCTGATCATCATCATCGCCACCATACGTCTTTCCATGGAAGGGGAAACATTTTTCCACGCACGGGTGCGCCGAAACCAAGCTTCGGTGGAGCTCCCTCTGGGGCCAGGGCCACGATCCTCGAGAAGGGTGTGCCGAAATGAAACCTCGGTGGAACTCCCTGTGGGGCCAGAGCCACGATCCGTGAGAGGGGTGCGCCGAAACCTAGCTTCGGTGGAGCTCCCTGAGCCACGATCCTCGACAATGGTGCGCCGAAATCAAGCCTCGGTGGAGCTCCCTGTGGGGCCAGTGCGCCCTTTGCGGTCTGTATGGGACTCCGCAGCAGCCCCGAGAGGACCTTCCGAGCAACGCCGCCGGGCCCTGCAGACCCCCGCAGCGGCCTGGCGAGGCCTCGTGGCGTTGCTCGGACAAGGGGCCCTGCGGGGCCCGTGCGTGGCCCCGTGGCGTTGCTCGGGGGGGGGTCGAGCAACGGGCCTCCAGTAGTGTCCTCGCGGACAACAACAACAACAACAACAACAACAACAACAACAACAACAGCAGCAGCAGCAGAAGCAGCAACAACAACAATGAGTTTAAGACTGTTCGCCCTTATCTGCTCGAGTGTCCAATAATGCGTATTTCCCAAACCCTCGATACCCGCCCTACTCGTCTTCGATCGAACCCTTTTGGGGGGTATACCTTTCTTCCCTGCAGGCCGGGCCCCGGCAAGCGGCGGGGCGGCCGCGGACCGTCGGCCTGGCCAGCGGCAGCGCTGATCGGCGGGGCGGCCGCGGACCGTCGACCCGACCCCAAGAGGGACGGACAGGGGACCGACCACGACGACGACGACGACGACGACGACGGCGACGACGAGCGAAAGCGAGAGCGAGAGAGAACGACAGCAGGGCCACGAAGCGCACGAAGTAGGCCACGAAGGGCAACAGCGGGGACACGAAGGGAATGCGTATGGGCCACGAACAGCGCGAACGAACGGGGGCCACGAAGGGCAGATAATGCGGGGCCACAAAAGGCAACGACGGGGCCACTGAGGGTAGCAACTGGGCCACGTAGGACAGTGAGGGGGCCACAAATGGCGACAGCGGGGCTACGAAGGGCATGCACATGGGGCCACAACGGGCGCAACTCCTGGGTGCCTGGGTGTCGGGAGCGCGGCGCTTGGGCAAATTGCAAGAAATTCCGACGCAAGGCCATTCGTCAGTAAGTTGCAAGCAAGTCTCCAGCGCGAGCGCGACTCCAGAGCGCCAGGAAAGCGATTCCGGAATAAATTGTAAGGAAATCCCAAGCGAGAGCGCGATTCCTGAATAAAATGCGAGGAAGTCTCGGGCGGGAGCGGGGGTCCTGGCTAATTTGTAAGGAAGTCTCAGGCGGGAGCCGTTGTTGTTGTAACCCGGGGGCCAGGGGCCGAGTTTGAGCAGCAAGACTATCCCTGTCAAAGAACAGGGTGCGAGCGTCGAGGGGCACACTTTGATTGAGGAAAAACAGTATGCACCGGTGGGGGGATCAACAATACTTATTCTTCAGAAATGAGTCTTCAACAACTTCAACAACTTCAACAACAACAACAACAACAACAACAATCACTTTACCCGAACGCTCAGTGTTCTCACCAGTGCCAGGGTTTTCATGCGACGCCAGCCAATACCCCCACTTTGTGGGGGGGCAGTGCAAGCTCTACCAAATATCCACACGACTCTTCGCCACCACCCACACCCAGCTTCCCGCCCTATGACGTTCGGACACTTCACTTCGTGGCCTGCGGACGACCGTGGCTACTACACTGGCGTGGAGTACACACCCACAGAAGTTGTTAAGCCTACGTTCGTACACCCACAGAAGTTGTTAAGCCTACGTTGTACACCCACAGAAGTTGTTAAGCCTTGTTAACCCACAGAAGTTGTTAACCCACGTGCGATTCGTGTGATTTTATGATGCGCGGTGCTAAAATTCTTAAGAAGCCCAATGGTTTTTGGAGATTTCGGCGTGCGCGCGCGAAGAAAAAACGAATGTGTCCCGCATGGTATTATTTGACAGGGATGATGGCCCTGGCAGGTGCGCAACCGTTGTCGCAGAAGTTCGAAAAAGTTGCTCGCAAAAGCCCGTTTGACAGAAATGTTTAAAAGTGTTGGGTTTCCTACGAATCCGCAAGAGCGCGCGGGATGAGATTTTGACAATTTGTTTGTTGAAAAACCATTGGTTTTTTGATGTTTTTATGTTAAAATCGCTTCCGAACACTAAGCTTTTGGAAGGATTTCGTCTTGCGCGCGCGAATGTCCACTTTACCTTATTTTTTGCAAGGGATTCTTGAAATTTGATTATATTAGAACAAGAAATGTCATTTTATAGTGTTTTTTGCAAGGGAAAACGGATTACAACAAAACAACCGGATCTTGATCACATCGAATTACCTGAGGCTTCCTCACGAAAATGATGAAAATGTAGCTGCGGCCTAGGCGCGGCGGGGGGGGCGCGCACCAGGGGTCCCAACAATAATTATTCTTTAGAATTAATAATGTTCAACAACAACCACAACCACAACCACAACCACAACCACAACCACAACCACAACCACAACCACAACCACAACCACAACCACAACCACAACCACAACAACAACAGTTTTAAGACTGTTCGCCCTTATCTGCTCGAGTGTCCAATAACGTGTATTTCCCAAACCCTCGATACCCGCCCGCTTCGTCTTCGATCGAACCTCTTTTGGGGGTATACCTTTCTTCCCTGCAGGCCGGGCCCCAACAAGCTGCGGGGTGGCCGCGGACCGTCGGCCTGGCCAGCGGCAGCGCTGATCGGCGGGGCGGCCGCGGACCGTCGACCCGACCCCAAGAGGGACGGACAGGGGACCGACCACCACGACGACGACGACGACGACGACGGCGACGACGACGACGACGACGACGAGCGAAAGCGAAAGCGAGAGAGAACGACAGCAGGGCCACGAAGCGCACGAAGTAGGCCACGAAGGGCGACAGCGGGGACACGAAGGGAATGCGTATGGGGCCACGAACAGCGCGAACGAGCGGGGGCCACGAAGGGCAGATAATGCGGGGCCACAGAAGGCAACGACGGGGCCACTGAGGGTAGCAACTGGGCCACGTAGGACAGTGAGGGGGCCACAAACGGCGACAGCGGGGCCACGAAGGGCATGCACATTGGGCCACAACGGGCGCGAAAGAGCGGGGGCCACGAAGGGCATTCATATACTGGGCCGCGGAGGGCGACAGCGGGGCCACTGAGGGCAGCAACGGGGCCACCAAGGCAGGCGACGGGGCCACGAAGGGCGACAGCGGGGCTACGAAGGGCATGCATATGGGGCCACGACGGGCGCGAACGAGCGGGGGCCACGGAGGGCATGCATATGCGGCCACGACGGGCGCGAACGAGCGGGGGCCACGAAGGGCATACATATGGGGCCAGAAAGGGCGACAGCGGCGCCACTGAGCGCAGAAACTGGGCCACGAAGGGCAACGAGGGGGCCACGAATGGCGACAGCGGGGACACGAAGGGAATGCGTATGGGGCCACGAAGAGCGCGAACGAGCGGGAGCCACGAAGGGCAGATAATGCGGGGCCACAGAGGGCAGCGACGGGGCCACTGAGGGTAGCAACTGGGCCACGTAGGACACTGAGGGGGCCACGAAGGGCGACAGCGGGGCCACGAAGGGCATGCATATGGGGCCACGACGGGCGCGAAGGAGCGGGGGCCACGAAGGGCATTCGTGTATGGGGCCACAAAGGGCGACAGCGGGGCCACTGAGGGCAGCGAAGGGGCCACGAAGGGCAGCGAGAGCCACGAAGGGCGACAGCGGGGCTACGAAGGGCATGCGTATGGGGCCACGACGGGCGACTGCGAGCGGGGGCCACGAAGGGCATATAATGCGGGACCACCATGGGCAGCGACGGGGCCACCATGGGCAGCGACGGGGCCACTGAGGGCAGCAAGCGTAGCATCGAAGGCGGGCGAAGGGCAGCGAGCGGCGACTGCAGTCCCTAACGGGCTGGTCGGGCGGGCAGGCCCAGACGGGCGGGTCGAGCGGGCGGGTCGTTGAAGCGAGGAGTCTGTTTGAACCGCCAGGCAATATGTAGCGGGAGAGCGATTCCTGAGTGTCGAGGAGCGGCACCTGAATAAACTGTGAGGAACTATCAGGCGGGAGCCGCGATTCGGTGGTAAATGGCAGTCCCAAGCGAGAGCGCGAATCTCTAATAAATTGTGAAGCAATATCAAGCGGGAGCCGCGATCCGGTGGCAAATTGCAAGGAGGTCCCAAGCGAGAGCGCGATTCTTCAATACATTGTGAGGAAGTATCCGGCGGGAGCCGCTGTTGTTGTAAACCGGGGGCCAACAACGCAGTTTGACCCTGAATAATTTCCCTGATTCTTTTTTAAACATAAAAAAAGTACGGGCCCCGGCAAGGGCACTTAAATCGCAAAATAGGATGTGCACCGCAAGAGGGATCAACAATAATTAATATTCAGGCATGAGAATTCAACAACAACAACAACAACAACAACAACCACAACAACACAAAACAACAGCAACAGTAACAACAACAACAACAACAACAACAACAACAGCAACAACAACAACAACAACAACAACAGCAGCAGCAGCAGCAACAACACCGCCACCACCACCACCAACAACAACAGCAACAACAACGACAACAACAACAACACCACCAACAACAACAACTACTACTACAACGACAACAACAACGGTCATTCTAAGACTGTTCGCTCTTACTTGCCCGTGTGTTTTTCAAAACGAGTTCCCTTCACCCTCGATGCCCGCAATTTTTGTCTTCGATCACACCCCCTTGGGGGGGATTATTTCTCTTTGCGGGGGGCGGCGGGCTTAGACAGGCGGGCAAACCTGAACGGGTGGACAATCCTTCGTGGGCGTACATGTGCCCGCAATTGGAATTGGTGTGGGCCCTGCAAAAAGAGGAGGGGGGAACGAGGGAGAGTGGGAGGAAGGGAGGGGGAGGGACGAAGGAGGAGGGAAAACGCCAGGAGAGAAGGAGCGAACAGGGAGGCGGCTGATTAGAGGCAGAGAGAGAGAGAGAAAGACAGATAAGAGAGGTAGAGAGAGAGAGAGGGGAGAGAGAGAGAGAGAGAGAGAGAGAGAAAAAAAAAAAAAAAAAAAAAAAAGGGAGGGAGGAGGCAGGAGAGGGGAGGGAGAAGGGAGGAGGGAGAGGAGGGAGAGGGGATAGGGCAGAGAAGCATAAGGATGAGGAAAGAGAGGAGGGAGAGAGAAGGGAGGAGAGGACGGAGGAGGGAAGAGGGAGAGGGAGGAGGAGCAGGAAGGTAAGAGCGTGAACGTTCGAGGAAATCCTAAGCGAAAGCGACGTTCCTGAAGGAAGTATCGAGCGGGAGCCCACGACGGGCGGGCAATCCCCTGACGGGCGGGCCGGGCGGGTGGGACATTCATGCGGAAAGCCTAGTATGGCGAGAGCGCGATGACTAAGTAAATTGTAACGGCGTCCTTGGCGCAGCGTGTTTCCTGAGCGTCGAAAGCACGATTTCTGAATAAATTGCATGGAAGTCACGGGCGAGAGCGAATTTCCTAAATAAAATGTGATGGGTTCTCTGGCGGGAGCGGGGGTCTTGATTAAATTGCGAGGAAATCTTGATTCAATTGCGAGGAAGTCTCAAGCGGGAGCGCCATTCCTGAGTAAATTGTGAGGAAGTCTCTGATGGGAGCGGGGGTCCTGATTAGATTGCGAGGCGAAATATTGATTCAATTGCGAGGGAGTCTCAAGCGGGAGCGCCGTTCCTGAGTAAATTGTGAGGAAGTCTCTGATGGGAGCGGCGGTCCTGACTAAATTGCGAGGAAGTCACTGGCGGGAGCACCGATCCTGAGTAAATTGTGAGGACGTCTCAGGAGCGGAGGAAGTCTCAGGCGGGAGCCGTTGTTGCTGCAATCCAGAGGGCCAGGGGCCTAGTTTGACCACGAAGACTTTCCCCGTCAAAAAACAGGGTGCGAGCGTCGAGGGACACACTTTGATTGAGACGAAACCGCATGCACCGGTGAGGGGGGACCAACAGTACTTATTCTTCAGAAATGAGAGTTCAACAACAGGAACAATTACAACACCAACAATTACAACAACTACAACAACAACAGCAACAGCAATTTTCTTTAGGACTGTTTGCTCTCATCTGCTCGAGTGTCACTCAGCGTGTACTTCCCGAACCCTCGATACCCGCCCTCTTCTTCTTCGATCATACCACTTTTGGTGGGTATAAGGTTCTTCGTGAGTTCTGCGTGATTAGCCAGGAAGTTTCCAGCGAGAGAGCGATCCGTAAGTAAATTTGAAGAAGTCCCTAACGAACGCGCGGTTCCTGAATGGCAAGAGCGCGGTGCCTGAGTAAATTGCGAGGAAGTCTCCGGCGACAGCGCGATTCTTGGGTAGATTGCAAGGAAGTCTCAAGCGGGAGCGGGGGACCGGGAAAAATTTCGAGGAAATATCCAGCGGGAGCCGCTGCTGTTGTAAACCGGGGGCCAGGGGCACAGTTTGAGGAGGAAGCCTTTTTTGGAAAAAATACCGGGTGCGAGCGCCCGGAGGGGCACTTCAGTTGAAAAAATATAACGTGTACCGGACGGGGGGTCAACTAAAATTATTCTTCAGAAATGAAAAGTTACCAACAAGAAAGACAACAATAACAACAACAACAACAACAACAACAACAACAACAAGAACAAGAACAACAACAACAACAACAACAACAACAACAACAACCACAACCACAACCACAACCACAACCACAACCACAACCACAACCACAACCTCAACAACAACATACATACATACATACATACATACATACATACATACATACAGACAGACAGACAGACAGACAGACAGACAGACAGACAGACAGACAGACAGACAGAGAGACAGACAGACAGACAGACAGACAGACAGACAGACAGACAGACAGACAGACATACATACATACAACAACAAACAACAAAGTCCAGTGTATTCGGACAGTGGGGTCTGAGACGGGGAGGGGGGAGGGGCAAGGCTTGCCGCGGCCTCTGGACACGGCGGGCCCGTCAGCCGAGAAGGGCCGCCGGGGCCTCGCGGTGCCCCTGAAGAGACCGCTGAGCGAACTGGGCGCTCGAGTCCCTCACACCAGGGGGGGAGGGGGGGCACACCTGGGGTGCCAACGGGCCAGGGCTGGTGGGCTGAATGAGAGGGAGGGGGCGGGGGAGGGAGGGAGGGAGGGGAGGATAGGAGGGGAGGGAGGACAGGAGGGGAGGGGAGGGAGGGGAGGATAGAAAGAGGGGGATAGGAGGGGAGGGGATAGGAGAGGGAATGAAGGGACGATAGGAGGGAAGGGCAAGAGGGGGGGAGGGGGGCAGAGGGCGGAGAAAGTGGCAGAGGAGGGAAGGGGGCAGGGGAGGATGCGGGAGGCGGCGAGGGTCTCTGGTGAGACCTCCCAGTTCGGGCGCTGGGTTCCGATGAATGTAAGGTGCGAAATACAAGCTCGCGTGCGGGGCCCAAACGCTTGCAGAGCCCGCGCCACTTTTTCCCATACACGTATGTGTATATATATATATATATAACCGGAACGTAAACCGGTATGTATGCATATATACATATACATACATGTATGATTACATGTTTACATGCATACATGCGTAGACACATATATACATATATATACATACATACATACATACATACATGCATGCATGCATGCATGCATGCATGCATACATGCAGGCAGGCAGACAGGCAGGCAGGCAGGCATACATACATACATACAGACATACATTCATACATAGATGCATGCATGCATGCATACATACGTACGTACATGCATACATAAACATAAAAAAGACTGGATTGGCCCTTCACGTCGTGATCATTGGCCTTTGAAGTATGGCATGCAGGCAGAAGGGCAGGAAGGTACAACAAACAATGTAGCGACATATATATAAATATATACACATACATACATACATGTATATGTGTGTTGCCGCGTCCGATATCGCCGTTATAATCATGTGTTACATCATCTGTCCCTCATGTTTCCTCTTCCTCTTCAGTTTCACCCTACCCTGCTAATCATTCCCCATCCTCCTCAGCTCGTTTTTCGGAGGCTCCTCCTGGAGAGCCTCTTGGGGGCCCCACGACAAATTTTAAGGGCTCCTTGGGACCGTCTGGAGGCCCCTGGGCGCCTTCTGGGGGCCTCGGGGTTTCCCCCAGCCACCATGCTTCCAACCGCGGTCTCCCTGAACGACCTGGTCACAAGTTGGAATGCGTCGGGGGGGCACAGTGGGGTCATCTTGGGCCGTCATGGGGCTCTCTTCGGGCCATCTTTGAACCCTGTTGTGCCGCCGTGGGGCTCTCTTGGACTGCCTGGTTGATTCTCCGTTCTAAAAAGAGAATAGACTCTACCCCCCTCCCGGACTTAACGCTTCCCCCTTGGGATAATATAATTTCATATGTATGTATATATATATACATATATATATACATATATTCTGCACACTCGTCCATCCTAAGTATGAAATCATATCATCCCAGCTAGGACGGTTTCCCCCCCCTGAGGTTCCCTTGTAAAAAACACTATGCGGTGACATTGTTTGCTCTAACAGAAGACTTTTTCGCAAATCCCTGGCAAAAAATGAAACGAAGTGCACACGCGCGCGTCGTCGCGCGCGCATGCCGAAATCCTTCAAAAACCTTCGGTGCCGGAAGGATTTCGCAATCGAGTTTCCAAAAAAAAACATACAAGAATACAAGGTTTCGCAACACTGATTTGCTAAAAAAACTTCCGCGCGAGCTCTTGCGAAATCTTAAAAAAAACCATTGGTTTTTCAAGATTTACACTAAATGCTACCAAACGGGAGTCGCGCGCGCGCATGTCGAAATCTGTCGAACGCCCTTGCGCGTGTGCCGTCGCGAGAATCCTCTGCACAAAATGGGACGAAGTGCAGACGCGCGCGTCGTCGCGCGCGTACGCCGAAATCCTTCCAAACCCATCGGTTCCGGAAGGATTTCGAAATCGCGCGTCCAAAAAACCTACAAAAACCCAGGGTTTCGCAACACGGATTTTCAACAAAAGAGTGCGCGCGCGCTCTTGCGTCGTCGTCGTCGTCGTCGTCGCCGTCCTCCCTCCTCCCGCGTCGTCGTCGTCGTCGCCTACGTCGTCCTCTGTCTTTCCTCGTGTTCGTCGTCGTCGTCCTCTTTGGCATCGTGGTCATTTCCGTCGTCGTTGTCGCCGTGGTCGTCATTCATCCTCCTCCCTCGTCGTCGTCGTCCGTCGTCGGCGTGTCGTCGTCGTCCCTCCTATTTCGTCGCCGTCGTCGTCGTCGTTGTCGTCGTCATCTCGTCGTCGTCTCGTCGTCGTCTTCCCTCCTCCCTCGTCGTTGTCGTCGTCGGCGTCGCCGTCCTTCCTCCTTCTTCGTCGTTCGCGTCGTCGCCGTCCTCCCTCCTCCCTCGTTGTCGTCGTTGTCGTCGTTGTCGTCGTTGTCGTCCTCCCACCTCCCTCGTCGTCGTCGTCGTCGTCGGCGTCTTCGTCGTCGTCGTCGGTGTCGTCGTCGTCGTCGTTGTCGTCGTCGGAGTTGTTGGCGACGTCGTCGGTGTCGTCGTAGTCGATGTCGGCGGCGCCGTCGTCGTCGTTGTCGCTGTGGTCGTCGGCGTCGGTGTCGTGGCCAAGTGCCATGTGGCAGCTACCGTCACGGTCTTGTCTCAAGAGGTCTTGCGACCAAGTTGCGGGTGGGAGCGTGGGATGTTTGCACGAGCAGTGGAGAGGACAGCTTCAAGACGGTAGAACACCGTAGAACACTCCACGACCTACGCTGTAAAACACGACAGCGAAGCTGCGCTACAGCGTGAAACGAAGGATAGTATGACGGCCGCCAAACTGCAAGGTGGATGGGCCCACGCGTACTGGAGACCACTGCGAGCGGTGAACCGACGAGGAGGAACCGAGGGGGAGGAGAGGAGGAGGGCATGGAGCACAGAGTAGAGACAAGAAGCACAAGCAAGCTGTATTATGTAGCCGTGATATTCAATGAACGAAAGAGCGTGCGCCTTACTTAAGACTACAACCTCAGCGACAGCGTGGAAACGCCGCAAGCGCAGCAAGGCCTAAAGTCGCCGACCACATTCGTGCACACACTCCGCACGCGCGCGTGCGCAGACCAGTCAGTTTGGACGGCACCCGCACAAGTGGCCCTCGCGAGCAGATGCGCACCCCAACAAGGCAGGCAGCGGGAGAGCGAGAGGACGCGGAAGACAACGAGGAGGGAAGAGCGGAGGGGCCAGAATGGATGCCCGATCACAGCACGAGGCTCCAATGGCAGGCCAGACACGAAAACTAGAGCATAGGGGAGGACAGTGCAGCATTACAGGGCAAACTGGTCGTGATGAATGTACAGTACAAGCGGAACGCCGACGGCCGAGGCCGCGCGAAACGGCTACCCCACCAGGTAGGCGATCGCACGGGCAGCTGTCGCCTGGGCAGGCGTGTCAGCGCGCAGCCTAGCCCGCGTGCGCACGCAAGGGCACGAGGGGTAGGGAAAGCGCGGGGCAGCGCCAATCCGAACCATGGAAAACAAACGGAGGCCATGGAGGCACCAGAGGGGAGCGGGGAACAGGGAGCGGAGCAACGAAGACATGCAAAACGCGCAATTCACCAGACATGCAAGTTAGAAAAGAGAGAGAGAGAGAGGGACGACAGGAAGCAGGAGGAGGCCCTCAGAACTCGTCGAACATGGCACCTGCTGGACGTCAGAATGTCATAGTCGTGCTGCTCCCTGTCGTCGCACCGTTGGTTCTAGAACCATTATCGGAACTCGTGGTATGTGTGGTAGCCGTTATAGTGGGCACGAGTGGATGTCCGAGTCGAGGGTTATGCAGGCCGTCGTGCTGTCCTCGGAGCCAGTGCCGAAGCCGGCATCGGAGTTGGGGTAGGAGCTGGGGTTGGAGAGACACAACTGGAGTCGGACACGGCGCCTTGACCAGAGTTGCCACCGGAAGGCGAGCCAGAGCTGGAATGCCCCGTTCCGTCGAAAATATCTGCCAGGCCTCGTGGCTGGTGTCGGCGCCGGCGGCGTCTTGCAAACGCCTGTTGTGCTGCTAAGCATCGTAGTGTTTGTCCCGGGCGATACTTCGGATACTTTTGGGGCGATTTTCGGGCCCCCTCCCATGGGCGGTCTCGGACGCCCGGAAGATCGAAGAACACGGCATTCCCAAAATCATGCAAAAACATTGGATAATCATTTTTTTCTCCGTTTCGAAAGCCTCTTCTGGCTTTTCTCAGGTCGTCTTCGGGCGTCTGATGGGTGTCTGGGGCCTCTTGGTGCCCTCGGGGGGCCGTTCGGCCGCCCTCCTGACCAACTTGAGCCCGTTGCCTGGGCCTGGCAGGGGCGTCCAGGAGCCCTGGAAAGCCTGGGAGGCCTCCTGCCGGGGCGTGCAGGGGGCCCCCAGGGACACAGAACCTGGGGGTCCAGTTTTTTTGGGGGGAAACGGTTTTTCCCGCCCGCCTGGTTTACCAAAAAACACAAGAAGAGGCGCGTGTGTGTATATCTGTACGTACAATAACCTATGTGAATAAATATATGCATATACACATGCACATAAATACACATACATACATACATACATACATACATACATACATACATACTTACTTACCTACCGACCTACCTAGCTACTTACCTACCTACCTACATACATACATACGTACGTACGTACATACATACATACATACATGAATGCATCTATATATATTTTTATATATATATATACAGTCATGAATACATACATATATACGTACGTACGTACATAAATACACATGTACACATGCATGGTTGCATGAATGTGTATGGATGTGTATGTACATGGGTATATGTGTATACAGGCGTATGCAAAGAAATGTATATTCATGTGTAGATGCATGTGTATATAAGTGCGTGTAATGTACATGGAAAGCTATATGTGTATGGTGTATGGTTATGTAGATGTATGTGTGCAGTTACAAACATATATCTCAGCGTGCACACAGGCAACCATACATACATACGTACATACAGGCAGACAGGCAGGCAGCCAGACAGACAGACACACATAAACACATACATATACATGCATACATACATCCATACGTCCGTACATGCATGCATGCATACATGCATACATCGATGCACATGCATGTTCATATACGTACACAGATACGAAGACGTATATACATACAAATACATGTGCAAATACATTGCATATACATGTTCGATGGCACGTTCACCTGCACATGAACATGCACATCCACATACATATACGTATACGTATACATAAATATGTGCAGCCAAGCATAGACATAAACATATACACTGACCATAGAACTCGTTCTATCGTGAGGCGAGCGCGAAGGCACCACGTCGGGGCCGCCGCTGTCGAGATTCAGACTGCAGTTGGAAGAGGTGTCAGAGAGCAACGGCACTGAGCATCTAGACGCCAAACACCCAAAAGCGGGCAGTAAAAAGGGGTGGGAGGGAACCTTGAGAATTACGGAACAGTGTTCCTGCGGCCAGATGCGACACCACTCGGCTTAAAGTGGTGAACACATCTAGCCCGGGCGTTCTCTACACTGACCAGACGATGTTTTTTTTATCGCGAGGCGAGCGCGAAGACACCACATGTCGGGGCCGCTGCTATCGAGATTCAGACTGCAGATGAAAGGGGGGGCAGAAAGCAACGGCACTGAGCATCTGGACGCCAAGCACCCGATCCCGCACAGGAGAACTGGCCAAACGTGGCCGAATTACAGGCCCGGTGAAACACTTTCCACCCTATGAGATTTTAAATTCTCAGCAGCCAAAATCATGTTCTTAGCGGCAGCGTTGGCAAACTGAACAAGATAAGACATGGCAGTGCTGGTCCACTTGCGCCCTCCAGGAGCATTACCGGACAACTCGATATGTCGCTTGTTCGTCAGATTACAAGAACCAGGCTTGCCAAAACAGCGGTTGCACAGGGATGACGGTCTGCCGCCACGCTACGCAGCTGTTCCAGTTGCCTTTTTCCATGGGAGCCTAAATTGCAGAAATCGCGGCAGGCATCGAAAAAGACTGGGCTACTCGTGAGATATTTCATCTGCTCTGCCCACCACATGACCGACGCGCGAGGGTTCTCGAGGAACACAAGGATATTGGCAGCAATGCATTTGTTGATGAGCACGATACTGAACAGAAACGTAGCGTTGCCACATAATCCTCACACGTTCGAGCTCAGCGCCAGTCAGGCCTTCAACGCCAAACGGGGCGGAGCTGCTCCGCAAAGGGCGGCGAAGGGCGCGCGTCCACGTCGCACAGGGAGCACCCAACCACAATGGCGCAACATATCCCGAGGTCAGCCATTCAACGATAACTTTCTGAAAATTGGGATCGAGGTGGTCCTCGTGAGCATTGTCGAGCAGATCGAAGGATAGCGAACGATAACCAATCTCTTGAATGGCACTGGCGACACGCGCGCTGCCGGCGAAGAGATCAAGAAAGACGAAGCGCGCCATTAACCTCCGGCGCGGCACAGCACTGGCACGAACGTCGCTCTGCAAGTAGCGCCGCGCCTCGTGCTCTGAGAAGTCCCCAGCAGCCCGCGCGGCACACCCCGCCACTGGCCCTGCAGTGCCGCGGTGCGCGGCGGTAGCCGCACAGGCGACAGTGGACTTCCGAAGCACTCGGCCACCATGCTCCTGAGATTCGCCTCCACCGCGCGGCCGAGCGCGGATATGTCCTCGGGCACCTTCGCCATCTCGAGCAGCAGGAGAGTCGCCTTGCCGCCCTGTCTCTGCAGCCCGACCGTCGAGAGGTCCTTCGGGCTGCCGACGTCGAGAGACTGCGCCTTCAGCCTCGAAGCATGGCGGCAGCAACTCGCACCTGTCCAACAGCACCGCGGCGTCGAACATCCTCGGCTTGCTGGGATCGCCCAGCGTTGCGTCGGGGAACGGCAGACCCCACGAGCTGCACTGCTGGCCCGCCGCGACCTTCGGGGCGACCAGGTGCATCTTGCGCAGCAGAAACGCCTCGCGAGGCCTGAGGTGCGCCACAAACGTGATCCCCTCCCCCAGAGGAACATGCGAGGGAAGCCCAGGTGGCGGAAACGCCCAGCCTACGCGAACCCCGCCACGCGGGACAGCGGCAGCCGCATGCGCGGAGGGATCCTCCGGCGCCAGGCGACCAAGCAGCGGCTGGCCTACGGAAGCATCACGGTCGTCATCGTGCACAGCTCCAAGATGAGGTGCGACGGACCGGCCACGAGCTTCGAGCACTCCTCAACGCTCGCCCCCCCCAGAAACAGCGCGTTGGAGAACGAGACCAGCAGGGGGCCCAGCTCGCAGTCGCTCTGCGGTCCGCGCCCACGCCCTGACGACACTGGCGGAAGGGCGTCGCCGCGCGCACGCACAGCAGCTCCGTGCCCTGCGCCACAGCCAGGTTCTCCAGCAGGCCGGGGCAGCCCCCCGGAGTGCGAGCCGCGAAGAGGCGAGATGCGGGGGCTGCCCGCCGCGCCTTCAACACGCCCGCCCGCGGGCATGGCTTCGCCCGCTGGCGAGGCCACCTGCCCGACAGGGACTTCGGCGCCGTCCGCGGGAGCCGCCGGGCCACGCTGAGCTGATGCGGCGGCGTGCGCCGGCTGGGCCGCAAGCTCGCCTACGCCCTCAAGGTTGGAGCCAAAACAGCGATCCACAGGACGAGGCCGCATGCGAGGGCCAACGAACCAGCCCAGCTTGCCTCTGGAAGGGATTTCAGCTGGGCCCACCTCGGACGGGATCCAACGCACGTGGAAACGCGCGCCAGTTACCAATGATAAGCAAGCCAGCTTACGCAGGGGATGCAGAAAGTGACGAGATGCCCCTCGGCCCGCGCAGGCCGCCAACGCCGGCGGCAGGTTATCCACCAGGAGAACCACCCAGCGGTTTTGAAAGCCTCCGACGTCCTCAGTACATGCTCAGCGGCCACCATCAGGGCCCCCCCCTCGAGCTCCAATACATTGGCAGCCACAGGAACCTTTGAGGCGAGCACCGTAGCCCAGGGGCCCTCCGGCACGTCCTTCGGCACCTCCTCGAACAGGGCCCCCGACACCTCTAGAAACTTCTGGGGGTCCTCGCAGGCCCAGGAACAGGAGGCCCAGGATTGTGATCACCATCGACAAGGAGACGACTGCTAGTAAGACGTCCCAGCGCAGGTTTTCTAGCACGCTCAGCACTAGCCACCTGATATCGCCAGCGCTCCGCATATCTGCCTACCTCGCTCGCCCTGTCCGGCGACGCAACACGAGCGCACACTCCGATGCCAAAGGGGGGGGGGGGGGGGGGGGGCGTCTGAGGCTGCGATGATGTTATGCCATGGGATGTCGATCTCAATGAAGTGGAGAGGCAGGATATAACGGAAGGTCCACAACTCCTGTTGCACACGCGGCCAGATCCTCTGTCGGCGTTTGCCAGCAGCTTGCATAAACTGGTAAGACGCACTGAACGGCGAGAGCACCTCACGACGAATAAGGGCGGCCCACGTCACGTGACCCATCACGACCTGAAGCGCCGACCTGCTACGCGCCCCCCGTTTTAGCAGTGACTCGATACCGTACCTGAGACGCCACATGTTGTTCGGCTTGATGGATACCCTGGACCCCTCATTACGGCTCAACCCCACGAACGAGACGCCACGACTCGCGGTGCTGAGCCCGCGCACGGAAAGGCCGAGAGACTCTAAACGCCTGCACGCGCTGTCGAGGCCAGACTGCACTGCTTGGCGATCCGAGCCCAAGCTCATGACGTTATCCACATATACGGCACTGGCCGTGTCCGAGCCCTGGGAGATGGATACAGCAGGCACGCCATCCTCGATGATGCGGGACGAGTCGGATCCTTCGAGCTCGAGAGCGCGCTGAAGTACACCCTGACAAAAATGCAGCGCCCAAGACCAACCCATGGGAAGCACGCTTGCACACGGAGCGAGCATGTCATTCGGGGCGACCGGCGAGCCATCGATGTCGACGATACCTAAGCGCCTAGCTGCGATAGCTGGCGGCCTAAACATTTCATCGAGTCCCGCTGGAATGGCAAGCCTAGAAAACGCACGCTCAATGTCCCCAGCTGCGAAAAATGCATCCCGCCCCACGTTCTCAAAGACTGCAAAAGCCCCAGGAGTGGGCGGGCGAGTCCAAGGGGGATCCACAAAACTTGAATTCGCGGCCCGGGCATCACAAATGAGCCTGATGTCACCTGATTCTTGGCGACGAAGAAAAGTGCGACAGCGGCACCCCGATCGGCAGCCCTGCGACACCTCACCATCCCTCGCTGCCTCAGCTCAGAGACAACATCGCCGTAGGCAAGAAGGCTGTTCTTCAAAATCGGATCGGCGCAGGAGCCATTCGGGCACAGTTCCGCTTGCAGCAGATCCGCGGCAGCAGGCGATCTTAGCATATGATCGCGCCAGAGGCCGGGCCACTTCGAGTGGACCTGAGCGAGACAGTCTGAAGACAGGCAGGAGCGTTGCCTCGCGCAGGCCAAGAGACCTTGCTCTTGACATACGGCCGTTGGGTGGAGGCCTCCTCGGAATAGAGGCCTGACCCAGCAAAGAGCGCGTCGAGGGCTTCCTTGCGAAGCTTGGGGTCACCAGGCGGCGGCGGCACGCTATGATGAGCCGACTCCACGTTGCTAAGCGCCGCCGCCTGACCGGCATTCCGCACCGAAGATGATGGGGTGCTGAATCCAAAAAGTTCGTCGAGACACGTCGTGCCATCCGAGGCCCAATCTATCGCATGCGAGGTCCTGGCCAGCCTGCGGGTTGTGCCACGTAGGAGCGATGTCCCATGAGGATGGAGGCTCATGCAGCTCGGAAGAGGAAGAAGACAAATATCTTTGTGCCGCCCCGGGCAGTGCAAACCTGCCTCAGCGCAACTAATTCCAGCACGAGCAGGCACACCAGCCGGGGACAGAGCTGGCGATGGTAACATCACCCCTGCTCCTGCTCCTTGCCTTTCTTCTTTGGGCGCGCGAGGGTACGCTCCTCGCGCGCCTCCCGACGCTCCTTCATGACAGCATACTCCTTGGTGAGTTCACTCGTGATCCACTGAGTGAGCTCTGGCATGACGCAAAGACTCCCGCGCACGAGATCAGTCCCCCTAGCAAGGTTAGAATCGAGCCTGTCATCGCTACCACCAGCGACTTTGTCACGATATCGCTCTTCAGCGACATGTATCTCGCGAGCGGCAATCTCGGCAGCGGCGATTTTGAGCACATTCACTTGATCATAACACGCGAGAGTCTCTAAAAGCCTACAAGCTCCCTCACGGGAGTCGACACCGGGACTGCTGGGCTGAAGCCTGCAATCCGCGCGCCACCTGTTGTGGCGTCCCCAGAGACTACCTCCCCTGGCCAGAATGAACCTGCAAACCCACACTCGCACGAGGGCCTCTGATCGGCCAGTCGGGCCACGGATCTGCAGTGAAAAACGACACAGCATCTCTGAACTCACGAAAACGCTGGCCACTTTCGTCGTGTACCACAAGATTTGCGCGAGCATCGGAGCCGGCCCCAGGCGGCGGAGGAGCGACGGCAGCGACGAGAGCGGGGGGAAGAGCCGCACCAGCTGGCACTCCGCCCCCGCCCACAAGGCCACCTGCTCCGCCCGCAGGCGCGGCCCCCCCGACGACGCCCACAGCTCCACATGCTGCAGGGGGCGGGCCCAGTGTTGCGGCGAGACGCGCCGGGCCCCCTCCAGGCGCTGGCGCTAATCCGTCCGCGCCAGCTCCGCCAGCAGCGGCGGGCAAGGGCGCGGCAGGTGGTGTTGCTGCCGGTGTTCCTGCCTCCAGGACCCCAGGACCCGGACCAGGAACCCCACCAGGCCCATCAAAGGCCAACCCCGGGAGCAGCACTGTCGCGGGCTGCAGCAAGAGCGCCGGCAGCCGCGCCACCCCCCGCGGCCGGAGGGGCTGCCGCGGGTGCAGGGGCGCCCCCCAGCAGAGGGTGCACGTTGCCAGCTGGCGGGGCTAAACGCATCCGCCGGTAGCCCGCGGCTCTGGCCGCTGTCAGCTGGGCGACGGTCGGGACCACGCGGATGCTGTAGCCAGCGGCATTCGCACCAGCATGAGGAACCACACTATTCGGACCAGCGAGCGCGACCCACTCCGAGACGCCCGCTCCGATCATTAAATCCTCTTCGTACTAGTCAAGGTCTGGAGTCATGACCGTCACCCCAGTCAGGTAGTCAGGCGGATTACCACAGCATATTCGAATGTGCCACAGCTCACGCCCTCCAACATTGTACCCCATGGCGACATATTCTTCCTCACGAAGGCCGACGGGGATGCCCGACTGCGGCTGCCACCGCCATGGCTCCTAGATGCTGGTGCTGACGCGCCGGCGAGCCTGTGCCTGCTGCCGACGGGCGAGCACGGCAATCTCGTCCTCAACGTGAACATCGCCAGCACAAGGTACGGGTTCAGCAGCGACCAGGGCAAATGCAGCCCGACGATGACACTAGCTGTGGCCGACACTCCCACGCGCAAGCTGCCCGCCAGCCACCAGTTCGGCAGGTCCCTAGGACCAGCCCCGCGTGCTCCACTGGGTTCGCCCGCTCGTGGGAGATCTCCTTCACGTGGGTCGGCTCCATGGCAGGGCAGTCGCAGCGCACAACAGAGCGGCAGTCGGGGCAGGGGGGCGGCGCTTGCGCCCAGAGGAGACTGTTCGAGATTCCTCGGGCGAGCTCGGGAACTACGTTCCGCCCCAAAAACTGGATAGGCTGGGCCTGTTCGAGCCTTGAGGATTATGGAACCAGTGCCCCTGCTGTCATATGCGACACTTCTTGGCTTACAGTTGTAGACACATCCATACATGCACACTTATACCTAAACCCGTACACATGAACAGACACACAAACCTTTACATGTGCGTACATGTGCATATACACATATCCATACAAAGCCAGATGTCTGTCCACCTACACATACAGGAGCATACACATATACATATACCTTACATATACATACACACGTACAAATAAACACACACATACATGTACATATACATCTTCAAATATACACGTGTACAAAAACATGTACATATGCATATACAGGTACATACACATATATATATATATATATATATATATATATGTGTGCGTGCATATAGACACATGCACACACACACATACATATACATGTACGTGTACATGCAAGTGTAAATGAACATGTACATATACATATACATATGCGTATGCAGGAACATGTACATATAAATATATGTACCCGTACACATACACATACACACACATACATACACATATGACTATACATATACATAGCCATATACCTACACCTGTACATATGCATAGACATGGAATTATATACCTATACCTAGACATATACATACACCAAGACCTATACCTCCACCTACACCACATGTACATAGACAAATACAAGACATATACATACGCATAGACATTTACACATACATATACATATACCGATACATAGGCATAAATATAGACATAGCCATAGACGTATACATAGACATAGACATAGACATAGACATAGACATATACACGTAGACATACACATACGCAGACACATGGACATACACAGACACAGACACATATACATATACATATACAACTACATGCATACACACATGCATATACATATACATAAACATACACATAAACATAAGCACATACATATATAAATACAGATACAGATACACATACACATACGCAGCCACATGGACATATACATATCGATATACATGGACATACACATATACATAGACATAGACATGAACAGTTACACACGCATATATCTATATATATGTGTGTGTACATATATACATACATACATACATATACGTATACATATACATATACATATACATATACATATGCATATACATATGCATATACATATGCATATACCTATCCATATACATATATACATACATATATATATATACAGATACATTTACATATACATATACATATACATATACATATACACATACATATACATATACATAAACATATACATATACATATACATCAACATATGTATATACATATACATGTACATACACATGTATATATACATATACACACACATATATATACACACACGTCTGCATATACATATACAAATGCATAGACATATACATATATATATATATATATATATATTCACATATACATATACATCTACATCTACATCTACATGTACACATACATGTACATACACAGATACCTAGATATAAACATAAACATAAACAGAAAAATATACATACACATATACAAATACACATGCAGACCTGTACGTATAAGTATACACACATCTATACATATACGTAGACACATACATATACAGATACATCTGCAAGCACATGTACATATACATAGACATGCCAGTAAACATATACACTTACAATTACATACGCTCATGCATACACATCGACAGAAACATGTACATATACAAATGCAGATACCTATACATACACATCCACATGGACATAGACAAATGTATAGAGACATTGGCAAATACAGAAACAGATGAAGAGACACATTCCCACGTATACCATATATCTCTCCTCGTTCCCTCCTGTTATTCCTGTCCTCCCCTTCCCCTCCCCGGCGCACCACACTCGTCCCCCTCTCGTTGCCCT
>CAUYUJ010000396.1:0-30884 GCA_963575745.1 Prorocentrum cordatum
AGCACGATTGTTAGCAGCATCAGCCCGCTCTGTACAAGCGACGCCGCGCACTTCCAAGTCCCACGAGGCGTGCGAAACTGTACACTTGAACGCCGAGATAAGACAAGCAACCAAAAAGTCGGTGGCGGCAAGGCCACTGTCGAGAATCACGCCCCCCCCTGTCCCCCTTGGCCCGCTTCTCATGTTGCCTCCCTGTATCTACGCCGCCGAGAATACAGCGGACGCTGGAAACAGCGGCTTGATGCCTCGGGCGGTCGAAACGTGGGCCAGCGCATGCACGAACTCTCGCGCGAAAACAAACGACGGTGCAAGTAAAGCTGGGCGCGCAAAGGCGCCGTCTGATGTCTCCTGCAACTGTTGAACACAAGCGGCGCACTGGCCGTCGACCGAAACAAAACACAACGCTTCACAAACGCGATACCCTCTGCAGAGGACCAGATCCCCCTTGCAAACCAAGCCTACAAGAGTCTGGGCTGAGCTACTCACTTGCGCCGATCCAGGGTCTGCGGATCCAAGAACAGCCGCTAACCTTCAGGGGGTCGGGATTGATTCCGCGAGGGCCCGGGGGCCAGGGGTTAGAAGTGGCAGGGGTTTGGGGGGAAGTGAGATCGTGGCCCATGGAAAAGGAAGGGAAGAGGAGAGGCAGGAGGAATATGAGGATGAGCTTGCAGTTAGCAAGGGAGATGGGCTAGGGCCTGCTGCAGTGGTATGGTGTTTTTGGCTATTGCCGACCCCCGCCGCCACCATGGAAGGATGCCCTTCTTCTTCGACGGATTGACCAAATACGTAGACTGAACGGATTTCGGGTTCTGCATGCTCAACACGTGGTGATGCGTCAACCGCTTAATAACATATGTCACATCCTGTCCAAAACAATAGTTCAAACACGTTTTCAGCTTCCGATGGCGCCTCTCTGGAGCAAAACAATTCACGTTGATTTCGTACCTGAGGATTTGCTGCGTGAGGTGGGTAATGTAGTGCAATTTGGGCCTGTCGACAGAGGGGCAGAGCGGGATCGCTTCCAGGCGGTGAGCCTCGATGATCGCGTCGACCCTGCTTAAATTGGAAATCAGAACATCGATTTTCGTTTGAACTAGCCAGTCTACAAGTTCGCTCAGAATCTTCATGGCCCGAATGTGGCCGTCCATGGCACCGATATTCATGGGGACAAGGACTTCCATGGATAATAGGTTTAGCACTGCAACTACTGAAATCATTTCGCCAGCAAACGCCCTCATCTCTTTGTTATCACCGTCCCGGGTCCTCGTGGAGAAAAAGGTCTTCGATAGTGGGGTGAACGACCTTGGGATTTTTACTGCCTGGGCAAACTTGTCGAGGTGCTCTAAACTGATGGGGGTTGAACGCACGAGGTCATTGATGTACTGGTTCGTTTGGAATTGAGCGACCCCTCCAGTGGCGAGAATACAATGCATCACGTCAAAACACACGGAATCACAAGGCATGCAGATCTGGCGGGTAAATCGGTCGAACAACAACCCCTCGGGCTCGGCCTTATACCCTTGAAATTTCTCAATATCTTTGATGCGAGCAGCACTCAAAGGAGGATCTCTCAACTTTGCCTCCAGCACAACCGCAAGACAGTCACAGACCCGCCACGCTCGCAAACCTTGCGAACGCGAGGGCGTCCCTCTTGTTTAGAGCCCCTCTCTCCTCCTCCACATCCTACTCTTCTTTCTCCCCCTTCGCTCCATGCCTTCCTGTCCTCTTCTGCTCTCCTCCCTCTCCCCTACTCTTCCTCATCCTCTCGTTATTCTTCTCCTCCTCCGCCGCCGCCTCCTCCCCCCCCCCCCTCCTCCACCTCCTCCCCCTCCTCCTCCTCCTCCTCCTCCTCCTCGTTCCACACCTCCTCCTCCTCCTCCCCCTCCTTCTCCTCCCCCCTCCTCCTCCTACCACGTTCCACACCTCCTCTCCTCTCCCCCGCCTCCATCTTCACCCCTCCTCCCTCTCTCCTCCTCCATTCATCCATCTCCTCCTCTCCTACTCCTCTCCCCCCCCATCCTTCCTCCTCCTCCTCCTCCTCCTCCTTTCCTACCTCCTCTGCCTCCTTCCTCCTCCCTCCTCCTCCTCCTCCTTCCTCCTCCTCTTCCCACTTTCCACCCTGACTCCACAGCTTGCTCCTACTTTCCTCCCTTCCTCCTTCCTCCACGTCTCCATCACCTCATCCTCCACATCTCCACCTTCCTCCCTCTCCTCCCCCTCTCTCTCTCCTCCTCCCCCTCCTCATCCTCCTCCTCCTCCTCCTCCTTCTCCTCCTCCTCCTTCTCCTCCTCCTCCTACCCCTCCTCCTCCTCTTGCTGCTCGTCTTGGGGCCCCCTGTCCTATAGCCCCAAGTGGTCGGCGGAACGGCGGAAGCCCTTATCGGCATTGAAGCGGCATCGTGGAGATGCTGGTCCTGCTTGCGGCATTCGCCCACCGTTTTGAAATATGCAGAGTGCGCGTCGCATCGATATATCACGTTCCGACATAACAAACATGGCTTGACGCCTGCCGAGCCCATCACATTGAAAACGCCTTTCAAGGCTTTCTCATCGCATATGAAACAACTGAAATCGAAACGAAGACGCCTGCGGTCTACGCCGCCCGGGCACGGGATCCACAATCCAGTTCGAGACATACACCAAGAATTCGGGTCTGGGTTGAAAAACGTCTTGATAACTTGTTTCGCCAAACGAGTGAGACCCCCTGTAAACAATTTCAATGATCTAGTTGGGACGGACCCGAACACGAACCAGGCGTCATCTCTCTTTCGGAAGTATTCTGGGAAGTGCTTCAGGGTCCAATAGATAGCCATGGCCTGCCGACCCTCGTCAGGTCTGAGAACGTTGCCTGGGGCCAGGAGCCGAGAGAAAAAAAAACGCCGAAGAGCAAGGTGGGCGGTGCGTAGTGCGTCATCCCCCCCCTCGCAGTCTTCCTCTCGTGCCCCGTTGCCGCGCTCTTCTTCTCGTCCTCCCCCATTCCATCACCCTCGCTCTGCCGTCTCCCTCCTGCTTCCCCCCCTGGGCCCCTCGCCCTCTCCACCCATTGCTCTTGCAAACGTCGGCTCTTGCCGATTTGAACTCCTATGCGCCTGGCGTGCACTCGTCAAAGTATAACAGTACGCCTCCAGAAATATCGCCCCAGTTGTGGCAATCCAGCAAGAATCGAGAAAAATGTTCAGAGGTCGAACACATCACATGCAGTAAGGCCAGTGGGTTGCTGTAGCTCATCACGTATTCGGGCCCTGTGGTCATCTGAATCTTCATCGTGTCTACCAGGGGCCCATAAGGCGTTTTTGTCTGCGCAAACGAGTCCAGCTCACGAGAGAGAGAGAAACGCGGCCAGCCAACGCGCCAGACTCTTGATGGTCTCCCGGGGGGGGTACCAGTTCATGGATCACTTCCGATAGAGAGGTCAAACCCACGTTCAGGGGGACCTGGGCCTTCGTCATCTTGGCGCGCTTGGCCAGCGGGGCGGCTGCCATCGCGCCAGTCCTCGCCAGCGGCGGTGGGCGGATCAGGCAAGACGAGGGGAAGGGCGCCTGAGACTTGCAGCCAAGGGGGGAGGGGGGACTGCGAAGGAGGACGAAGGGGGGAAGGAAGGGGGGGGGAAGGGCGGGGGCAAGGGGCAGAGAGGAAGAGAGGATGACTGGGAGGAGGACCGCCAGGAGAAAGAGTGTTGGAAGGAGGGGAGGAGGGTGATCGAATCGTTTCGAGCTTTCCGTATTTCCTTACCTGGGCTCTGCCTAGAAGGGTTCTTACTGTCTTGGCTTAAAGGGGCTGGGCAGTGTTGCCCGCCCCGGGCGGTTCCCCCAGGATCTGCCCCGCGGTTCCCCCAGTTGCGCCCCCTTAGTTTAGCGTTGTTTATCTCATCTTAGCTTAGCTCAGTTCATATTAATTTAGATTTGCTTAATCTTGGCCCAGGTATATGTTTGCTTAGCTTACCTTCATCTTAGCTTCGCCGAGCTTTAGCATAGCAGCGCACAGCGTAGCATAGCAGAGCGTAGCATAGCATAGCGCAGCACAATATATCATAGCATAGCCCATCATAGCCCAGCATAGCGCATCATATCATAGCATAGCATAGCGTAGCGCAGCACAGCATCGCACATCGCAGCATAACATGGCATATCATAGCATAACATATCGTAGCACAGCGCATCATGATATAGCATAGCTTAGTTTCGCTTCGTATAGCATAGCATAGCGCAGCATAGCATAGCACGACATGGCATACCATAGCATAGTATATGATGCTGCTTTCCTAGGGGCTCCAACTTCTAGGTCGGGTCGCACTGGGGTAGTTATGATGCTAGATGGCCCACTCGCCGCCATGGCTGGACCTCTAATCCCACCAGCCCTCTGGGCGCAGGTGGTCTGGGCGTGTCCCTGTTCCAACCTCCGTCCTGCCCCTGCTTGGGGGGTTAGCTCCGCCCCCCCCCCCATGCGCCTGCGCGGGGAGGGCCCGACCCATGGCAGCGTCCAAGATGGCCCAAGATGGCCCCAAGAGGGCCTGAGAGAGCGCATACTGGCCTCCAAGATGGCCCACGATGGCGGTAGATGGGTCAAGATAGCTTCAGACGCACGTCCAAGAGGCCTCAAGACGGCCCCATGACGGTTTCAAGTGTTGCCCGAGGCTTCCTATGACCGCCTAAGGAAGCCAAATTCATTCAAACGCCCGCGGGACACCAATGGTTTTGTGCCGTCTCGCTCTTTCGCTTCCGAAGGGCCCTCGAGGCCTCGAGATGGCCCCGAGACTGCCCAGGATAGCCATCGCCCCACGAGGGATCAGCAGGGCCCCGAGACGCTCCAAGAGCGGCCCAAGAGGGCCCCAGGACGGCACTGGGGATCCGAAATAAGACCCCCCCCCCCCCTCCCCCGCCTTTCTCAGCGAAAGGGTCCAAGACGGCCCCAAGAGGCCCTTCAGGCATCCCAGAAGAGCCCCGAGAAGGCCCCCAGACTCCTCGACAGAGCCCAACGAGGCCCCCCAAGACGACCCAAAAGAGCCCCGAGAGGGCTCCAAGAAGGCCCTTAGAGGACCCCAAGAGAGCCCCAAGAAATATCCCCAGTAGGGGCCCAAGAGGGCCCCAAGAGAACCCCAAGAGAGCCCCAAGATGGCTCCAAGTTTCGAAACGCACGCGAGCTTAACATACAATTCAGTGCAACAGCCCCTACGAGTCACCGAAACACCCCTTCACCCCTCATCGAAGCACCATCGTAGCTTGCACTGGCTTCCATCTTAAACTGCAATACGGGAAGCTACGCGTGACCTTTGTTTTCCCCGAGGACGGCTGCGCGACTGCATGTGCCTTGCCGCTCCCGATTCACAAACTCCCCTATCGCTCGTTTCTGGAAAGACTGGTGGGGGTACGCGAAGCGTCGAGACTTGAAACGCTGGTCAGAGCGAAATACGTCGGCACCAGGATCGTCGGCTCGCCCACTTAGGGTCAACTTGAAGCGTTTGGATGTGTCCCAAAGCTGCGCCTTGCCGAGAACGCTCAAGTTGCGAGTGCCTCACCCACCCTTGCACGTTACATTTCATTGGGAGGGTGCACTTTTTCCTTCACGCTATCAGATGCCCTGCTGGGCGAGTTCCACGCTGGATCGCCAACTGGCTGGCCTATAGAGAGGCGCAGTTGGCTGGTTAAGAGGGTCTCCTTCTCCTCCTCCCCCCTCCTTCTCCTCCCCTCGTTCTCCTCATCCCTCTCCTCTTCGTCCTCCTTCCCCCGAGCCACTGGCGGCCACGTGAGTTGGCCGCTGGCGAGTTGCACGTTGGCCAGCGATCTGGTGGTGTCCAGCGCTGACCGTCGAGCAACGAGCTGGCAAGATCGGTGCGCCTCTGTACAACAGGCGGCCGCGCGGGGCCCACGCTGCCCGGGCCCCGATCGCAACGCAAAGAATTGCTCTGGCAAGCTGGCTGAAACAGCGCGCACCTATACAGCGAGCGGCAGCACTAGTGCGCGCGTCGTCCAGGCACCGATCAGCTAGTTCGGGGCCGCTGCGACCCCTACGCATCATCTTCCGCCGCCTCTGCTTCCTCCATTTCCGCCGCTTTGTCTGCCGCCGCCTCGTCCAGCAATCCCTGCATGCGGGACGCAGTCGCCAGCACCTTCGCCGACATGTCACGCATCTCCTTCCCGACCGCGGTCGGGTGCCCTTTCTCTGCCTTGCCCTTGTGCAAGGTGGCGTCAGCTCTCACTCCGATCTGGGCCGCCGCCTCCAACTGCTTGGCAGCGGCATCAACGGCTCGCTTCGGGAAGTAGTCCTGCGCACGAGGGGGGGCGAGACACGGCAAGCATTAGAGGCCAGCGTCGAGTAAAGGAGGGGCAACAGGAGAGGGCGGGCCTCCCGCCCCTCCAGCTCCTCCAGCTCGACCTCCTCCTCTTCATCCTTCTCCTCCTCCCTCCTCCTCCTCCTCCTTCTCCTCCTTGTCCTCCTCCTCCTCTCCTCCCTCCCTCCTCCTCCTCCTCTCTCCTCCTCCTCCTCCTCCATTCTCCTCCTCCTCCTCCCTCCTCCTCCTCCTCTCCTCCTCCTCCTCCTCTCCTCTCCTCCTCCTCTCCCTCCTCCTCCCCTCCTCCTCCTCTCTCCTCCCTCCTCCTCCTCCTCCTCCTCTCCCCCCTGTCCCCCCCCCCCCTCCTCCCCCTCTCCTCCTCCTCCTCCCTTTTCTTCCTCCTTCCTCCTCCTCCTCCTTCTCTGCCTCCTCCTCCTCCTCCCCCCCCCCTCCCCTCCCTCCTCCTCCGCCTCCCCCTCCTCTCCCCATCCCTCTTCCTCCTTCCCCTCCTCCCCCCTCCTCCTCCTCGTCCTCCCCTTCCCTTCCTCCCCCTGGTCCTCCCCCCCCTCTTCCTCCTCCCCCTCCTCTCCAGGAGGTCCTTGACCTCGTCGGCCCGGGCGCTCTGGACGAGCGTCTGCAGCTTCGTGACCGCGTCGTGCAGCTTCTGCACGGCCTTCTCCAGCGTTTTCTTCTGGCCCTCGGTCAGCACCTTGAGCTTTGCCTCTGGGTCAGGCTGTTGTTCATCAGCGCCTCCCTCCCCGTCGCCCTCGGCCTGCCCCTTCTTCTCCTTCCGCGGCTTGGCCTTGGCCTTGGGCGCCTTGGCCGCCTTGGTCACGCCTTCATGCGTGGCATTGCGCTTTCTCGACTCCTGCTCCGAGGTCGACGTGTTGTGGCTGGACTTGTAATCAAAGACCTCCCACAACTCGCACTCCCTGTCATCGTCGTACATCTTCCGTGCATTGCGGCGAATGGCGGCTGCTTGAGATGGCCGCCCTGCGAACTTCTTGTCGATCTCCTCGCTGTCCAGCCAGTGCCCCTCGCCAGAAAAGCCCTGGGACCGAGTCGTGGTCAGGGTGACCTCGATGACCTCCTCGATCGCCAACTTGAGGTCCCCGCCGAAGAGCGACTTGGCCCGCTCGATGAACGAGTCGCGAGCCTGGGCCCCGACGAGCGCGAAGTCGGACTTCAACTCCGCGTTGTCCCTGAAGAGCGTGTACATCCTCTTGCGCAAATTGTGGCAAGGGCGGCACCGCTTAATATGTGAGCCGTCTGGCTTCGTGAACACCTTGACTGGCGAATCGCCCAGCGGCCCCTTGCACGTCATGCATGCGTCGTCCCACTTGCCACGAGCGGGCGTCGCCGCCGCTGCCGCCGACCGCCTGCCGAGCTGCTCAGCTCCCGGGAGACACGGGGCGCACTGCCCAGCGTGTGCGACGTCGTCCAAAACGTCCAGCACCTCCACGACCTCGCCCGCCTCAGAAGCTGTCGCGCTGCCTGGCGCGCCTGTGGCCTCGAGCGTATCGAGGGGCACGGGGGCGCCGACGCCCATGAATGTCTCGGGCTGCGCCGACATGGCGAAGCTGTTCGGGCTGCCACAGGAAAGAAACAGTTCGAGCTGTCCAAGCTCGAGAAGCAGCGCAGGTCTTGGAGCCAAAACGGCTACGCGCACAGGAGGGGGGAGTTACACAGTGAAGGGGGCAGGTGAGAGGGAGGGGGATTCTCGGAGCTCTCGGAGGCCGTCGGAGATCCTTAGGGGCCCTTTTGGAGTTGAGCTTTCTATAGGCAGTGACCAAGGCTCCCGGAGGCTTCTGGAAGTCCTACTCGTGACGGGTGCGCCCTGCCTTCGGAGGCGCTCGGACATCCTCAGGGGCCCTTTTTTGAGCTGAGTTGTTTTTTATTGGCGAGGGATCCTGGAGGCGTGCGGAAGTCCTACTAGTACGAGGCGTGCTGTGTGCAGGCGGAGGCGCTTGGAAATCCTCGGATGCCCTTTTTAAGCTGATATGCCTGCCTACTAGTGGCGGGAGACCATCATACATATTGATCTCGGAGTCGTCGGGGTCTCTGGAAGCGGTTGGCTCTGTTGAACTGGAACCGTCAAAAGTTCGGGGCCATCTGAAGTCCCTAAAGGCACCCCACACGCGCTAATCCCAGAAGCTCCAGCACGGACGTTCCCCGCGCGACGCAGGAGAGAGGCGCCAGTTGCATGGGTGGTTTCTTTAGGCCCAAGGTTTGATTCTCATGAAGAGGATTCCCTTAAGTTCCCTTTATGTTTCCCCTTGTTGCCCTCTATGTTCCTTGTTTCCTTGTTCCCCTTTAATGTTTCCCCCCTGACGTTGTCCCTCCTCCCCTTGTGCCCGTCGTGTCTCCCCGTGTATCGTTCCGCGCCCCTTCGCCTACTCCTTACATCTATTTTGCGCTGCCGAACGTCGAGAACTGTCGAGCGCGCGAGTGATCCTATCCTGGCTTAAGATACAGAAGCACATTCGAGCTGCAGCCGTCGCACTCTCGCCTGAATTCGAGCCTGGCGCCAGCTATTGGAAGCGCGCGGCTGCAGGGGCAACGGGAGACTGCTTGAAGAACGGGCTGCGCTGAAACCCAGGCTCGATCGCATCGAAGCTCTCCAGAGGCGCAACGTACGCTGGCTCACCTGCAGGAGCCCACACACCAGGGGCAGGGGCGCGAGTGCAGCGCGGGACTCCTAAACCCGCGACGACGCCGAAAGCGAACCCCTCACTGACTGGGCAGCTGTTGCCCACAGTTGGCGCCGACGCGCCTGCCGACCCCGACGTCGTTCCCGATGCTCTGTCTGGCGGCGGGCATCGCTCGAAAGAAGACGCTGTCTGTGCTGATGTCGTCACTCCCGCGTGCGTCCTGCCGCCGTCCTCCCCGTTCTCGTCGATCCTCCTGCACGCCTCGTCCCAAGCGGCGCTGACGCGATCGGGAGGGCCGACCACCGTCAACGAGCGAGTGCCAGCGCGCCTGCTGCGGGTGTTGGCGACGCAGTTGTACTCGGCCTTGATGTGGGCCTTGTCGCTGGCCGTCAGCGTCCCGCCATCAGGAAGGGCCACTGGCCCCATGAGGGCCTGCTTGGGCTTGCGCAGCCGCATTGCGCTGCGCAGCAGGCGAAGGCGCCCAGCTGCTCGAGCCAAAATGGGCACGGAAAGAATCGAGGTTCGAGAACGTTGGAACCTGAAACTTGCCGTCGCTCGGACGTCCATTTCCCGTGCAGTCGTCGGTTTCGTGGTTTTTGTTTTTTTGTTTTTTTTTTGTGCGTGTTTTTTTGGTTCTTCTCGATGGCCCAGGATGGTCCTCGATCGTTCTCGCCGATAACAAATGCGCACGGCCAAGCGATGCCAAGGAAAACGCCCACCCTGGATTCACCCTGGCTGGCCCGCGTCGGCGCGGCAGGATCGGCAGAGAAGCCGAGATGCGACGCGCGATGGCATGATGCCGAACCCCTGGCCCTCCAAGGGCCACCTGCCCGATGCCCCATCGGGCCCAGACGGGCCTCGAACGATATATCCGATGTCCCCTGTACGCTACTTGTCCAATTTCCCCCTGCCCACTTTCTCGTCCCTCAATTGTTTTCTTGGTCCTCCTCGCTCATCCTCCTTCCGCCGTCCTTCTTCATCCTGGCTCCCTGCCCACTCTCTCTCTCTCTCTCTCTCTCTCTCTCTCTCTCTCTCTCTTTGTCTCTCTCTCTCTCTGCCGTGCTTGCTATCGCAATTCCCGTTCCACTCCCCCTTCTTCCTCATCATGTCTGCCCTCCCTCCTCCTGTTCCTCCTGGTCCTGGTCCTCCTGGTCCTTCCTCCAGGCCCCCCGCGGGGAGCGTCCTCGCCCGCTCGGGCGGCATCGCCCCCCCGGGAAGCGCCGCGTCGCGGCGCCGCGACGGTGGCCCGGGCCAACGTTGCGGGCGAGGCGACGATCACGATCGGGGCGCCGCCGTCTGAGGACGACGACGAACGCCAAGAGGGACGACGCCGACAGCGAAGATGACGACGACGACGACGACGTCCAAGATGACGACGATGACGACGACGACACCAACGATTCTGGCTACAGCAACGACGACAACGACGACGACCGAAACGGCGTCGACGGCAGGTGCGGCAAAAGCGGTAGCGACGACGACGATGGCTGCAGCGACGACGCCGACGACGACGATGACGACGACGGCGACGCGGACGACTGCACCCCAGCGCTCCGCCAGAAATTTCGAACATGACCCAGCCATGGCAACGAAGGCCCCGAAGCAGGGGCTCGCAAAAGGCCAACCGAACCGTCCAAAAATCCGATCCTCAAACCACGAACGACGAACGATAACGACGACAACGACATATGCGGACGTACCAGCGACAGCGCCAAAACTTAAACAACAACGCTCGAACACGAACGCCGACGACCAGGGCGACCCCTCGCCGTGCAGGGGAGGGCCCACCAGAAGAAGAGAAGAGGAGAAGGGGGGGCAAGCTAGGTATGCTCGCGCCACATCTAACATCCGACCTCTCCCTCCCCTCACGTTGAACTGTGCATCGCAATTCCCAGACCAGCAAAAAAACATAAAAAATATGACAAGTTATAAAAAGTTATGTTAAGTTATGTTAAAGTTATGTTAAGTTATGTTACAGTTAGCGAACAGTTAGCATAGCCGCTAAGTGGACACAACTAGGTGCTACATAATTACGCCAGGCCATGATAAGTTATCATTGAGTTGCGACATGAGATGGACCGCGTAAGTGCAGTTATACATTGGTTACAACTGGCCCTAACTAAGTTAACATAACTAAGTTATAACCTAGATCAAGTAAGTTGCAACTGGCTAAGTGCAACGTTCCGCAAAGTAGACGCCAAAAACTGACCGTTTCCCCTTGTGAAACGTACATTTTTCACAAATTCGCCTTTTGGGCTTTCCGATGCTCCCAGACGGCACAAGAGGCCCCCAAGTCCGCCCCAAGACGGTCCAAAAAGCCTCCAAGAGGGCCCCAAGACAGCCCAAGAGGGCCCCAAGACGGCTCAAAAAGCGCCGAAGACGGCCCAAGAGAGCCCCGGAGACGGCCCCAAGAGCGCCCCAGGAGCGCTCCAAGTGCTTCGAAGAGAGCTAGCTCACCATGGTCCCAGACGGCCCAAGAGCGATCAAACACACACGAGATGGTCTCCAGATGGCCCAAGACGCCCCCAAGAGGCCTTCAAGATACGTTCCAAGGGGGTGCCTAGACGCAAAAATGTGCTCATGTCTTTCGTAAAACGTATATTGTTTCGCAAATTCGCCTTGTGGGCTAACCGACGCTCCAAGACGGCCCAAGAGGCACCCGAAAACCGCCCCAAGACGGCCCACGGGGCCCCCAAGACGGCCCCACGACGGCCCAAAATGGCCCCAAGACGGCCTAAGAGGTCCCCAAGACGACCCAAGAAGGCTCCACGGCAGCACCGAGAGGGGCCCGCCCCCAGGAGCCCCAGGGGGCCCCAAGAGTGCCCCAAGAGGCCGCCAGAGGCCCCCAAGAGGCCGCCAAGACACCTCACGGAGCCCCCAAGAGGCTCCCAGGAGGCCCCCCAAAGACCCCCAGACGCTTCCGCATTGCGAGCCGTAAAGCCAACTGCAATGCATTCCGCGCATACAGCCTTACCCTTCCTTGTGAAGTGCTCGCTATCTTGCTCGGCGCTAATGTGCTGCTGCCGCGCGAACTGTTTCGAGCGCGCTGCAAACGTCGACAGCCTCTTCACCCGTTTCGACTCATCTGCCACATCTTTCGCGGCGATGCCTCGCTGATCACAGCTTCCGCGCACCACTCTTGCTCCTTTCGCCTTCCGGCGGTCCTCCACTTGGTTGCGGGTCGAAAGGCCGACCTCCCAGAAGGACACCCCGCACCCGGGTGCACAGCGCGCAAGGCACTCGCAACACACGCCCCAGGCCACCGGCATCGCGCAAACATTTGGACCCCCTACGTATCTGCCACCACCCGCGCGCGACACCGCACCCTCACACAAGACGCCGCTGGCCACAAACCCCTGGCCTCGCAACGCTCACAGAAGGGGTCGGCGAACGGGGCGTAAGCCTGTGCAATCGGTTAACATCTTGCACAAGAGCATCAAGAAGGTCCCAGCGGCGCCTCAGGAGATCATCACCCCCACAGGCGCCCTGCACCACCCCAAGGATATCATCGACTTCAAGGTTAAGAGGTGGCACGACCTCTGGGGTAGCACCCCGTTGGACCAGGTGGAGCTGCTCAGGGCCATGGACCCGATCAAGGCCGAGGCGGAGTTTCAGGAGCTGCCTCCACTCACGGGGGAGATGCTGAGGGCCGCCGCGCATAAGATGCGCCCACGGGCGGGGCAGGGAGTCGACCGACTCTCGCCGCTCGACGCGGAGCGGCCCCCGCCCGAGGGCCTCGACAACCTGGCGCAGGTGCTCACGGCAGTGGAGGCCTGTTTCAGTTGGCCCTGGCAGCTCCTTCTCATCCTCGCGCGCCTTTTGCCGAAGAAGGCAGGCGGCGACAGGATCATCGGGCTGGCGGGGATGGCACCTCGCATTTGGTCTTTGTCGCGCGAGCCGCTCATCAAGGAGCGGTCGCGTGAGTCCCAGCCCCACTGGGATGCAGCGGTGGAGGGCAACTCGGCGCTTCGGGATGCCTTCCCCCGCATCTTGGGCGAAGAAGTGCACTCGCGCATGGGCGTCGTGCGTGGGCACGGGCCCCTCGACATTCAATCTTTCTACGACAGTATTTGTTGGCTCCGTCTTGCCCAGGCGGCGCGGGAGCTGGGTTTCCCGCCCGCGATCCTCTTCCTGGAGCTGCAGCTCTGCCTGGCGCCACGGACGCTAGCGCAGGGCGAGTGCTTCTCGGAAGCTTTTCAGCCGAGCCGCAGCGTGATCCAAGGGTTGCGCAGCGGCACGAGATTCGTGCGCTGCATGACCTATCATCCTCGGCAAGCTGACGGCGACTCACCCAGGCGTTGACATGCGGCTGTGGATCGACGACATGTCCCAGTATGTTGTAGGTTCGCGGCGGCACGTCAGGACAGTGCTGGTGCAGGTGCTCAAGCAGACTAGCGACCTTCTCGACAGCGAGGGGCTTCAGGTGGCCAGCAAGAGTGTCGTCATCTGCTCCGCGAAGCACATTGTCGCTCGTCTCCGTCGGCACGGTGTCCAGGTCACAGCCGCCCTCCAGACCAGCTTCCTAGGGGTTGACTCTGGGGCAGGACGGCATGCGCGGGCTACCCAGAGGAGGCGAGTGAGCAAGGCAACCGCCATGCACGGCCGCATCATTCGACTTGCCAGGGCGAGCCGGCGCTACAGGCCGACGATGAAGCTGGAGGCTTCAGGAGCTCAGCCTGCTGGCCACTACGGTCATCAAGTATATGGAGCGCACGGCTCGGCAATGCTGAGCATGAGGAGACGTCTGGGACATGTCGCGAGTTCTGCCCGACGAGGGCGGTGCCTGACGACGGCGCTGGGCTTCAGGTACGTCGACCAGGGCCCAGGCTACCGCCTCCCCTGCGGCACTCTGAAGATGTGGCTGCAGGCCTGGTTTAGTGAGAAGCATTTGCGTGCTGGCATTCAGCTTGCCTGGCCTGCAGTGGCCAAGCAAGTCAGGGGCATGGCCCCGCCGTTGCGCGGCAGGAATGTGCGCGGCCCACTTTCAGCAGTCATCGCATATCTTTTGCAGTGCGACTGGGACCCCGTGTCGGCCACAGAGCGGGGGGCCAAACCTTACGGGGCCGAGGGCCGAGAGGCTCTCATTTTCGACGGGGACCTAGGGCCTGACACTGGTTTTAGCGACCTCATACATTAGTTCGAGGCCACCGTCAAGCGCAGGCAGTGGGAAGTCGCCGCGACCCGTTGTTGTGGCGGCGGTTTGGGGCAAGGGGTCGGCAACATATCCTATCGCAACTATATTCGGTCTTTAGAGCGGGGCCGCAAGGGGCACCAGCTGGCGGAGCTCATGCTTTGCGTCGCGGCTGGCGGCTCATGGCCGCCGCAGCGAGTCTCTGACGAAGTAAGGGGCCTCGAGAGCACCTTATGCCCTAGATGCCAAGAGGCCCCCGAAACGGAATTTCATCGGTGTTGGGCCTGTCCGAAGAACGTGGGGCCCCCTGCCTTCGAAACTTCCGTGCCTTGTGGCGGAGGCCTATAGCCAACGCGAGTCGGGACCCTGTTTTTGGCTGAGGGGCCTTTTACCCTCGGAGTGGACATCCACTCCAGCTCCAGCGAGCGAGGCCTCTTGGCTCGCCAGCGGGGTCGAGGGCCCCTTGGGGCCAGGGGCGCTGGGCACAGGCTCAGCGGCCAAGCCACTTCTCCTTTTCGGTGATGCCAGCGGGGGCCCTGAGTCGAGAAGCGAGGGCCTTCGCAGGGTGGGCATCGGAGTTGTTACAATATCATATTTCAGTCCTTTTGTTGCTGATGCCTCCATCCGAGGCCCTCTTCACGGCCGCCGTCAGACGGTTCCGAGGGGAAAGCTGATAGGGCTAATTGTTGCAGTTGAACTCAGTGCTGGCCATGTGATCTACATCATTGAGAATGAATCGGTGATGATTGGCTGGCCCCAGCAGCGTTTTGATCGGCCACAGGGCGACAATGCTGACCTGTGGTCCAGACTTGGGAGGTTGCGCACGAGTCGGGATTTCGACCAAGTCACTGTGCTGCAGGTTTCGTCACACCAGTCCGCACGCGAGCTTGCCGACTCGAGTCTTTCGTGGATGGCTCTCGGGAATGAAGCTGCGGACGAAATGGCGGGGTTGGCTGCTACGGAGGCACGTGTGCCAGCTTCCTTTGGACACAAGGTCGCCCGCTCGGAACGAATGGCCAGGTTGGTCCGCCGTCGCATTTTGCGGGCCACCCTGGAGGCGATCGCTGAGGAAAAACGTTGTGGTGGCCGTGCAGTGGGGAAAAAGTCTCGTTGCTCCCCCCCCTCTGCCTCTGCCCTTGCCTTTTTCTTATCCTCCCACTCCTTGTCTGCGGACGGAAAGAGTTGCCTGAGATGTCGTGGGAGCGCGTCTCAGGCCTCTATGACAGAGTGGAGGCACAGTCAATGTTTCGAGCTTATCCAGCAAGACCAATATTTCTCGCGGGCGCCCAAGGGTCAGTGTGCACATAGGAGGTCGTTGGACTCATCCCAGTCACCATTTCCTGTATAGTCACAAGTTGAATCTTTGGGTGTGCAGCTCGTGTGGTTTTTATGGTTGCCAGCAGATGCGTGGTTTAATTTCAGAGTGTCTTGCGTCTCCTGAGCTTCCCCCTGAGAGGCGTTGTCAAATCACGCCGACCAGGAGGAGCTATCTCGAGAGAATCCACAAGGGCTTATGGCCCAAGTATTGAAGTTTGAGTTTGTGTTTTGGTCCGTCCCTTGCAATGTTCGGGGGGGATCCTCAGCCTAATTCAACCCGAGCAGACGGCTTGGGTGGTGGTTGGGTCATGTTACTTCGCTTCGCGATCGGTCCTATCCTATCCTCCTCCTCCTCATCCCCTCCCCATCCTGCTTCCCCTCCTCCTTCTCTTCCTCCCCCTCCTCCTGCTCCTCCTCCTCCTTATTTTCTTACGTACCCCTCCTCCTCGTCCTCCTCCTCCTCCGGCCCCAGTAGCCGGCCGATAGCGTCCCAGCGTTACCTCGCCCCTATGGTCTCGTTACTTCCCTGGGAGGTCTTGGGGATCTCTTGGGCCCTTTTTTGTTGGACACCTTGGGTCTACCTCGGGGGCCTGCTGGACCGCCGTGGAGGCTCTGCAGACGGAGAATGCGAGGCCTCGAAGCCGTACCAAAACCTGCGAGGCCGAAAAAAATCAGACGTGGCACTGAGCTGGCGCAGGCAACCACGTGTCCCTGGTCTTGGTCCCGGGGCCCAACGCAACTTTGTCGCCATCGTCATGGTCGATATCGTCATCATCTTCGGCATCAAAATGATCAACACTAGCACCGCTATCATCATCACCACCGTCTCGCCCAGGAGCATCATCAGCATCATCATCAACATCATCAACATTAGTACCATTAGCATCATCATCAGCATCATCCGCATCATCAGCATCATCATGATCCTCATCCTCATGCTCATCCTCATCCTCCTCCTCATGACAATCGTCATCATATCCATCATCATCATCATCATCATCATCATCATCATCATCATCATCATCATCATCTTCATCAGCATCACCACCATCATCATCATCATCATCATCATCATCAACATCATCATCACTCTCATCATAGCGTGATGTGTTCTAAACCTGTCCGGGCGAAACGTTTGATGATGTTTGATGATGCCTCGGGCGAAACGCATGTTGCTGAGCAGAAGAGCCGGAAAACTACGTGGCGGTGCAACGACTTTGCGTCCTGGGCCGTCCCCTTCCACCCATCCGCAAGCAACAATTGCGATTGACTATCCGTACACATTCAAGAGGCGACAATATGGAAAACAACGAAAAACGCGGCCCTCTAGGAAGAACCGCAAACGCCTGCTGAACTTTAAACTCCTGAAGTGCAACGGATGATATCGCACGATAGAGGCCCTGCTACTGTGCGTCCTGCCCATCTTCATCGCCACCATCGTTATCATCATCATGAGTGCCAGCGCCACGATTGTCATCGCTACCATCATACACATCGTCATCATCATCATCATCATCATCATCATCATCATCATCATCATCATCATATCATATCATAGCATCATCATCATCATCATCATCATCATCATCATCATCCTCACCACCCGCATCCGCCTGATCATCATCATCGGCACCATCGTCATCATCATCGCCAGCATCATCATCATCATCAGCATCATCATCTTCATCATCAGCATCACCACCAACGTCATTATTATCAACAGCATCATCAAATTTATGACACCATGATTATCATGATCAGCCGCAGCATCATCATATCAACGTCACCAGCTTCACAACAACCTGGCATTAGCGGATACCCTGAAGACCTCATATGTGTGGAACTGCCTCGAACGATAAACGTACTTGAAAACATAAAAATGTGACAACCGTGTTTACTTACATCTTTTTGCCTGTCCGAGCACATTCGATCGAGAACGTCTCGAGCGAAACGCTTACTGTTGAACCGCATGTTTCCGATTACTGGGCCACCTTGGGGGGTCCTCCAGAAGAGCGCCCCAATGATGTCGTAACACAACTCGTCTAACGTTTAGGCTGTTACGGGTGTCCCAGGCGAAAACTCCATTTCTGAGTATGTGAAGGTTTCGCGAGCTATTCGACATCTCATGGTTTGAGGATGTCTCGAGCGAGAGCTTCAATTCAACATAAGACGACCGAGCATAGATGTTTCAGCATCCAATTGTTTCGAGGACGTCTCAAGTGAGAGCGCCATTTTCGAAGATCCGAAGATTACGCCAGCGATTTAACCATCCATATGTTGTTGAGGATGTCTCAGGCGAAATCTGTCAAAATCGGTCCCTGACCCCGCCCGGGGTCCATCCTGGCCGATTCGGCCCGAGAGGTCTCCAGAAAACGGGGATCCCGAAAATCCTCAAGCCCGAATGAACGACGACGACGACGATGACACTTACGACGACGACGACAACGACGACGATGGCGGCGGCGGCGTTTGCAGCGGCGACGGCGACGACGGCGACGACGGCGGCGACTGCGCCGACGGCAACGGAGTCGCCAACGCCGACCATGGACGGCGACGAAGACGTGCGACGGCCCGAGCGGGGCATGCCTCCCGGTCCCTGGTGCCAGGCCACAGAGCGCGCGCTGGTGTGGGCATCGCCTCCACGCTGCGCTGGCCGCCGCCGTCGACGTCGACGTCGCCACCGTCGCCGCCGTCTGCGTCGCCGCCGACGCCATCGACGCCCTGGCAGTCGACGTAAACGTCGCCGTTGTCGTCGTCGCCGCCGTCGCCGCCATCAGCGTTGTCGGCGTCGTCGTGGTCGTCGTCCCCCCCGGCTTGATTTCCCTTTGGTCGGCCGAACCTTTTCTGGGGTAGCCCGAAGGTGCCCCACCAAAGCATCTCCCCGGCCAAACTTCCCCAACCAGTGTTCGTCTCGGGTCGGGCGGGGGGGTTTGAAAATCAGCTCACGTAGCTGATTTTCCCGGCGCCTCCCGGCGCCGGAGGCGCCCATGTATCGAGGAATGGGCCCCTCGGCGAGGCCGACACCAGCTGCAGGCAGCAGATTTCGACACCCCCCCTTTCCCCATCCCCCCCTGTCGTCCGGCCCGATTGTCCTGGGGGCCCGCACTTGCGGTCTGGGCTGCTGTGCCTGAGTGGTGGTCTGGCGGCCACCCAGGCCCCCTCGAGTCCTGAAAAAATCACGACGGGAGGTTTTTCTATGTCTTCGGCCTCCAGGGACCCTTACCGGCCCTCGGGACCGTCAAAAAACGACTCGGGGTGAAAAACCGGTCCCAGCGAATAGGTCCAGACCTCTGGGAGTCGCGTCATGAAAAAATCATGACGTCGGGGGTCTGGGCATGTTCGTCGCCGTCCCCGCCCCGTCGCCGCCCCGTCGCGGCCCGTCGTCGGGGCCCGGGTGGCGGTCCGGGGGCGACGTTTGCGGCGGCAGTCGCCGCCCCGTCACCGTCCGTCGCCGGGGCCCGGGTGGCCATCTGCGGCTATATTGTCGCCGTCGCCGCCCGTGCGCCGCCCCGTCGCCGCCACACACCCATCGGTCGGAAGAAGTAGGTAGAAACATGAAGTAGGAAGGCGTTGGGAATAGATTGGGCTTCCGCACGCCTCCTGAAGAGGAAGGAAGAGGGAAAGCCACTCGACTCTTGAAGTAGGAAGGCGCCGAAAGTAGATTGGAATCTGGGAATCCAAAAATACCTACTTTCAACGACCGATGGGTAACTTGCACAACATAAATTGCACTGGACTGCGCCACGTAACTTGCGCCACAAACGAGGCACTCGGTATCGCAGCGTAGTCTGCAGCAGGTCGATCGCGACACATTGGTCGTCTTCCGTTCAGAGGGACCCGGGGACGATGCGAGGACGCCGTCATCGTCGCCGGCGTGATCAGCAGCGGCGTCCGCATTGGCCGCGACGTCGTCGTTGCTGACGTGGCCACCATTATCGCTATTATTGTCATCGTGTCTACCGTTGTCGACGTTGCCACGATACCGCGCCCACCCAAGTCGCCGACTCGCAGTGAAGTGCCCGCTGGGATGTGCCCGGCAGTTAGCGCAAACGCGGCCGCATCGGTCGCGCCATGCTAGCTGGCCACTGCAAGAGCGTGCTTGGTTGGCGCGGCCGCGGAGACGGACCAACCAGCGTCAAGGACTCATCGCAATCGCCGCCGCATGGGGTACTGCAAACCAAGTTGTTGGCCGGTGGGTGGAATGACTGCGCGAGCAGTGGGGGTGGTCAAGCGCGGTGAAGGGTTGTCAACTACACGACCTAGATTGCAACACGTGGGCTTTCTCTAGAGAAAACATAGACTTTCCCCCCCCTCCCCCCTGGGGTTATGGGGAACCCTTTTTCGTACTGCAATTTGCATGTGGGCCTGCCCCGTCGTCCATCCTGCCTGCGAACGCGTACCATCCCAGGCAGGCCGGTACCCGCCCCCCCCCCCGTCATCCTCTGCAACAAACCATGCGCGCGCACTCGTTCACCAAAAAAATCTAAGAAAAATTGGCGACCGACAAAAAAACATGCCCTTGCGCGCGAGCTGGGGGGCACGATCCGTGTCGAATCCATACATGCGGGCTACTCTCGCGCGTCGGAAGCGCGCGCATGTCGAAATCTGCGCAAAACATTCATCACCGACGCGAAAACGCCGTCATCGTCGCCGGCGTGATCCGCATCGGCGCCCGCACTTGCCGCGCCTTCGTCGGTGCGAACATCGCCACCAACATCGCTACAATTATCATCGTGTCTACCAACGCCGGCGTTGCCATGATACCGCGCCCGCACAAGTCGCCGACTCGCAACCAAGTTGCGCAGGCGTTTTGCAAACCAAGTTGCGTGTGGGTGGGTGGGATGCTTGCAAGAGCGTGGGATGTGTCAACTCGTTTGTAAAATTGCACCACGCAGATTTCCCCATACCGGTTGCGCAACATAGTTGGCACCACATCCCCTGTAGACCATACTGTGACCACGTAGGCAACAAAAAGCGGATTGTACAACAAGTGCTACACCACATGGATAGTACCACCTATATTGCTCTACGTAATCATGTATACAAATGGAGATCTTGCACCACCTAGATTGCACCACCCCTCTCGCGTCGCATGCCGACATCATTCGCACGCCCTTGCGCGCGTGCCTGGGGGGGGGCACGATCCGTCTCAAATAATAATACCATGCGGACCACAATCGCGGGTCGGCCGCGCGCGCATGTCGAACTCTTTGCAACAACCTTCATTGGGGGGTGACAGAAACGGTCTGCAACAGGGGTCTTCAATGGGGGCTGAATGGCCCATGTGTGCTCAATGTATCGCTCATGTATGCGATCGGGTATGAGTGGCACCCCATGTTGGCGGTCATGGAGGGCCAATCGTTCGTGCCCGCGCGTTGCCCTCGCGAGCAAGCGCGCCGTCCATCCATGATCGTTCATGCGTGCGGGCGTTCTTGCATATTGCGCGAAGGCGGCGAAATGGAATGCCAGTGTGTCTTGATTGTGCGATTGATGATCGCGTATGTTCCCAAACGATGACTTGTCGAGCCCCAAGGCAGATTTGGACTGGGTCCCGCGATTCTCCCAAAATGCGAACTCTCTTTGTCCAAATTCTAAATTGTGGATTCACATTTTCTTTGTCCCAAAATGTGAATTCACGTGTTGTTTTCCCCACGATGTGAATTCACATGTTGCCCTTGCCTGCAAGATCACAGAAGACTGAGGCGCACTGTTCCGCATGTCAGATTCGCTGGGCAGATTTTGACACTCACCTCACCGCTTTCGTTTATTCGAGCCTGTTTGGCACCCTCAGCGCACGTTGCCTTCGTCGCCTTTTCCCGAGCCCCCCGCCCCCTTGCTTCGTTTACCCTCAAGTCTCGCGCATGGGTGAAGGCGGAGAGCTGCAATGGGTTCCCCCGCCGAACACAGCAATCCAGGACGCATCGCCCATGCATGGCCCATCAAGACACCATTGCCGGCACCTTGCGCCCGACCCCCACCTTCACCCTCCAAACTCACCACCGACGCGAGAACGCCGTCATCGTCGCCAGCGCGATCAGCATCGGCACCCGCACTGGCCGCGCTTTCGTCGTTGTCCATATCGCCACCAGCATCGCTACGATCATCGTCGTGTCTACCGTTGTCGACGTTGCCATGGTACCGCGCCCGCACAAGTCGCCGACTCGCCTTGAAGTTCCCGCTGGGAAGTGCCAAGCAGTCAGCGCCACCGCGGCCGCGTCAGCGGCGCCAAACTAACTGGCCGCTGCGAGGCGCGTGCTAGGGTTGACGCGGCCGCTGTGATGCACCAGCCAACGCCGTGGGTCTTGCAAACCAAGTCGGGGGTGGCTGGGTGAGATGTTCGCAGAATTATTGGATGTGTCAACTTGTTTGGTAAAATCCATTGCGCCACATAGGTTGCACCACATAGAGATGCCCCTTTGTAGATCTCAGAACACAGACTGCACCACATAGACTGCACAACATATATGGCTGGACACACACTGTTTGGGGCCCACGATGACGAACGCGTCTGCTGTTGGGAAATCGTGAGACTTCGCTGGCCCCGTCAGGGACGGCCCCGGCAAAGCGGGGGCCGAGTTGCCGCCCGGAAACCGCCGAGTTGCCACCCTGGCGGCCCACGGGGCTTCTACGACGCCCCAAGGACCCCCAAAGATCACCCAAAACACACAACGGCCAAACGCCACAAAAAAAACTCACAGGGGGAGGCCCGGGATAAGAATTTCAAGGACAGGCCTCGGGCAAACCAACTCCATGAAAGGCAACACGCTCCCCGTGTGACACTCGATGTTTTTGTTTCCAGGCCGTTCGCCAACAGGTGGCCCCGTCCAAAAGAAGAGCATATGAGAGGAAAACAGATGAAGAGGAAGAGCAGGAGCACCAGCAGAGGGTGGATGAAAAGAAGGGAGGAGGAACAACGAGGGTCGGGCCGGGCGAAAGGGGGAGATAGCAAAAGGGGGGTTTGAGAATCAGCTCACGCAGCTGATTTTCCCGCCGCCTCCCGGCGCCGGAGGCGCCCACGTGTGGAGGAATGGGCCCGGCGGCGGGGCCGAAACCAGCTGCGCACAGCAGATTTCGCAACCCCCCCTTTCCCTATAGCCCGCCCTTTCGCCCGGCCCGAGAGGGGGACCCGGGCGACGACGACGATGACGGCACCGGCGGCGACGGCGGCGGCATCTCTCGGGGATCTTCTGACCCGGGTCAATCCAGACCCGGGTCAATCAGGCCTGCAAAATCCTGCAAGATCCTGCACCCAAACCCAGGTCAATGCGAAGGATCCCGCAGGATCCCGCAGGATCCTGCACCCAGACCCGGGTCAATGCGACCCTGGCGCTGCAGGATCCTGCAAGATCCGGCGCTCTGGCTGACGGGCTGCACTGACCCCCGTCTCGAGGCTCCCGAATCTCCCCGATGGCGCTCCGGCCTGGAGTCCCGAGGGCGCCCGCGCGGGTCCCCGAAGCGGGCCGCGCGCTTCGCGTGACGGGACCGGCGGCCGACCACGGGGCGGCGACGGGAGCCACCGAGGGGGGCGGCATCCGAGCCACACTCCTGCCAGCCAGCGATCCTCCGGGGTCGATGGGAGGGAGGCCTTCCTCTTCCTCCTTCTCCTGGTGGCGCTCCTCCTCCTCCTCCTCCTCCTCCTCCAACTCCTTATCCTCCGTATCTATGCCCTCCTCCCCAACTCCCCCTCCTCCTCCTCCTCCTCCTCCTCCTCCTCCTCCTCCTCCTCCTCCTCCTCCTTATCATCATCATCACCCCCACCATCATCGTCATCATCATCATCATCATCATCATCATCATCATCATCATCATCATCATCATCATCATCATCATCATCAGCATCATCATCAGCAGCAGCGTCAGCATCAGCATCAGCATCAGCATCAGCATCAGCATCAGCATCATCATCATCATCATCATCACCACGACCACCACCATCATCATCACCATCATCATCATCATCATCATCATCATCATCATCATCATCATCATCATCATCATCATCATCATCATCATGAACAGCATTATCATCATAGTCACCATCATCAACATCATCATTATCTTCATCATGATCATCATGATCAACGTCATCACTACCACCACTAGCGTCATCAGCACCACCGCTAGTGCCACCAGCACCACCCCTAGGTAGGAGTTCGCCACGCGTTCGACGAGTTGCGAGCCCTCGACCCCCAAGGAGCCCACAAAGGACGTGCGCGCTCTCGACGCCACTGTGGATTCATGCTCGTGCACGCCCTCCTGTCGCACGTGACCCCCGCCGCCCCTCGAGCTGCCCCTGGGTCGTCGATCGGCGAGGGCAGGGCTCGGGCCTCGCCGCCGACGAGGCCGCCGGCGGCGGCGGCCGACGCCGCCGGAGGGCGCCCGCCTTCAGCAGGAGCTGCAACAGCCCGCGCCAGAGGTCCAGCTGGTCCAGCACCCGGCCGCTCCGGGTCACCTCCCGGGCCCTTGTCGCCGCCGCCGCCGTCGGCTCTCCTTCTCCCCCTCCCCCTCCCCTCCTCCTCCCCCTTCCTCCCCTCCTGCTCCCCTCCCCTCCCCTCCCCTCCTTCTCCCCTCCCGCCCCCTCCTCGCCTATCCCCCTTCCTCCCGTGCCAACGGGGGGTCTCACCAGGGCCAGGGCCCCGCAAACCCGGACACGCCAGACCCGGGCACCCAGCACCCCTCGGAACCAATTCTTCAAGACTGCGGCACGACCAACATAATTACGGCACTGCCACATGCCCCGAGTAAGCCCAGACACAGGCCCTGCAAGCCTGCAAGACCCCTGAGAACCCAGGCACGAGCCCGAATCCTGCAGCGCAGCGGGCCAACAAATGATGGCACGGGCGCAGAAAATCGGGGATGGACAGACCCCCCTTTAGCAAAACGTGGTTTAGTGAAAACGACCTGAGGCCCAAAACCAAGCCTGGAACATGACGGCCGCGGCGCCCTCTCGAAAACCGAGAACGGACAATTCACTGATCGACGTGTCACTGTTGGGGGCTGTGTCCAACCCCGAGGAAAACGTGATTCTGCAGGAAAGGGCGTCGGTTCCCTGGCTTCTCTTGGTAATCCCCAAACGTGGTGGTGACAACACCTGGCGGTGAGTCTCGGGCGATTCGGTGCCACCACCTGGTTTGGGGACCCGTGCGGTTTTCCGAGGATGTCCCGGACACTGGCGGGTCCAGGAGTCACAGAACCCGGTGGTGACCCCGCGCCCCCAAACCCAGCGGTGACCTTTTTGGGGATTCCAGGTCGCCACCTGGTATCTCACCACCTGGTTTGGGGGTTCCCTGGCTTCTCGTCTCCTGGAAGCCCTTGATGGGCTTGTTTTCCACCACCACCACCATGACCATAAGTTGGAGGGGGAAGGGGTCCTCCTCCTCCTCCTCCTCCTCCTCCTCCTCCTCCTCCTCCTCCTTCCCCCCTCCAACTTATGGTGGTGGTGGTGGTGGAAAACAGGCCCATCAGCCCTGGCCTCCCCGGGGGCCCGACGGGGCCGGGTCGTGCCCCGCTCCCGCCGCCCGCCGTGCGCAGGCCCCGGCCCGCCCGTGCTGCTCCTGCCCGGGGGGGCCCGTCGGCGGGTCGGCGGACTCGGCGCGCCCCGCCAGCCCCGCCCCCCCACCCCAAATGTAATCGAACAGGCACAGAACAAAAGAAAAGAGAAGACCTGGCGGTAGATCCAAAAGAGGAAACCAATGAATCGTGATCAAGCATCTGTTGGCATTAAAGAAAAAGATAAAAGAACTGCCAACAAATAATGAACGTTTGATCACGGGAATGTTGGCGTGGGCCTCCAAAATGATGCAAGCTAACTCAGGATGGCCCCACAAAACCTGCAAAAGGGCCCCAAGGAGATCCCCAGGCGGCTCCAAAAGGGTTGTGGAGAAATCGCCCCTCACGGGCAGAAACCCACGCAACAGGAACAAAATGTCAACAATGTTGCTTCTCGCCTTGCGACAACCCCTTGGGCGCCCGAGTTATCCGGGGTAACTCGGGTCCCGGGGTAACTCGGGCTTGGATTCCCGAAAAACGAACCCGAGTTAGCCCTGACCCGAGTTACCCCTGATGGTTTTGGGGCTCTGGGCGCCCGAGTTATCCGGGGTAACTCGGGTCCGGGGTAACTCGGGTTCGGATTCCCGAAAAACGAACCCGAGTTAGCCCTGACCCGAGTTACCCCTGATGATTTTTGGGCTCTGGGCGCCCGAGTTATCCGGGGTAACTGGGGCCCGGGGTAACTCGGGTTCGGATTCCCGAAAAACGAACCCGAGTTAGCCCTGACCCGAGTTACCCCTGATGATTTCGGGGCTCTGACCCCCTCCTTCTCCCTCCAACCTGCCATCGCTCGGACGTCCATTCCCTGTGCATCCCTCTGTTTCGTGCGTATGTTTTTGTTTGCTCGATGATCCGGGGTGCTTGCTCTTCCAGGGTCCTCGCCGAGGAAGGAAGAAATACGCACGCCCGAGCGATGCCAGGCCCCGCCCCCCCATCCCCTTGGGCGCCCGAGTTATCCGGGGTAACTGGGGCCCGGGGTAACTCGGGCTTGGATTCCCGAAAAACGAACCCGAGTTAGCCCTGACCCGAGTTACCCCTGATGATTTTGGGGCTCTGGACGCCCTGACCCGAGTTACCCCCTGATGTTTCGTGCGTGTTTTCGTTTGCTCGCCGAGGAAGAAATACACACCAGGGTCCTCGCCAAGGAAGAAATACACACGCCCGAGCGATGCCAGGCCAAGGACCTCCAGCGTACAATCTGGGCCTTGACCTAAGGAACCCAAAATAAGGAACGAAGCCCCTTGTTTCCATAGGTTAAACTTCGACTTCCGATCGAAAACAGAAGGAAAACCTGAGGCAAGCTGCGAAACACGTAAGGAACGCGGAGCCCCTCCCCAACGAAAAGGGTTCCTTCTTCAGGGCCCCGACTGCACTGAGCTGTCCTCTCTCGCCGCTCTGCGCCTCCCAGGCTCAGGAACCGCCAAACAACAAAGTTCATTGGGCGTGGCTTCATGGGGGGGTCGCAAATAGGGGGGTCAGAAACGGTCCCCTTTCGTGCCCCTTTCGGGCTCCTCCGGAGCCCCAGGGGGCTCGTTTAGGCACCGTTTGGGTACCTTTTCGGACCACCCTCGCCACCCCCCCATTTATGACCCCCCTATTACGCAACGCCCAAGTTCAGGACGAAGAGCGGGCTCCGGTAAGAAGGGTCCGGGACCTGCAGTGGCCCCGTGTCGAGAACACCACGCGCCGGATCTCCGGCTCCCTCCATCCCCCCCCCCTCCCCCGCGCCGCGTGCGCGGAGAGGCGAGGAGGAGGAGGAGGAGGAGGAGGAGGAGGAGGAGGAGGAGGAGGAGGAAAGGGAGAAGGAGAAGGAGAAGGAGAGGAGGAGGAGAGGGAGGAGGAGAGGGAGGAGGAGGAGGAGGGGAGGAGAGGAGGAAGAGGAGGGGGAGGAGGAGGAGGAGGAGGAGGAAGGAGGAGGGGAGGAGGCGGAGGAGGAGGAGGAGGAGGAGGAGGAGGAGGAGGAGGAGGAGGAGGAGGAGGGGGAGGGGGGAGGAGGAGGAGGAGGAGGAGGAGGAGGAGGAGGAGGAGGAGGAGGGAGGAGGAGGAGGAGGAGGAGGGAGGAGGAGAGGAGGAGGAGGAGCAGGAGGAGGAGGAGGGAGGAGGAGGCGGAGGCGGAGGCGGAGGAGGAGGAGGAGAGGGAGAAGGAGAAGGAGAGGGAGGAGGAGAGGGAGGAGGAGAGGGAGAAGGAGGAGGAGGGGGAGGAGGAGGGGGGAGAGGGAGGAAGGGGTGGGGGGAGAGGGAGGAGGAGGGCGAGGGGTGCAGCCTGAAAAACCTGTCCACCCAGGTCCATTCCAGGAGGCGTCTGATGGTTTCTCCTTCTGCTCTCTCCCTCCTCCAGCTCCCCATTTTCCTCCCGCTCCTCCTGCGTGCGCAGAAGGCCCCTGGACCATCCAGCGCCCACGCTACCCGACCGAACATCCACGAGACCCAGTGCACGATTTCCCGCACCCTCCTCTCCCCCTCCATCATCCCTCGCGCTCCCTGCACGACTGCAACGACGAGGACGCCGACGCCGACGCCGACGCCGACGGACAACAACGCCGCAGGCGACGACGGCAAAGACGACGACGATGACCACAAGAAAGGCGGCTGGGACGACCACGGAGGAGGAGGAGGAGGAGGAGGAGGAGGAGGAGACAAACGATGACGACGACCCAAAGCAACGACAGCGGGGACAACCACAGACGGAGGCAGCGCCTACGCCGACAGCGGACGCCGCACGACGGGCGACGAGCCCGGCACGACAACGGCCCAGAGGCCCGTGGAGGCCTCCGGTGGTCCTCGGAAATCCTGCGAGGCCCCCGTGGGCTGCCCGACGGGCCCCAGATGCCCCCCGGGACGCCCGCGGGAAGGGTTCAGGGCACCCGTGAGATCTTGGCCCCCCCCTCCCCCCCGCAGGACACCTCGGGGCACTGATCGGCGGCGAGATCCGAACCCCACACCTTAATGGACCCTGGAAACGACAGGGCCGTTTTCTTACCGGTTCCGTGCTGCCGTTTCTGTTGCCGGCTCCGACGCCCTTGTCTTACCGGTTCCGTCGCCGTTTTTTGACCGGTTCCAGCTCCGGCTCCAATCCTGGAGCCGTTTTTTTACCGTTTCTAGGGGGAAAGAAAACCTACCTCGCTTTTGACCACCCTCGCTTCCAAGAGATACCAAGCGATGCCAAACTACGGCCTGTACTGGTCAGGCCGCTTGACGAGGAGGCGCGTGGTATGGCTTGGTTTTGCCTGGAAGCGAAAGCGGGGTAGGTAATTCACGCTCTGAGTTTCAGGTCGCCTTTTTTTGCCGTTTTCATCCCTCGCCGATCAACGTTTCGGGAAACTCGATGCGCGGGAGAGGAGGGGGCTCAAGACTCCGCCGGGCACGCGGGAGTGCCGCACCCTGCCCGCACCGCTCCTCGGAGGCAGGAGGACCTCGATGGCTGGGGGGGGCAGCCGGGGCTCGGATGTCGCCGCCTGCCGGAACTTTTGAAGCAGAACAAAAAAAACGCCATCGGACAAACTTTTTTGGCGCTCAGCGCGGGATTCTTGGATCCGCGCCCGGCCTGTACCAGGTTCTCCGAGACAGGCCGGTAGTCAATCATGCTATGGCAGTCGGGAGGAGGAGGAGGAGGAGGAGGAGGAGGAGGAGGAGGGGGGAGGAGGAGGGAGGAGGGGGAGGAGGAGGAGGAGGTGGAGGAGATGAAGCAGGAGGAGGAGGGGAGGAGGAGGAGGAGGAGGAGGAGGAGGAGGAGGAGGAGGAGTGTTGCAGGCCCAAAAGGCAGAACAAAACCGTGGCGCTCAGCAAAGCGCGGGCCAACGTGCCCTGGCCAACGGCCAAAGTGGCCAACGGCCAACACCAAGGGCACACGCGCAAAAAGAGGGGATCACGGACACAAGCTGGGACCTGACCTCCGGCCTCCTTTCCTTGACTAACTCCCAATAGCGCCAGAAACGCTGTGCCTTAGGGAGGAAATCAAGGAAAAGAAAGCAAAACCAAGGACCGCCCTACACCCCGCGCCAAAATGGCGCACGGGGGTTCGGGATCGGCGCCCAAGGGACAATACACGGAGCGTTGCCCAGCGCCCGCACCCTCACAAGCACGGCAACAGTGTGCCCGCGGCAAAGAGCACTGCAACCAAGAGGTTACAGGCGGAAAACCGCAGGAGGAGGAGGAGGGGGAGAAGGAGTCCTGGGGATAAGGGGAACGAAGAATGACATAAACATAAAAACTCGGAGGTCCGCGCGGCTTTCTCGGGTCGGCGCTGGACCGCCCTCCCTGGCGCGCGGAGCGCGCCAAGGGCGGATTCAAGAAATCCGCGTGGAGCGCCAAATGTTGTATGTTCATGGCGTGCCTTCTTCTTCGATGAACTCCCTTCCACCGGGGGCGATCCATTGATTTGGCGCGCGGTCGCCAAATCCATGGACCGGGAAAGTTGCCCTCCCCAGAATGCGGCGGTTGCCGCCTCGCTCGGCCGCGGAAATCCGCGACTTCCTATGGAAACGGGACCCGTCGCTAATCCACGCCCCCTGGATCCATGTTTGCGATCGCCTGGCTCCAGGACCACTGAACGTTGATCCCCGCACGGGATCAACCGGTATCGAATCGAGACGTCGAGTCGGACACATCGAGACGTGCCTCGCCCTGGGCCGCGCCTGCACGGGGTCGAGGTCTCGGAGCGCACCAGCTGGCGAACGGAATGCGAAACCGCACCATGCAAACCTCGGCCCGGCTGGTTGCGCATCCAATGGTGAGCGCTCTCTTGTTCGGCATTTCGGCATGGGGCGGAAAAGGGGGGGGCGTCTGGCTCCGGACCTCTGCTCAGTGCGACCGTTTGGAACCGTGCGTCCTGTGGGGAAGACTCCACCTGCTCGAAACAGGCGCCCAAAACAGTCAAGATCTACCCCATGAGGGGGAGGGAGGGGGCTGGTGCGAGGGCCCGAGCCGATAGGCAAAAAATGAATAAGAGAACGATCGCATGCTTGACCACTTAGAGGGTCTTTCCCCAGGTAATGTTGTTGGCCATGATCCAGCCGTCGTACTTGTCCACGCAGCGACGCACGTCCTTCTGAATACTGGGTTGATGGCCCCATCCTTATACGGCCTATGAATGCACGTAGTGGGCCACCATTCTGAAATCTTGATCAGATCAACTGCGGAATCGGATCGGATCGGGCGAGCCGAACTCGAGATCGAAGTGGATCGATCGGGCTAAATTATCCCGGCAAAGCAACCTAACAGCGATGTGTAGGAGCATATCTGGAAGCATTCCCCTTAAGATTCGGATGAGAATCCAGTTGTAGAATTCTGCTGTTCTCGCAGTCGTAGTCGCATTCGCGATGACAGTCGCAGTGGCAACGGCAGTCGCAGTCACAGCCTCAGCCTCAGCCTGCCTCAGCCTCAGCCTCAGCCTGCCTCAGCCTCAGCCTGCTTCAGCCTCAGCCTCAGTCTGCCTTCAGCCTCGGCCTCAGCCTCAGCCTGCCTCAGCCTCAGCCTGCATCAGCCTCAGCCTCAGCCTCAGCCTGCCTCAGCATCAGCCTGCCTCAGCCTCAGCCTCAGCCTGCCTCAGCCTCAGCCTTCAGCCTGCTTCAGCCTGCTTCAGCCTCAGACTCAATCTGCCTTCAGCCTCGGCTTCAGTCTCAGCCTGCCTCAGCCTCAGCCTGCATCAGCCTCAGCCTCAGCCTCAGCCTGCCTCAGCATCAGCCTGCCTCAGCCTCAGCCTCAGCCTGCCTCAGCCGCAGCCTCAGCCTGCTTCAGCCTCAGCCTCAGTCTGCCTTCAGCCTCGGCCTCAGCCTCAGCCTGCCTCAGCCTCAGCCTGCTTCGGCCTCAGCCTCAGCCTCAGCCTGCCTCAGCATCAGCCTGCCTCAGCCTCAGCCTCAGCCTTCCTCAGCCTCAGCCTCAGCTCAAGCCTGCCTCAGCACAGCCGCCTGAGCTCAGCTGCCTCTGCTCCACCTAGCTTGCTTCAGCCCAGCCTCAGTCTGCCTTCAGCC
>CAUYUJ010000396.1:30984-66399 GCA_963575745.1 Prorocentrum cordatum
GGCCCCGAGAAACGCTGTCGAACGGGGGAGGGGGCAAGGGCAAACCTGCTTGAATCGATTCCTAGACCTCTCCCGGATCCGTTTCTGAGTCCCAGACTCGTTAAAGGCTTAACGACTTCTGCCGTCCTTCGACTCGCGCTGGAGCGGCCGCGAGTTGCTTCACCTTTCCTCGGAGATCTTTGGATTTACCCGGATTTGTTTCGATTTGCCTGGATTTATCTGGATTTACCTCGATTTATCTGCATTTACCTGGGTTTTTCTGGCTCGCTCCCCACAAGTCGATCGGCGAAAAGTCGACAAACCCTTAGGGACAGACAACCACCCCCTCCAAAAAAGAGAAAAAGACAACACACAGCCTCCCGAATTCAGAACCTTGAGCCTCGCCCGCCTCTCCTGCCGGCCAGGATCAGCGCTGGGCCACCTCGGACCCCCAGCCAGCTCCACGTCGGGAGCCCCTCGAAACGAAGACCACGACTCGACGTCGTGTTTGTCCCCGTCCGAGAGGCGTCGGCGATCGAGAGGCGTCGGCGATGAGCGGCAGCCATCGTCGTCGCCCTCGTCGTCTCCGCCGCCGCCGCCGCCACCGCCGCCGCCGCCATCGTCGTCGTCGTCGTCATCATCGTCCCCGTCGTCGTCGCTGAGCCACCTCAGACCCCCAGCTGGCTTCAAGTCACGTCGTGGTTGTCCTCCTCCAAGAGGCGTCGGTGATGAGCGGCAGCCGTCGTCGTCGTTGCCGCCGCCGCCGCCGCCGTCGTCGCGGTCGACATCGTCGTCGTCGTCGTCGTCGTCGTCGTCGTCGTCGTCTTCGTCGTCGTCGTCGTCGTCGTCATCGTCCCAAACGTCGTCGCTGAGCCACCACAGACCACCAGCCAGCTCCATGTGGGGAGCCCCTCGAACCGAAGGCCACGACGTCGTGTTCGTCCTCCTCCGAGGGGCGTCGGCGATGAGCGGCAGCCGTCGTCGCCGCCGCCTCCGCCGCCGCCTCCGCCGCCGCCGCCGCCGCCGCCGCCGCCGCCGCCGCCGTCGTCGTCGTCGTCGTCGTCGTCGTCGTCGTCGTCGTCGTCGTCGTCGTCGTCGTCGTCGTCGTCTCTGGGCCACCTCAGATCCCCAGCCGGCTCCAACTCCCCCCCGGCCCACTGGGGGGAAGCATCGACCCCAAAATTGGCCCACAGCCGCCCGCACAGCATCGACAGGGGGTCCTACTGGCCAACCCCGCCCGGGGACGCCGGGCTTCGCCATCGATGAAGAGGCCCACAAACACACAAATAGATACACACAAATAAAAATATTCCCCATATTTTCCAATATTTTCTGGGTTTCTGTCTTCCCCACCACTTCCCATATGATTCCCCATATTTTCCTGGGGATCGACGATTAATGGTGTCTGTGTGTTTCTTCCCCTCCTGAATCGAGCGGACAAGAACGGGTCTCACACGAGAGGGCGCAGCGACCCCACGCGGTGCCCTGCGCGGCCGCCAGCGCGGCACACCACATCGAGAGGCGAGGGCGCTTAACGCGAGACCCTACGCGGCCAGCTTGCGCTCCACAATGTCGGCGAAGACGGCCCCGCTCCTGGCGTCGCTCGCATCGCCGATGCATCGGCGATGCATCGCCGCTTCGAGCTCGGCAGGACCCTGGCGGCGGCGGCGGCGCACGACCCGCCGGCGGCGGGCGGACGACCCCCCCGCGCTGGAGCGCGCGGCTGGCACGAGGGGCGCGGGGGGGGGCGGCCGCGGGGCGTGGCGCCGCGCCTCGGAGGCGAAGGCGCGGACGGACTGGCGCCGGGGGGGGGGGGGACGAGAAGGGCGGCGACGATTTTTGATGGGCCTGTTTTCCACCACCACCACCATAAGTTGGAGGGGGAGGAGGAGGAGAGGAGGAGGGAGAGGAGGAGAAGGATAGGAAGGAGGAGGAGGAGGAGGAGGAGGAGGGACCCCCTCCCCCTCCAACTTATGGTGGTGGTGGTGGAAAACAGGCCCATGAATTTTGCTTGAGAAAGCCCAGCCGCCAACGTACGAGCCAGAGGTTCAAGAGCGGAATGGCCAGCGATGGAGACGGCAGTCTACCCCGCGCCTCGCTTCGCAGGCAGGGTCGTCGCCAGCAGGGCTCATCCCACAAGGCCGACACAACCTGGCATACAGGAGGTTGAGCATGCTCCTTCCGCCGCCCACTCCGCCCCCGCTTCCGCGGAGGAGGCCCGGGCCGAATTCAGCCTGGCCAGGTTCGGCCTGGCCGAGCACAACCTAGCCGAGTTCCGCCTGGCCGACAAGAACTGGTCGAGTTCATCCTGGCCGACTTGTTTCCCGGCCGAGCTCAGTTGCTGCCAGGGAGCAGGGGGCGAGGAGGACGGCGAGGAGGACGGCGAAGAGGGCGGAGGAGGCGGAGTATAGAGGCGCACGAGGAACAGAAAAGACGACAGAAGCAGAAACTTGCAGAAGTCCGAGCATATTTTTCGGATCTCGCCAAACACCCTGAATGGCGCGCGGAGCGAGCCTGGGGCGGCGTCGGAGGCGCCACCAGGGGGGGGCCAGAGCCGATCCAAGAACTCGGCGCGGAGATCGGTCAGGGCATGTGTCTATGTTTTCTCTTCGAGTAAGAATACGAGTCAAGTTAGCCAGGTACAGCGAGTCAGAGGGCCCCGCCTATTCCAACCCTCCCTCACACAGCAGAAGGATCAATGCTTGCACAAGTTGGTCATAGGATCAGAACGCGATCCAACATCGAGGAGTAAGAGTGAGACCCCCAGGACGATGTCCAATCGCGGAGGGTGAGGAGGGAAAGGAGGGAGAGAAGGGGACGAGGAGGGCGAAACAGACAGACAGACAGACAGACAGACAGACAGACAGACAGACAGACAGACAGACAGACACGCCCGGGATCCAGTAGCCTCCACCTGCCGTTCCGCCGCATGCACGCCGTAGCCTTGAGCAGGGACCGACCATCCCCGCATTCCTACAGGCCTACCACGACATGCTCTTGCTCTTGTAATCCAGAAGTGCTCCAATGATCATATATATATATATATATATATATGTTCTTAGATCCAATCCCCGATGTTCTAAGAGCACTTCGTGCAAACCACCAAAGGTCCTTAGAACATTCGCTGGTGGGCCTGTAGGCCAGCCATGACGCTTCGTCACTGCTTTAATGAAGGGGCCCTGGGACACACAAATAAATACACACAAATAAAAATATTCCCCATCGTTTCCCATATTTTCTGGGTTTCTGTTTTCCCCCCAACTTGCAATATTTTCCCATATTTTCCTGGGAATCGAGGATTAATTGTGTCTGTGTGTTTTTTCCTCTCCTGATTTAACCTCGCGTCCCGCCGCGGGCACGCCTTCGCCTCCGCAGAACAAAGGGATCGGCCTGGCGACGCTGGGCCCGGCTGCACTCTCGGGAGCGGCCAAGAGGGGGGTGTCCAAGAGGGGGGGGTGCAAATCATGACCGGCGGCATGTGCGCGGCCCAGCGGGGGGGCCAGGGACGTAATAAAACAAGAGGAGGCGCCATGAAATCTGGGGAGATATCATGGCCCCCGCCATGATATCCATAAAACAGGGCTAGGATCGGGATAAATCGCTCCAGACGGTTCCGGAGCGCTCTCAGAGCATTCCGGAACGCTCTGGAGCGGCCGTGGCGCCCAATACATCCTCCAAACCCGCCGATTCTCAGAGATTTCGAGTTATCCCGATCCGATTTTGTCCCGATCTTCGCGTCGTTTTAATCCACCCCCCCCTAGTCATCACCCCCCTCTCTTCCGCCCCCGACACTCGCCCAGCTGCCCCCCGGGGAGGCCGAGCTCGGCCCGCTGGCCGACCTGGCCAGGCTCGGCCGGTCCGAGTTTCGGGGTGGCCGAAGTCTGCCTGTCCGAGGCGCTGCCGGTCGGACGAAGCGGGCAAAACCAGGAAGGAGGAGGGCGGATCAAGTCCCTTAGGGCTTGTCGACTTTTCGCCAATCGACTTGTGAGAATCGAGCCAGAGAAACCCAGGTAGATGCAGATAAATCGAGGTAAATCCAGGTAAATCTAGATAAATCTGGGTAAATCCAGGTAAATCCAGAGATCTCCAGGGAAAGTTCGAGCACTTCGCGGCCGCTCCAGCGCGAGTCGAAGGACGGCAGAAGTCGTTAAGCCTTTAACGATCAAGCAGATTGGGTCCAGGCCCTCCCAGATGATGCTTCACCGAGTTCGGGGTGGCCGAAGTCTGCCTGTCCGAGGAGCCGTCGGTCGGAAGAAGTCGGTAAAACCATGAAGGAGGAGGGCGGATCAGGCAGATTGGGTCCAGGCTCCCTCCCAGATGATGCTCCACCGCAGCAGAAGCGTACCGGCGCTTGAGGTGGGAACGCGCTTGGAAGAGATTGGGATCTGGGAATCCAGAGACACCTACTTTCAACGACTGGCGTGTACAGCTGGTCGAAATCCTCATGGCCCGATTATTTTCCCGGCCGAGCCCAGCTGCTGCCCAGGGAACAGGGGGCGAGGAGGGCGAGGGCCAGTGACTCCGAAGGGTGTGGTTTGCAAAGGGTGTGGTGTGCAACCCGCGCCTGGGAGGTGGGGCATCAAAACAATGTGCAACACCGGGCCCGAAAACACATAACTTAGGAACTCGCTCCTCCTCCTCCTCCTCCTTCTACTCCTCCTCCTCCTCCTCCTCCTCCTCCTCCTCCTCCTCCTCCTCCTCCTACTCGTCCTGCTCCACCTCCTCCTTTCCCTCCTCTTCCTCCTCGTCGTCCTCCTCCTCCTCCTCCTGCTCTTGAACCACCCTCCCTCGATGTCCGCAAGCCGCACCTGGGCGGGCCGGATGTGGCGTGCAACCCGCACCTGGGCGGGCAGGGCCCCGACGAGGCCGTGTCAAACCTCTGGCGCGACGCAGGGACTTCTTGAGCCCAGACGGCGCCGATCGCAAACCACACCCTGCCGTAACCACACCCACTGTAGTCGCCGAGGGAGGGCAAGGAGGACGAGGAGGGGAGGAGGAGAAGGAGGAGGAGGAGGAGGCTGGCCCCTGTCGGCGCACTCGCGGGCCCTTGCCTGCCGCTGCCTCCCCCCTCCTCCTCCCCCTCCTCCTCCTCCTCCTCCTCCTCCTCCTCCTCCTCCTCCTCCTGGAGGAGCAGGACGAAGACCCCCGACCCCCGAACGTCTGGCTCGCGTGGGTTTGAATTCCCGCTGGCACCGGAAGCGTGCCCCTTTCGTACCCCAGCAGCGCGACGCTGATGGCCATGATTTTTGGGGGAGTTCCCCCAACCCTTTCGCACTGACGGGGGCCCAGACGTGCCGCAGTCTCCTCCTCGGTTCCGCGCTGGCCTTTCGGGGCTTTTCTGAATTGATTCCGCCACAGGGTGGCCACGAGGCTGATCTGGGGCGGTTTCTCCTTAACCCCATGCTACTTGTCTCTGCCTTCGGCCGAGGGGGTCGAGGCCATTAGGCAGCCTGTCGCCATAAACAACAACAACAACCAAAGTCTCCTCCCAGGGACGTCCTGGGCAGCTGGGACGTGCAGCTGTTCGACGCAAGCTGAGCGGCCGCGGGCAGGCACGCCAGTGCCCCACCCCCCTACGCCCCTCCGAAGGGCCGGGGCCGTGCGCTGCGCGTCGTCTACAGAGTCGCTCAGCGGCATTCGGAGACGGCGCCTGCCTCCACGATGAGGCAGGGGCCTGCACGGACGAGGGCTTTGCCCTGTCGCCGGCGGCCATGCGGAGGGCCTGGCGTTGAGACTCTGGGTTTAGGATCCTGGGCCCGCTGGGGGAGGGGCCGCGCGACGCGCCGGGCTCCTTTGCGCGCGGGGCTCCTTGACGCTTCGTGCCTTCCTCCCTGCGCCCCAAATCTACCCTGGTTGTGCAGCGATCTGCAGACGACTGGTTGCTGGCTCCCCTCCCGGGGGGGGGGAGCCTGGGCATAAGGCGCGCGGATCCCCGCCGGTGTGGTGCGGCTCGCGCAAGGGATGCGGCTGCGGATGGGGGTGTCCCGTGTTGCGGGGGGTTCGGTTCGTCGTCGTCTTCTTCTTCGGGGGGCTCGCCCAAAGCTGGTTTGTACAGCTCAATTCCCGCTGGCACCGAAGTGTCCCTTACATGCCTTTTCAGTGTGACAACTGATATCCCTGACTGCGGTTGGCGACTTGGCCACCGCCTTCGACTCGGGAGGGGACTTTCTTCCCCCGCTGGCACACAGACGGGGGCCAGGACCCGTGCGGCGGCCAGTAGTCCCCTCCTCGGCTGCTGGTCGCCCTGCCTGGCTTTGTTTTTTGACTCCGGCTAGGCTTTGCGTCGCCGGATTCTTCCACACCTTTCACTACTTTCTCGCGATTCAAGGCGAGGGCGGCTAGGCGTCGTGCAGCCTGCTCGCCTTCAACACCTACCAAAGTCTCACAGACACCGCCCGACTCAAGGTCCAGGAGGCGTTCGACAAGTGACACGTGAAAGTCTGCCTCGACACCAGCTCGACTCTGGACTGCTTTGCGCCGGCGGACGCCGCCATCGGCCTCCTCCTCAAGCAGGGCGGCAAATAGAAACGGGGCCAGGCCCCGCGAGATGGCAGCAGACACTTCCCCAGACCCTGCACGATCAGCTGAAGGAGGCTGTCGGCGACCTAAGTGGGATGCAAGATTGATGATGTGTATGGGAGTTTCTTCCAGTTGTGTTAAGCATGGCACTTTCATGACTGCTCGTGGTGGCAGGCGTGCAGCTGATTCGAAGACGACTTGTCGAGCTTATTCAGTGGTGGGTACCTTAGCAGCTAGTAGCAGAGATTGTCTTCACCAACTGCGTCTGCAAGATTAGCAAAAAAACGTCGCAACGATCCAGCCGTTTGCCAGGGCGAATCCGACGTAACGCTCCAGCCCCCCTCCCCTCCCCCCTCGCCCCACCCAACGCTACTACGGACTCGTCGCAGTGTCTGCCCGGGGCCCACAGAGCAGTACGAATTCAAGCCGCATGTAATCTGAAAATTGTGTCGCCCTCCCTCTTGTCCTCCTCGCCCTTCTCCTGTCGGTCGCGCCGCCCCCTCTTCCCCCAGCTGTCCCTCCCCTTTTGATCGGACGTGAAAATTTGTCTTCGTTCGCAGCGCCAATCCCCTGATCTCTGGACCGGCTTCGTCCTGGGTCCCGCCCCAGGAGGCCCGCTCGCAAGCCGTGGAGGTGCCGTGCCCCGGCTCCGCTGGCGCGCGCGGAGTGTGCCGCAAGGCCGATCGAGAACTTACTCTAAGCATGAACCGCGTTCACCCGAATAGGGTGCCCCTCTCGCACACGTGGTCCGCTTCCGCTGACGCTCCTCTTGTACCACTGCATCTGAGGTGGGGCTTCCCCAACCTTCACCAGAACAGACGTACAAGGGTGGGAAAGCTCAAGTGTCCCACCCGACACAGCAATAGCTGTGCCTACCCTTATGGCATCAGCGCTACACTACAATCCTCTTCCTCCTCCTCCCCTTCCTATTCCTCCTCCTCCTAAGCTGTGGTGTTGTGGGCTTTGTGGGTGCTGCTGCGACCAGCAGCTCATGGACTTAAGCTACATCGTGCCCTGTGGCTGCTGGGAGGCCCCCCCGCACCCACATAAGAAGGGAACATCTCGGCCGAACCCAGAGAGGCTTCTGGCCCAAAGTGCGGCTGAACAGGCGGCTGGAACTGAATGCTTTCACGCCCAAGCACGCGCATGAAGAGGGCACCCCAGTTCGCGAGACCAGCCTCGTGATGCAAACGTTTACGCAACGCGAAATTACTCCCGAAGCCAACGCAGGTTCATGTACCTGTACGTCCTTCTTTCGCTCCTGAAAGTATCTCATCGCGATCGGACTGGTCGTGGCTTGATCGGACTGGTCGTAGGCTTGACTCTCCTCCTCCCTCCTCCACCTCCTGCTCCTGCTCCTGCCTCCTCCTCCTCCTCCTCCTCCTCCTCCTCCTCCTCCTCCTCCCCCCCTCCTACTCCTCCAGCCTCCTCCTCCTCCCCTCCTCCTCTCCTCCTACTCCTTCCTGCTCCTCCTCCTCCTCCTCCTCCTCCTCCTCCTCCTCCGCCTCCCCCCTCCTCCTCCTCCTCCTCCTCCTCCTCCTCCTCTCCTGCTCCTGCTCCTCCTCCTCCTCCGCATTATGTTTCTTCTTCTCCTGTTGCTTCTTCCTAATCTCCTCCTCCTCCCCTCCTCCTCCTCCCCTCCTCCGTTCCCCTCCCCTTCCCCCCCTCCCCCTCCCCCTCCCCCCTCCCATGCCCCCGCCCGCCCCCCCCCTCCCCCGCCCCCTCCCCCACCCCCTCCCCCTCCTCCTCCTCGTCCTCCTCCTCCTCCTCCTCCTCTCCTCCTCCTCCTCTTCCTCTTTCCTCCTCCCCTCCTCGTTTTCCTCTTTTCCTCCTCTCCTCCTCCTCCTCCTCTCTTCTTCCTCCTCCTCCTCCTCCTCCTCCTCCCTCCTCCTCCTCCTCCTCCTCCTCCGCCTCCTCATCCTCCTCGTCATCAGCATCATCATCATCATGATCATGATCATGGTCATCATCATCATCATCATCATCATCATCATCATCATCATCATCATCATCATCATCATCACCATCATCATCATCAGCATCATCATCGTCATCATCAGCATCGGCAATACCACCATCACCATCACCATCACCATCATGATCATCATCACCATCACCATCACCATCACCATCGTCATCGCCATCGCCATCATCACCACCACACTCATCATCACCAGCATCATCATCATCATCATCATCGTCATCGTCAGCATAATCATCACCTTGATCGCCATCATCATCATCATCGTCGTCGTCATCATCAGCATCACATTGATCAGCATCATCCGCATCATCAGCACCATCAACATCATCATCATCATCAGCAACATCAGCATCAGGATACTAATCATCTTCGTTCTCATCCACATCCAGATCCGCATCCGCATCCTCATCATCATCAACATCAGCATCGTCAGCATGATCACCATCATTATCATCAACATCGTCATCGACATCGTCATCGTCGTCGTCATCAGCATCATCATCAACACCTTCACCGCCACCACCATCAACATCATCACCACCACGGCCACCACCATCATCAACATCATCGTCGTCATCATCACCATCGCCATCATCGTCATCATCATAACCACCACCACCACCGCCATCATCATCATCAGCAGCATCATCAACACCGTCAGCATCATCATCACCACCATCACCATCATCACCATCATGACCACCATGACCAGCATCACCATCATCGTCATCATCATCACGTTCAGCATCACTTCCTTCATCCTCATAAACATCATCGTAATCATCACCAGCAGCATCCCCATCACCGTTGAAATCGTCATCCTCAGCATCACATCATCATCATCATCGTCACCAGCTGCTTCTACTCCTAAACTTCTTCTGAACAGCACGAGATGAACCGCAACACTTCTGTAAGACAAATGACGTCTGAACCGAAGGCTCGGGAGAGTCGAACGACGCGCACGAGCATCAATCTGACTACAACGACGGCCAGTGCACAGATACGCTGCACTCGCACAGAGGAGGAGGAAGGGAGGCGGAGGACCCAGGGAGACGATGGAAAATGTGACGCCGCAGAATTGTCTGCAAACCTGCGTCCAACATTCGTGAGAATCTCTCAGCCCCAGCTGCAAACCGAGCCCGCTCGATTAGCTGCTTCTCTGCGATTTTTTCTGAACAACACGAGATGCACCGCAACACTTCTGTGAGATTACTGACCTCTGAACCGAAGGCTCGGGAGAGTCGAACGACGCGCACGAGCATCAATCTGACTACCAATGTTAGGGAACCTGTCCTACTGCAACATTCCTTCTGCCACATTTAGCGGGCTCTTCTACGCATTTGACGCGCGCACACTGAGAGGAAACTGCATGGCGAAGCCGGCGTCTTGAAAAAGCCCAGCGAGCTGCCGAACGAGCGCTGGAGGGTAAGGATTAGCACGCCGAGTCCAGTGAACACCACTGTCGTCTCGGCCCTGCAGCATATGGAGCGCATCGCCTGTGAAAGAGCAGAATCCGCGCCCTGTGCACTTCTTGTGTAACCGTTCGGCATCGGGCAGCAAGAACGTCCGAAATCGAGTCGGCTTCTTCCACGCAGTGCTCCAACCGCAGTAGTGAGTGATGACATCTAGCACCTGTGGAACAGATGAGATGCGGATCGCGTCTGGCATGTGCCACATGTAGCTGCTCTGCGGGTTCTCCCAGAGAAAAGGAACTCGAGATTTAATGCACTGGTCGAATATCCGCACAGCGTTGAAAAAAACTGGTTGCCCACATTGGCTTGCGACTGCAGGCAGCGCGGAAGCCCGGGAAGGCCTGCAAGATACTGCTTTGAACGGATAGCATTGTGCCCACCACGGGCGATTGAGAAGGTTGCACACGGGACGCCCGCCAGGACGCCCAGGCAATGGCCTGATCGCACGAGCCTCAGGATGCGCCGCGTCACGCTAGGGCGGAGAAGGTCGCCTTCGGGCCTCGCAGAATGTCGAAGGAGTAGACCTTGCAGCGGCGTCGCCGCATGCCCTTGCTCCAGACCTCGGACCCCGCGAACAGCTCTATGTTGAATGGCTGATAGTCCCAGAGGGGGGTCCGCCGTCTTGCGTTGCCGCTGCCGCAGAAGTGCGCCACGAGCTTGTCGGCTAATGCGGCCGCGGCTGACTCGCAGTACTGGCGCTGGCGCACGCTGAGGTTGTCCCAGATCTCCTGCAGCAGGCCGCGCTTCTCGTAGCGCCGCACGCTGCTCAACGTGCGCCAGCGTCCCCTCTTGGCGACCTCGTCGAGGTTCAGCCTGCCCTCCTGGCGGTCGATGCTCGCCCCCGAGTGGCGGGCCATGCAGAGAACAGGCGAGAGCGGCGCGAGTCCTACTCGCGCGGCTGCGCGATCGAACAGGTCCTTCAGCTGCGACAGCATGAGCGGCCGCAACGGCCGCCCGTGGCGGCTCGACGCAAGGGCGACAAGGCGCGCCCCGATCCAGCGTCGCGAGATCGTCACGGTCTCGCCCATCTCGCCTGTCTTGGAGGCTCTCAGCATGTAGTCGGGGATTATGTGAATCACCACGTCCGAGACGATCCCGCGGGGCCCCAAGACCTGCGCTGCAGTGGGCCTCATCGCCTCTCCTGGCCGCAGATACGCGTCCACCATCATGATCCAGGCCAGGGCCGCCTCGAAGCCGTAGGGCAGGCTTGCCGTCGCTGCATCGGCCAGGGTCTGCATCGCGACCGCGCAGCAGACCGCCCAAAGCAGTGGCCTGCGCGCCCTGGCAGGCGCGAGTCTCCTCCAGCCGCGCAGCGCCCGCCCCGCCCGCGGCAGCGGCAGGCGGCCCCGAGCGTGATAGTCGGGATGAACATCATGAGGGCTGCAATGAGCTTCTCGCCAGCGGAGGGCGCCCTCCCTTCCAGATACAGGTGATCGAAGAACTGCACGACCCGAGCGTCGAGCGAGTGGGCTGGCATGATGAAACTGGTGAGGCCACAGAAGAGATCATGAAGGCAGAGAGCAACCGGTTGTAGCTTGTGAAAGTCCGCTGCTGGACGGCTGCCTGCTCGGTGATCCCTAGCTGGTGCATGGCGTCGCGGGCGGGCCCGTGGGTGGACTGCCGCGCATAGGCCCGCCGTCTCTCGTTCACGTTGAGCGACCCCGCCCTTGGCTCCCCTGCGGCACGCGCGCCGAGCGCGGCCGTCTCGAGCTGCGTCGTCTGCTCGGCCGCGGCCAGCAGCGGAGCCCCTGGCGTGCCCGAGCTGCGCGCGGGCTGCAATCCCAGCAGGCGCGGTCCGCGGGGCGGCCGCGAGGGCCGCGGTGTCCCAACCGCGGCAGCTGGCGCCCGTCGAGGGCCCGTCGTCGTCGGACGCGGGGCCTCCGCTCGCCTCGGAATCGGCGGCGCGTCCAGCGGGGCCAGGCGGGGGATGCGAGGCCAGGCGGGGCGAGCGCGACCGGCAGCGGCTTGCCAGACCTGCGCTCCTAGCGGCTGAGCTCATCCGCCGGGTTCAGCTCAGAGGGTAGCCATCTGCGGCACACGACTGCGCCTGTCAGAAGCAGCAAGGCGGACCAGCGGCGCATAATATTGAGAAGTCGCGCGTCTCGAGCCCGACCCTTCGACGAGGCGAGAGAAAGGCCCAGGTTGTCGCCCAAGAGAAGTACCCGTTTACCCCACCGTTGTGGGTCAGACAGATGTGCACGAATTGCCTCGGCTACTCCTCGGGCTTCCTTTCGACGCATGGCCTCGGGGTCCCTCTTGAGCCTGCGATGCTGGAAGACACACTTGGCAGCCCTAACATACTGGGGAGAGACCTCGGGGAAGCTCGGATCCGCCTCGCCGACCTTTCGCATGTCGTCGATCGATCGCACGTCCCCGCCCTCGCCCTCCAGCTCCCCCGCGCCTCTCGCTCGGCCACGTGGTCGGTGAGTCCCATCATCGGATCGAGTATGTCGATATCGCCACCTCTCCTGCCACCTCCCCGCTCGCTTGGCGAAGTCGATCGGCATTTCGGCGATGGCAGACGCGTGACCCGTCTCGCGCGCGTCGGTGGCCAGTGGCTATCACTGTTTGGGGCCACTCGGCATCCAGACGACGAGACAGGAGGGCGAGGATGCCCTGGGAGATTCTCAGCTCACGGCCCACCGAGTCCCACAGAGGCTCCCACTCGACATAACCTGCGCGGATGAAAGCGCACACAGCGCAGGAGCTAGCAAGGGCCTCGCGCCGGACCAACGCGCAAAAGGTGCAATGGCCTATGAGACGCTCAAGCTCGCTGCTGGTGGCCTGACGTCTCACCTCGACCAGGTGCTGGATTCCGAAAAAGCTTCCAGAAGCGCTTCTCTGACAGCTGCACGGTGGGGGGCGAGCCCCTTAGCCTGACGCCCAGCAAGTCCATTTCCTGCGCAGCGTCCTCCTCGCAGTGCACTGCGAGTTCCTGCGGGGCGAAGGCGGCAGAGGCCCGACGTCTCCTCGAGGTGACTTCCGCCTTATTGGCGCCTACCAGAAGCGCGTTATCGACGTGCAGCGAATGGGCAGGCCCATCCTGCACCGAGGGAGGTGGTCGGAAGTCGACAGCCCTCGGACAGGTCGTGAAGAGGGCGTGGTCGTCCAGAGAGCACTCGTGGGCCCTCTGTACCATGTGAAGCCCCCACGACCAGCCCATTGGCACCGCGGACATCTGCGGGTACACAACGTCCCACCGCTCGACAGGTCAGCGCAGCACCTGCGTCACTCCCACAGCGCCAGCGCGCGCCCGCGGCACGCAGAAGTAGCCGCGCAGGTAGGACGGCATGCGGTGCTGGTAAAAGGCGCTCTTGACGCCCAGCCCCCCGCACCCGGCTGTCTGGCCAGCCTCCACCTCGAAGTCGCCAAAGGCGGCCCCGCTGAAGAGCGCGGCTGGGTCGGGCTTGGTGAACCTCTGATTAGATCGGCGACAGTCCAGTACCAGCCTCAGGCCGCCGTCCTTCTTTGAGGCGAAGAAGACGGTCACATCTGCACGCCGATGACGGCCGACACGGAAGCCGCCTCGCGCTGGGCCATCTCGGACAAACTCAGGGTAAGCATTTGCGTGACTTTTCAAAACAGGATCCATATAGAGTAGAGGCCGCTGCTCAGCCTTGATCACCTCCTCAAGCTCGGGCTGCGGCAGCACGAGCGAGTGGTCAGGATCCAAGAGAATAGACTGGTCCCGAGCGGTGAGCCTGTCTGGCAGCCACCCAGGTCGGTTGCCGACGTCAGGCCAGGAGACCAAGTGTCGCGCATAGGATCGTAGCGGCGTAACCCCCCCAGTGTACCCAAGAAAGGGGGTGCCCCAGCAGCTCCCCGCAAGCCGTCCGAGACGACGCCGAAGTAAGCGGGCGGTGCTCAGTGTGTAGCTGTACCACTCGCTCACACCGTGCCTGGTGCCAGGGAGAAGTGTCCGAGGTGACGGACTTGTCGGTCGGGTAGCCGGCCACAAAGCTCAACGCCTCGACCGCCCCCTTGGAGCGTTTCCAACTGCATGCAGATAACCCATTGCGGCGACCAGCGGGAATCGTGCCAGGGTCGCAGAATAAGTTGATTGGGAATGCGCCATCTCCAGCACGAGGAGCCGCCGCAGGACGACTTGAATGGCTCTCTGGATCGGGCGCACGCTCGCCACGCGTGGCCCCCGCGAAGTTCACCCCGCTGGCGAACTATCCTTGGTCGGCTTGTCCTTGTCATTGCCCTTGTGCTTGTTGCTGTTGTGGCTATCATCGCCGCGCTTCGCCGCCTGCTCCTCCCTGAACTGACGGCGCTGCTTGGCAATATCCAGCTCCTTTGCCAACTGATCGGTCGCGTGGCGCGCCAGCCCCAGCGCCATGGCGATGCCGCGCCGAGTGGCGCCGCCCTGGTCGCGCCCGATGTAGTAATCAAGGCCCTCGGTACGCATGGAGCCCTTCGTCCCCTCCACTAATTGGTAGCATGTGGCGACCACCTGCATGCGTGCCAAGTTGGACCCGTCGACCTGGTCGCACACCGCGCTCAAGAACATGGAAAGCCCCGGCAAGTTGTGGAGGTGGCCCGCCGTGCTGTCGGGCTGCAGGGACTCCTCCGCGAGGTACTTGGTGCGTCGGCCGTCGGGCGCGCCGCCGCGCTCGGTTATGCACCGCTGGAGCCACAAGAACGATCGTTCACCCATCAGCGGGAACGCGTCCAAGGCCTCCTCGCGGAGCTCCAGGACACCTGTGCGATAGTCCAGATGGCGCTGCCCATGGGAGTCGTAGCGCAACGGCCCGAGCGTTCTGGCGTCTCCCAGGCCCGACTCGCCAAGCAGTGGCTCCACGGGAAGGCCGGCCAACCGCGCGGCAATGCGCTAACCGCTGGGCAGGGCATGGATGGCGTCATCGATCAAGGCGGACTCGCTGAGCTTCACCTCGTCATCGCGGGCGATCTGGCCGGGCACCGTCTCGAGGCTGACCCAGACACGCCCATGCTCGGGCACGTGGCCGTCCCTTGCACAGTCTAAGCCGTGTCTCCTGAGGCAGGTGGGCCCCCGTGATCACTCGGAGGCACCTCCACCAAAGGGTCGGCCGCCTGCAACGGGGGCGGGGGCGGCACCAGGTCCCCCAGCAGCACCTCCTGTCCGTCACGTCGACGGTGCTTCAGCTCGTCCTGAGAGGCGATGCGGAGCCCGTCCAGCGCTGCCTCCTCTATGGCCTCGGTGATGTACTGAGCGAGGTCGCCATCGCTCGGCAACGGCTCGAAGGCATACAGCGTTCCCGCAGGGATGACCGCATTGCCGCCCGAAGAGTCCAGGATGACGAAGCGAGAACCCCAGCCCATGCCCGCCCTGATCGGCTCGGCGCACACGTCACCGTCGGGCGTGGCCACGAACCATCTCCGAGGGGGCAGGCCAGCACAGGCAGGCCACCACATAATCCGCTCGTGCCAATAGCCAGGGTCGCCCGCGTAGAAGATCGCAACGTGGAGACCCGAGAGCAGCTTACTGCACCACTCCGCCGCCGCGACGGGCTGGCCGTCCTGGGTGAAGTACGACCCCCGGTCTGCGCCCAGCAACTGCAGGGCCATCGCCATCGCGCCGCCTGCTCGGGCACCACACGGGCCCGAGGCAGCAAGCCGCCCCCGTCTTCCACAGCTCCAGCAGCCAGCTGCCCAGGAGCGCGGGGATCCCCGCCGAGAGCGCGGCCCAGGCAGCCGCCGAGGGCTCGGTGGGCGGCGGTGGCGGAGGCTCAGGAGCGGCCGCCCGCGCCCTGAGCACCTCGGTGGGCTCCGCGACGCGGGCCTCGAGCAATTCGAGGCGGGCGCTCGCCTTCTCGCACGCGGCGCCGGCCTCGCCCGAGGCGGCCTCCGCCCGTTCCGCCGCGTCCGCGGCCCCCAAGGCAGCAGCAGCGGCGTCCGCTGGCTCGCCAAGCTTGGCGGGGCGGCTCGGCTCCGCCTGCGGGGCCAATCGCAACGCAACCCAGTAGAAGTTCGAGTGTGCACAGAGCACCGCGAGAACGGAGGCCTGGGAATGTGGCTTCATACGCTTGACCCAGAGAGACGATGGAAAATGTGACGCCGCAGAGTTGTCTGGAAATCTGCGTCCAACATTCGTGAGAATCTCTCAGCCCCAGCTGCAAACCGAGCCCGCTCTATTATCATCCACCTCCTCCTCCTCCTCGTCCTCCACCGCCCTCCTCCGCCCCCCTTCGCTGTCCTCCACCCTCCTCCTCCTCCTCCTCCTCCTTTCTCCTCCGCCGCCTCCTCCTCCTCCCTCCTCCTCCTCCTCCTCCTCCTCCTTCTCCTCCCTCCTCCTCCTCCTCCTCCTCCTCCTCCTCCTCTTACTACTCCTCCTCCTTCCCCTCCTCTTCCTCCTCTCCTTCCCTCCCTCCTCCTCCTCCTCCTCCTCCTCCCTCCTCCTCCTCCTCCTCCTCCTCCGCCTCCTCCTCCCACTCTTCCCCCTCCTCCTCCCCCTCCTCCTCCTCATCCTCGTCCTCCTCCGCCCTCCTCTCGCCGCCTCGCCGCCGCGGCTCGGCGGCCCTCCGTTGCCCCGGCCCGGCGGGCCGGGACGGACCCCCCCCTCGAGGGGTTCCGCGGGGCCGGCCTCCCTGACGCATCTCGGCGACGGCGGCGGCGGGGGAATCAGGCGTGGCTTAACGGGGGGATCACAAATGTGAAGGGACCCCAGGACACACAAATAAATACACACAAATAAAAAGATTCCCAATATTTTTCCACATTTTCTGGGCTTCTGTCTTCCCCCCCACTTCCCATATTTTCCCATATTTTCTGGGAATCGCCGATTAATTGTGTCTGTGTGTTTTTTCTCCTCCTGAAAATGGGGGGGTCAGAAAAGGTCCCCTTCCGTGCCCCTTTCGGGCCCCTCCGGAGCCCCAGGGGGCTCGTGTGGGTACCGTTTGGGCACCTTTTCGGGCCGCGCTCGCCGCCCCCCCATGTATGACCTCCCCATTACGCGGCGCCCAGGGGAAGGAGGCCAGAGCAAGCCCGGGACACTTCCAGGATGCTGCAATACACGCCCTCCCTCGGGGGCGCGCGGTCGCCAGATCCAGGGATCGGGGGAAGTTCTCTCCCCAAACGGCGGCCGGTGCCGCCTCGTCCGGCGGCGGAAATCCGCGATTTCCAGCGGAAACGGGACCCGTCGCTAATCCACGCCCCCTTTTTTTTCGCCCACTGATCCGCAAACCAACTCCCTGATCGAAAGCGGGACGCTGCAAAGACCGGGCGCAGAGGCGCGTGCGCCGCAAGGTCGCCTCAGAGTTCCACGACTTTGGGAACCACGTCGGCCTGTGTCGTGATGGCACACGTGTCTGCACCGTACTGCAGATATGATGGGCCTGTTTTCCACCGCCACCACCACAAGTTGGAGGAGGAGGGGCTCCTCCTCCTGCTCCTCCTCCTGCTCCTCCTGCTCCCTCCTCCTCCTCCTCCTCCTCCTCCTCCTCCTGCTCCTGCTCACTCCTCCTCCTCCTCCTCCTCCTCCTCCTCCTCCTCCTCCTCCTCCTCCTCCTCCTCCTCCTCCTTCCCCCACTCCAACTCATTGTGGTGGTGGTGGAAAGCAGGCCACTCAAGATAGATGTAGCCTCCCGGGGTCTGCGGGTCCCCGCACGAGGCGGCGCACGCCTCCCCCACCGTCTCCCCGGTGGTCAGCCTCTGGCGACAGCCCCGCTTCAGGACGCCCGCCAGCTGCTCGCAGTTCGAGTACTTGTCCGTGGGCGCCGGCGTGCCGTCCACGCTGATGACGGGCCCGTTTTCCACCACAAGCCACCATAAGTTGGATGGGGGGAGGGAGTCCTCCTCCTCCTCCTCCTCCTCCTCCTCCTCCTGCTCCTCCTCCACCTCCTTCCCCCCTCCAACTTCTTGTGGTGGTGGTGGTGGTGGAAAACAGGCCCATCAGCTCACGCCCCAGTCCTGGCCCCAGGAGTTCTGAATGACCCAAGCGTTGCTCTCCTCGCTCAGGCCGATCGCGACCACGGCGTGGTCCACCTCGCTGCCGCAGGAGCGGGCATCGATCACGCCTCCCGCGTAGGTCTGCCACTGCGAGGCGTCCACCAGCACTGATAGTGAGCCCGTCTCACACACGTAGCTACCCATAGCATCCTCGCTTCTCAGCGTCTGCGTCCGACCTCTCAAGGTGACTGCGTTCGGTACTCCCGCCTTGCACGGCCACTCCCGAGTGGGAAGGTTGCCGCTGTAGGTGATGCCCTTGCCGGTCGGCGAGGTCGGGCCCGCAGAGGAGAACCCAGACAAGACGCCCGCATCCTGCTGGGACGTGAAGACATTACCATAGTCCTCCTGCGTGGGGATCCCCCCGTTGTCCCTGATGAACTCGAAGGCTGTGGCTGGATTTCCCCCGCAGCACCCCCCTGCACCGCCCTTGCAGGACGCACCCTGGTAGTCCTCAACGCAATTGACCAAGTACTGGGTGCTGAGGAGCCCTGGGTCCCTGCCGTTCTGCTGAATGGCCGCGGCACGGATCGCCTCCACGGCAGAAAACGCCCAGCAGTCGCCACAGGCGCCCTGGTTGCGGACAGTACTGCGAGAGGCCCAGTCCCTGGTGCAGGGCGCGCGCTTCGGCGCGCCCCCGTCGTCCGGAAGGTCGTGCAGGTCATGTATGATGTCGTCGAGAGGCCACCGCAGCCTCCTCGCAGAGGCGCCGCCGTCGCTCCAGCCCCCCAGGAGTGCCCGGAACTCCTCCGGCGTCCAGTCGGCAAACTTCGTGATGCCGTGCCTGGCCCGCGACGACCCGTTGCCCCGCGCGGCCTCGGCGTTCCGCTGGGCGGCGAGGCGTACGGTCGCGGCGAAGGCCTGCAGCCGCCGCTTGAACTCGGCGACGTCGACTGTGCTGGCGGTGAAGTAGTCCCGCCGGTGCTGCAGCAAGAAGCTCGCGAACTCGCCGAACCGCTCCCGGGCCTCCGGCGGCAGGTCGCCGATCCGTTCCCGGAGCATCTCCTTCCTCCTCCCGTGGCACTCGAGGTGCGCGGTGAGGTTGTCCGTCTCCATGCTGCAGTCGACCGTCAGCTCTGCAGCGGGGCTCCCCAGGCCTGCGCTGTAGGGGACGTCTCGGTAGTCAGAGCACACGACCACGACCGTGGCGACCACGGCGGCCAGCAACAGTGCCGCGGCAAAGCGCACGGGCCACGCGGACTGGGGTGCTGCTCCCGTCACTGTCTGCCCGTCCTTGCCGTGCTCCTCGTCCCCGCTCTCGCTGTCCGATGATGACTTCACCGACGACACGCCGAGGGGCATCCCGGCCAGCAGCCGAGAGCTCGCGAGAGAGCAGAAACCTGGAGGCCAAAATGGCTTGAGCCAAACGGCTACTGAGCTGATCCACGCCCCCTTGATCCATGTTTGCGATCGCGCGACTCCCGTCCCATGCCCCCTCCTTCACAAGTCCCCCCAAACTTCCCTTTTCACTTCGGAGGAGCACCACGAGCGGATGAGGAGACGACGGCTGAGTCCCTGTGGGACTGCCGGGAGGGCCCTTCCTGCCGCACCACTTGCCTCCAGACAGCGTCCGAGGCAGGTCTGAACCTGCCAGCGGCGAAAAAAAGGCCGGGGTTCCGTTCTTCCCACGAAGTAGCATACCTCCATCCGAGCTTTCGCCCATAGCCGACAAATGGAACAGAGCAGGCCAATCGGCCTGAGCCCACTGGCCTGCTGAGCAATCAACGACAAACTCGTAAGCGACGCCTGGATGGGCCCAAGGCTGCCGCATTCCATAGCAAAGAACAGCATAGCAAACATGTCCAAGAAGGGGTCGGAAAGCGAAACGAAATGCCGCGCCGCACATGGAAACCGTCAACCGAGGAAGCCGTGTGTTGGGAGAACTTACGACTGTACCCACGGAGGTCTTCGGGGGTGAGCCGAGGGAGTTTGGGGGGTGGGTTTCGGGTTCGGCCAATAGGGGGGCGTCCAAGAGGGGGGGGCGCAAATCATGGCCGGCGGCATGTGCGCGGCCCAGGGGGGGGGGGGCCAGGGACGTCATGAAATAAGAAGAGGCGCCATAAAATCTGGGGAAATATCATGGCCCACGCCATGATTGCCACCCCACCCTAGTCATTACCCCCCCTCTTTGCCGCCCCCGAGGGTTGGAAGGACTTTTGAGGCTGGAGCGGCCGGGACTGGGAGCGACTGGGAGCTACAGGATCCAGAACACTTGGCAGCAACCGAGGCCAACACGGGCTGAGGCCAGCATGGTGGTGGGGGGCCCAAGGGGCGAAACCTCGGACGGCCGCATGGGCCCCTTGCGCATCAGCCTCAACTCTATCGAGTGCCCGTCGGTCGTAAGTAGGAAAGCGGTGAAGGTGGATTGGGCTTCCGCGCGCCCCCCGTGGAGAGGACGGAGAAGGTGAAGCCACTCGATCGTTGGAAAAGGAAGGCGCTTTAAGTGGATTGGAACATGGGAATCGAACAAATACCTGCTGTCACAACGACCGATGGGTAGCTATTGTTTGGTCTGGCGTGTCCCCCTAAAGACGGAGTTTGGACGACAAGTAGAACATTGTCAAACGATGCCCCCACATAGTCGAACTAATGTCGAAACATCGTCCCCCGACTATTTGTTATTACTTTGAACATCCATCCTGTAGAGGGACATGCCCGACTTGAAGCTATTGCCTCCAGCCTTCCAGAGCTTGTTACTGAGCCCCGGCCTGCGCAGCACTGACAGCAGCGCCGAGCAAGGCGAGGAGGTCGCCCGCCTTCTGCTGGTTAGAGTACAGAGCTTGCCGGCACACTGAATCACAGCCTGGTGCCACGTGTCAGACGGCCGGACCCAGGACGAATACAGTCGGGGCGTTGACCTCAGGAACCCTGAATGAGGAACGGGGCCCCTTTCTCCCATAAGTTGAACTTCCATTTCCCATGGAAAACCTCAGGAAAACAGAAGGCAAACTGCAGCCCAGTCAAGGAACACCTCCTCCTCCTCCTCCTCCTCCTCCTCCTCCTCCTCCTCCTCCTCCTCCTCCTCCTCCTCCTCCCCCTCCCCAACGAAAAGGGTTCCTTCTTCAGGGCCCCGATTGTAATATATGCTTCCTGAGCGCGAGGCCCTCCGCCGGCCGAGACACACACAGAGAGAACACCCGAGGGTGCCCTCCCCCAGGATGCACACGATGATCAAACAGAACCGAAGAGCACGAAGGTACCCTCCTCCCTCCCTCCTCCCTCCTCCTCCTCCTCCTCCTCTCCCTCCTCTCCTCCTCTCCTCCTCCTCCTCCTCCTCCTCCTCCTCCTCCTCCTCCTCCTCCTCCTCCTCCGCCTCCCCCTCCTCCCCCTCCTCCTCCTCCTCCTCCTTCTCCTCCTCCTCCTCCTCCTCCTCTTCCTCCTCCTCCTCCCCCTCGATCTTATACCTCGGTCCGACCGCACTCCTGCAGCGACGGCTGCAGCAAGGAGGGGAGGGCAACTTGTGCCTGCTGCAGCGACGGCCGCTCGTGGTGCACTGCCCGCCACAGACAGCACGCAGTAGACACGAGACTGATGGGTGAGCCATTCGATTGCAGACAAATCAAGCTGTCGGACTGGCGCCTTCCGATCCTGCTCGAGCACAAGGACCCAAAGGAGTTGAGGGGCGGGGAGGAAGGAGGGGGGGCGTCGGGGGGGGAGGGAGGAAAGGAGCGGGGAGGAGAAGGAGCCCCCCCCTGCCCCTCCCCCTCCCGTTCCTCCCCCTCCTCCTCCTCCTCCTCCTCCACCACCATAAGTTGGAGTGGGGGTCCTCCCCTCCTCCTCCTCCTTCACCTCCTCCCCCTCCTCCTCCCCCTCCTCCTCCTCCTCCTCCTCCTCCTCCCCCTCCTCCTCCTCCTCCTCCCCCTCCTCCTCCTCCTCCTCCTCCTCCTTCCCCCGCCCCCGACCGGCCGAGGGCCGCCTCCAGGCAGAGACGGCACACGGGCACCAGCAGGTGCGGCTCCGCCTCGCGCCGGCGCCGCCCGGCGGCGCGAGCTTGCGGTCCCCGCGCCAGCGGTGCGCCCCCGTCGACGACGACGACGACGCCGACGACGACGACGCCGACGACGACGACGCCGCCGACGACGCCGACGCCGACGACGCCGACGCCGATGCCGACGACGACGACGACGACGACGACGACGACGACGACGACGCCGACACCGATGCCGACGCCGACGACCGATCGACCGACCGACCGACGACCGACCGACCGACGACCGACGACCGACGACGACGCCGAGGGCCGGCCACGAGAGAGGGCGGGCCCTCGGCGTCGTCGTCCGTCGGCCCGTCGTCGGCATCGTCCGCCGACCGTCGTCAACGTCGCCGTCTGCCGCAGTCGCCGTCATCGTCGTTCTCGTCCGGTGTCCGTCCTCGGCGTCGTCGGCGTGCTGTCATCGTTCGGGCGTCGTGCGTCGACGTCTTTGCCTCCGACATCTCATCCACCTCCATGGTTTCCCGTCCCCGGAGGATGAGGAGGCTGCACATCCCTCACCCCTCCCGATTCGCTCTTCCGCACCATGCCTTCCTCCTCCCAGCTTCTCCGCCTCCCTGGACCTCACCATCCTCCCTCGTGCCAAGAGGAGCAACATACTAGCACTGCTCATCACGACCATCAACATCCTCATCACGCCTCCTAGTTCGCATCCAACCGCACGATCGTCCTCATCCTCCGTGCGAAGTACCTCCCATTCCTAATGATCCACTTCGCCATCAATATCCACATCATCATGGTCGTCCTCATCCTGCGCCTGCCTCTCCTGAGCGCCCACTTCATCACCCTCATCTGCCTCGTCACAATCCTCCTCTCCTCTATCCCAGTCATCAACATGCCCTCCGACCCGCCGCCATCACCCTGCTTGTCCTCACCTTGATTAGTCATGCTCTTTCCTCCACCTATTCCTCCTGCTCCTCCTCATCACCACAAGCACCAGTCGCACCCCCCATTACCCAATTTGTCCTCCCCACATCCTCCGCACGATCCGCATTCTTCTTGTTCCTCCACTTCCTCCGCACTGTTATCGAAGGTCGGCCATCCTCCTCTCACTATTCCCATGCATGCTTCCACTGCCCCCTTGCAGCCTGCTGTTGACCATGCCGCCAGTCCTCATACCATTTATCGCTGCCCTCCCCCTCTCCCCCCCATTAAAACAAGGCTAGGATCGGGATAAATCGCTCCAGAGCGTTCCGGAGCGCTCTCAGAGCGTTCCCGAACGCTCTGGAGCGGCCGCGGCGCCCAATACATCCTCCAAACCCGCCGATTCTCGGAGATTTCGAGTTAGCCCGATCCGATTTTGTCCCGATCCTCGCGTCGTTTTACCCACCCCCATCCCTCCCCTCTCCGATGCCCACTCCGCGCCTCTCCTCTCATGCCTCTCCCCCCGCTCCTCCTGCCTCCTCCTGCGCCCTGCCCCAAGATCTCCTTCCTCCCTCCCTCCCTTCCTCCTCCTCCTCTCCGGCCCTGCCTCCCGATCCCGTCGTCCTCGTCCTCCCCCTGCTTCCTGTTCCAATCGTCTCCTCCTCCTCCTCCTCCTCCTCCTCCTCCTCCTCCTCCTCCTCCTCCTCCTCCTCCCTCCTCCCTCCTCCCTCCTCCCTCCTCCCTCCTCCCTCCTCCCCCCCCCGCGCCCGACCAGAGCCCCCTGGGTCTGTGAAGTGCAATACAGGCGAAACCCGTGCCCCTCGAACACGGGAAGCCGACTCCGCAGCCTCCGCGTCTCCCCCCCACGCCCGACCAGGGCCCCCCTGGAGTCGTGCAGTGCCAATGCAGGCGGGATCCTCCACCCCTCGCCCCCTCCCTCTGTCCATCCTCCCCCTTGCCCCCTCTGTCGGCGAGGAAGATGACGAGGGGCAAGAAGGCCCCCTCCACTCTCAGTGGACCTTCGATGCCGTGAGCATGCCCTAGAAAGCACAGTGCCTCTGCGCCTCCCCCCATCCCTTCCTCCCCCTCGCATCGCCTCCCCTCCTGCCCGTCGTCTGCCCTTCTCCCTCGTCCTCCTCTTCCTCCTCATCCTTCTCCTCCTCCTCCTCCTCCTCCCTACCACTCCTGTAACCAGGCCTCCCTCCGCCCACTCCTCCCTCCCAACTCCGCCCACTCTCCTCCTTCACCAGTCCCCGCTCTCCTCTGTACCCCTCCGTGCCTCCCACGCCTTCCACTACCCTAACACCGCCCTTCCCCTCCTCAATGTCTCACTCCTGCCTTGCCCGTCCCCCTCCTCTCCGCATGTCAGAACTCCTTACTCATCCATTGCGGTGGAAACAACGACAGCTTCAAGAACATTGTCCTGGAACCTTTCCTCCCCTCCGCCTCCTCATCCCCGACCTCTCCCACCACACATGCTGGGCCTCTCAGAGCCCTCTACTAGAACACCCTACCGTCGAAGAGCATACTATATACACCACCTGAAAACCATCTCCCTCGTATTATGCACGTATGTATTGATCTGTACATCGATATATGAACAAACGTATGTTTCCTCCCCAGTCCTCCCCCTCCTCCTCCTTCCTACCCCCACCGTCTCAACCATGACTTTCAAAATCATGGCCTCAAACGCAGCTAGATCGAATTAGTTGCAAATTAGAAACGATCGAACCGAATCCGACGATGGAGGAGGGTAGTGGCCTTGAGGCTGCGTAATCGAATCGATCAGAGCTGCGAGCATGACAGCTCCCGAATCTATCGGAGCTGCGCATGACTGACATGGTCGAAATCATGGACTGCACCTCCTCATCTCGGATGTCCTGCTTCACGGACGGGCGCTTTTTTGTTTCTGGTTCACAGTCGTGGCGCGCGCGCCCCGTTGTTCTCTTTCACACTCGCGACGATTGCAGCTTCTGCTTCACAATCGAGTCTCCGCGCCGTCATTCTTCTAGTATGCTCCGGAGTTGCCAATTAGGGACTCGTGTGCCCACGCGTCCTGCTGGACGCTTGGCTTATGCTGCTGCTACTGCCTCATCTTCCTCCTGCACCATCCCATGTCTCCTCCTCACTCCATCCGTCTCCCTGCGTCTTCCTCCATCTGCATCCTCCTCCTCCTCCTCCTCCTCCTCCTCCTCTTCCTCTGCCCCCTCCCACCCTCATCCCCTCAAAAGGAGGGACGCTGAAGAGGCACGAAGACGAGGAGGAAGGACGAAGGAGAGGTAAGGGAAGGAAGCCAGGACGCGCCAGAGAAGGGGGATGAGAGAGGGGAGGCCCCTCCCTCCCTGCATCATCCCTCCTCACTCCATCACCCCTGCCCCCTTCCTCAGTCACCCCCCCTCTTTCTTCTTACCTTCTCCTCCCTTCCCTCCATCCCCCATTCCTTCGTCTTATCCCCCCCCCTCTCGGCACCCAAACCCTCCGCCCGCCCTGAACCGTCCGAGCCGCTGGCCCCTGGCACGCTCGAGACCCCCTCCCCGGGACGGGCTATTCAGGCAAGGTTCTTGCGTTAATGGCCTCACCCCCCCCCCCGAGGATTCGCAGGGAGAGGCGTCCGTGCGAAGCAGGGGACGACCCCGAAAATGCGCTTGCTGCCCTCGGGTGCTGCAGGCCGCAGGGCGGCAACGCGACGGACGTCTCTTGCGCACGAGAGCCTCCAGTCGAAAACCGGGACCTATAAACAACTCGGGCGGGCGGCTTCCCCGTGGCGCTGTAGGTCACGGTCTCCCAAAGGTCGCAGATATCTCGAAATCCTTAGGAGGTCCCTGGAGGGTTCTGAAGGCACAAGAGAAAGACGGCCAAGAAGCCTCGATCCCCGATCGCACTCTGCTATTACGCAAAAGATGGCACAAAAAGGTCACGGATGCAAGCAAGGTCTGGGCTGAGGGGCTTCCCACTGGACCAATGTGCTACATTTTTCCGAATCGGCCCCGGCGACAGAGGAAAGGAGCCGGATGAAACCAACGAGCCCTGTTGGACAAGACCTCTTCTCTCCAAGATCACCCAACGCTGGTCCGCGAACTCTCTAGCGGGTCTATCTGGCCTGTTGACCATATTGCTCGGTTTGCTTATACTGCCCTGGTGCCCGAAGCTGGACGCCCGAAAGCCGAACTTGCGGAACACCGGGTCCTCCTCTCCCCTCCTCTTGTCTGGTCGCCCAACAGGAAGAACAGGCGGGGTTTGCTGTGACAGGAACGGCGAGGAGGCCGCAAGTCAGCCGCGGAGGCCCAGAAAGGACGAACAACATCCTTGACCTTGATGCTCGATCCTCCTCCTCTTCTTCCTCCTCCTCGTTTTCCTCCTCCTCCTCCTCCTACATATCCTGCTCCTCCTGCTCCTGCTCCTCCTCCCCCTCCTCCTCCTCCTCCTCCTCCTCCTCCTCCTTCTCCTCCTCCAGATCTCGACCGGTCACAACCGCCCAACTCCTTAAGGAATATATCCTGGGCAAGGCTTTGCCCGCCCGTGGCCACACGGGGCCACTGAGAGAATCCCAGAAAGGCTTGCACCCAAACCGCCGATGCACCCCTCCTCCTCCCCTCCGCTTCCCCTCCTCCTCCTCCGCCCTCAGTATCCTTCCTCCCTCTTCCTCCTCCTCCTCCGTCCTCCTCCCTCCTCCTTCCTCCTTCCGATGAAGTCGGCAAGCAAAAAGCCCCCATGGCAAAACCAGGTTCCAAATCGGAGCCCGAAGTCGAAGCGGAATCGACATCCGGATCGATCGAAACCGAATCGAATCGAATCGCATCGAATCGGGGAGGTCGACACGGACCCCGCGTCTGCCCCCCCACCCCCAAGAGAAGGAAAGGGAGGAGGCGGAGGACGGGGAGGAGGAGGGCGCGGAGGACGGGGGCGAGGAGAACGAGGGGGAAGAGGGGCGGAGGAGGAGGAGGCGGAGATGGAGGAAGAGGAGGAGGAGCTATGGAGCCATGGGTCCATGAACTGCTCGGTGCACGCCGCACGCAAGCGGACCGCACCCCCAGCCCCCCATTTACCGGAGGAGCCGGGCCCGAGGGCCCGCGCGCAGGGGATAGGCGGCGACCTCATCGCCCAGCGACTTGCCTCCGGCCGAATGGGCGTGGCGCGTAGGGGGACAGACGGTTCACCTCGGCGCTGCGAGGTACTTCCCGACTACCGACCCCTGCCCAATCAGCTGGCATGCGCAACTGGCTTTGCTTCCCAGAGTGAGCGGGCACAAGGCCACACTGGAATAACGGGCCACATGGCCGCGCCTCCCGACCACATGCGCAGTCCCCTGTGCCTGGTACCCATCTCCTGGTCACGGAGCGTTGCAGGAGGAGGAGGAGGAGGAGAAGGAGGATCATGCTGGATCATGTTGGCCAGACTTCCGAGGATGCGAAGCACGCGTAACGAGAATGCTGAAACAGATCCTTCCCCACGCTGCCGTTGGGCGACAAGGTTCGGCTTTGCTCAGAAAGGTAAAGCTGATGACGGGCAGTCCAGCTGTCTCTCCCCCTCCCTCACTCACGTGGCGGCGAGGATCGACGCGGGGGAGAAAATGGGCGACCCCAGGTGGTTAGCCCATCTTTCGAACCACGTCCTTCGGCAACATCGCCCTCTGCAGCGGCCTGCTGAGCGCCTCGGCGCACGCCTCCTCCGGCTGCCCCCCGTTGGCATAGTCTCTATTTCGCACCAAATGACCTCCGCGTTGTAGCTGATGAAGTTTGCACGTGCGCTTGTTTCTGCACGTAGTGCCAAACTCGCTGCCGCTTCTGACTTCTCTCGCATTGCCAACTCTCGCTACCACTGCCTGCCGTCTCGCAGGAGCTGGCCCCAGCAGCAACGTAACTCATGAGGTGTCCGTGCTGCTCCGACAGGATCAGACAACCACAGCTGCCATTGCCTGCCTCCTCGTACCGCAGACGCTGCTGCCACTGCATGCCTTTTGCACTGCCAGTCCCTGTTGCCACTGCTCCCTCGCCCGAGCTGGCCCCAACAGCTTTGTGGCTGATGCGAAAGTTGCGCCTCGCACCGACAATTGCTGCTGCCATTGCCTGCCTTCTCGCGCCGGCAGCCCCTGCAGCCACTTCCGGCCTCGCACGAGCTGGCCTCTGCTGCGAAGTAACTCGCGACTTGCTCTTGCTGGCCACTGGCACCGACAGCTGTTGCTGCTAGTGCCCGCCTTCTCGCACCAACACACCATGCTGCCACTGCCTGCCTTCTCGTACGAGCTGTTCCCCTCCGCGCTGTAGCTGAAGATGTGGTTCCTGCTGCCCTCTCGGCACCGACAGCCGCTGCTGCCAGTACCTGCCTTTTCGCACCGACCGACCTTGCTGCCAACGCGTGCCTTCTTGCACGAGCTGACCCCTCAACAATGTAGCTGAAGATGTTGTCCCTGCGCTGCTGATTTCTCGCGTTCTCGCGTGGACAGTCCCTGCTGCCACTGCCTGCTTTCCCGCCCTGCTCCTCGGTTTGGCGTCCCTCACGCGAACTGGCCCCGGCATTGTAGCTCATGACGTTGGCTCGCGCTGTCTTGCCGCACTGTCTACCCCCAGCACTGTAGCGGATGGCGTTTGTGATCATGGCTGGCCCCAGCTCGCCTGCTCTCGCACGCACCACTCCCAACATTGCAGCTGTGGACGTGCTGCTCCAGCTTCCTCATGCTTGCCATGCTTGCCTGCAGATTGGTAGCGGCGTCGCAACCGGCGTCAATGCTCGACATGAAACGATGGAAGGGCGGGAGGAGGGAAGAAGCGAGGAGAGGACGGAGAGTGCCACGTCTCTTAGGTGGTTCGCGCGTGCCTGATCTCCGCATTGTCGCTGACGACGTGGGGTGCCACTCTTCGTAATGCCAGCTCTCGCGACCAGGGCCATTTCGAAGCTTGCCCGCGAAGCACCCTCGCGCGCCTCGTGCAGGGGGAAGGGCTGCTCGGGCGCGAAATGGCTAGGAGGGGAATGAGGAGGAGGTGGAGGAGGGGAAGGAGAGGAAGGAGGAGGAAGAGGAGGAGGAGGAGGGGGAGGAGGACTCCTCCCTCCCGCCCCTCCCCGCCACCCCCCAGCGCCTCCGCGCGGCGCAGCAGCACCTCCAGCAGGCGCACCGGCCAGCCGACGGAGACGACCGGACCTGGCAGCTCGCAGCGGCGTCGCGCCGTCGTCGCCGCCGCCGTCCCCGTCGTCGAGGAGGGAGGGCGCAAGAGGCACATGGAGGAGAGGGAAGGAGGGAAGGGGGGAGGAGAGGGGAGGCGTCGGGGGGAGCGAGGAGGGCTGAGCTGAGCTGACTACATCAAGTCTGACGACCTGCTCGGCACTACGGCCGCTGCGCCGCGGGGGGGGCGCCTTCTCCTGACCGAAGTCGAGGTGCGAAAGGCACCGAAGCCAACGTGCAGCTCAGAGGGCCGCGCCCAACCCCAAAAGGCCCCAAACCAGGAGGGCCAAGAGGGCCAGACGGCGGGGGAGGGATGAGGAAGCAGCGGCAGGAGGATCAGGGCAGGCGCTTGTGCGTGGTGGGGGTGGGCTGGAGAGGTAAACGCGGGGGTAACAACAAGTGACGTGAGGATACCGACAAGTGAACCGCCGAGACCGAGTCCCCGCGGGGTCAGAACCGCCTCGCCGCAAGCGCCACCAGCCCGGAAGGCATCTTGGGCCACCGCATCTGGCGTCAGCGGGACAGCGCCCTGCCGCACAAGAAAGAGGAGAGAGACGGATGGGTGTGAGGTGAAGGAGGGCGGAGGAGGGATTAAGGGGGGTTACAGCAAGGGAAAGGGAGATGAAACTATCGATGGGAGAAAAGAAGGAACGATGATGGGAATGAATGGGAGAAGGAAGCACTGGGAGCACGAGGATGACGACGACGAAGACAACGACAAACGCGTCGCACGACAATGGAGCGCAGCTGAGTGAGAAGGACGAACAGGAGGAGGCGGAAGAGCAGGGAGAGAGGATATCAAACATGGGCCAGAGCAGAGGCATGGAGGGAGGGCAGTTGGGAGGGGGGAGGAGGGACGAGGAGCGAGGAGGAGGGAGGGAACAGGGGAGGGAGGAGAGAGCTCATGTTTTGCAGCTCAACAGCTCGACGCCACCGAATGCAGGACGTCTGGCGGCGGTGGGAGACACCAGCGAGAGGGGGAAAGAGGGAAACGAGAAGAGGATCGCGGAGGGGCAATGATGGAGGGAGGGCGGCGGAGCCGCAGGGGAGAGGAGCAGGGGCGGGGGGGCAGTGTGGGAGGCGGAGGTGGACAAGAACGAGGTCGACGACGGCGGCGGTGGCTGGTGGCGAGGACGACGGACGACGACGAGAAGGGTGACGACGCCGATTACGACGACAACCGCGAGCGCGGCGGGGGGGGGCAAGAGGATACCTCTTGCCCCGGCTCCCAGAACTCGTCTCAACGGGGCGCGTGCTGGTCAGCGTTCCGACGCGGATTTCCGAATTTCCAGCCTCGCGGCGACGAAATCGCCCCCTGGGAGGCCCAAAAGCAGACGGAAAAACCGGCGGCAAGGCATCGGCATCGGCATGCCCGATCGTCCGCGGGTAAAAAATGGTGGACCATCAAAGGACCCCTGACCCTGTGGGAGGGGACCTAAGTTAGGAGGGCCAGGAACATTAGGGATCGAGGGGCCTGTTCTGCAGGTGTACACCCTGCGAAATGCTCAAGAAATCATGGGTTAAGAAATTCATAGTCTCAGAATTTGAATAAAAGCCCAAAACTTCTATCAAACTCATAAGATTTACATTGAAACATTAAGAATCATCGAGACTCTGGCCGAAAACTTGGGTTTTCTTAAGCATCGCCTAAGGTGTATCGAACCAAGCCGCCCAGAAATATTACCCCCAATGCGAAAGCGGGGACCTCAGCGAGGTCACGTCCTCAATCGTGTTATAAGAGTTCGGGGCTCTCTTCCGCTCGATGAGAAACCGCCTAGCCGGTGCCAGACACCCTCCCGCGCCTGGCCGGGGCAGGGAGAACCTCCAGAGAGGTCAAACACCCCTTCGAAACTAAGGGGACGACGTTCTGTTCTGGCAGCATGGACCGACCGTCCCAGCATTCCGATAGACCTACCACGACGCTTTCTTGCAGTGAAACAATGCTATGATAGCAACGCGAGGTTCTTTGAAACCGTAAGCCGGCTTATTAAGACAAGACTATATCAGTCCGAACTGTTCTAACAACATACCGTGCAGGCCACATGGATGTCTTTAGGTTATGATTTGAAAGGCAAGCCACGGAGAGGAGAAAATGGGGACCATGACCAAGACTGAGCGCTAAAACGTCTTGACTCCCTTGGTCACCGCCCATCTTGCTCAGCGTCACTAAGCGGATCATCTCGCGAATCGACGACGGCTGACATGGACCATGACCAAGATCGGCGTCGACGAGATCCCGCGACATCTCGATCGTGGCCATGGACGGGGATGCTAGACAAGGCACCGCTGCCGCTACTCCCCGGACCTCTCCAGGGGTGCGTTCTGACCAGAACTTTCGGCGGTGGACAAACCTCCCTTCAATAAACCACACTTTAGTGAAAACGGCCTAGGACCGAAACCGACGGGCGTGGACTTGCAAAATGACGGCCGCGACGCCCTCTCGCGAACCGAAAACGGCCAATTCGCTAATCGCCGTGTCAGGGTAGGAGGCCCTTAACCCCCGAAACTTCAAGTCGAGTCCAGCGGTCAATGCTCGAGCTGCCCTGCTCGGACGAGGCGTCGGCGACGAGCGGCAGGCGCGCCCCCCTCCCCTCGCCGTCGCTCGGATGTCAACTCCACGTGCCTCCCTCGCTCGCGGTTGCATGTGCTCCAGGATGCCGAGAATAATCGCAGAAGAAAAACACACACATAAACATAAACATATAAGCACAACAAACATAATAATAATCCTAAACACATAAGCATAAACATTTGGGGCTCCGCGCGGATGTCTCGGATCCGCGCTGGGCCCGCCTCCCTGGGGCGCGGAGCGCGCCAGGGGCGGCGCCGGAGGCGCCGCCAGGGGGCCTCCAGCGCGGATTCGGAGAAACCCGCGCGGAGCGCCAAACAAACCATGTTTACGTGTGGTTGTTTCATCGAAAGAAGAGGTATGCACACGTCCGAGCGATGCCAAGTCCCCCTTGGGACGGCGTGGTAGCTGAGGGGCCTCTACGAGCGAGCACGGGGCGACAGGGCACCTACCTCGCACTAGCGCGTGACAACCCGGGGCGACAAACACGTCGACACATCATCACGGATCTGGGACGGAGGGGGGCATCTCGCACTTCTGCGCGGCACATCGACTTCTGTCGAATGCGAAGTTGAAAACGCACCCTTGGCTACCACCCAGTTTGCAAACACCCCGTCTGCAAGGGCTTGGAACATGGGGAGGGCCCAAGGACCCTCTCCCTCCTCTTCCTCCTTCTCCTCCCTCATCTCGTCGTCCTCCTCCTCCTCCACCTCCTCCTCCCCCTCCTTCTCCTCCCCCTATCTCGTCCTCCTCCTCCTCCTCCTCCTCCTCCTTCTCCTCCCCCATATCCTCCTCCTCCTCCTCCTCCTCCTCCTCCTCCTCCTCCTCCTCCCCCTCTTCGTCGAACGGGCCCCGCTCCTGCCCCCGCCAGGCTCTCTATACGGCCGGTCCCTCTCGCTCGGAGGCCAGTTCACAAGAGACCTTCCACGAAAAACCCAGCCTTGGAATTATGTTGCTCCCATCGTACTTAAGGACCACATCCCTGAAATTGCCAGCGCCCCGAAAAGTGCCGAAAGAGTGTCGCAACGGTGTCGAAAGGGTGTCGGACGAGTGTATCCCAGGACCCGACGCGTGAAAGTCCTCGAGTTTCGGTGTTTTTGGGTGGTTCGAATATGTTTCTGCTGATCAAGGCTAAGGTAGGTTGGAACATCATAACCCTGAGACACCTGGACGCCCATCGATATGTTCGGTGCGGGATCGTCACGCTTTTTCCACCGCGGAACCATCGAAACCCAACAGCGCGTTTCTTTATGTTCGGCGATGACGGGCGTCATGGGGGGCGGGGGGGGGAGTACGACGTAACGCCCCCCCCCGCCGTGGCTCCGGCACCGCAGCCGCGCCCGCGCGCGCGACGCGACGAGCGACGAACGGCGAGCGACGAGCGACGAGCGACGACGACGACGCGAGCAGCATGTAGGTTGCGATATGCCCCACTGCGTCTGTGTACACCACAGCGCTCGCGTGTACCACAGCGCGCGTGTATACCGCAACGCCTGCGTACACCGCAACAACCGTGTGCAACGCAGCGCCTGTGAACACCACTGCGCTCGCGTACAATACAGCGCTTGTGTGCACGTGTACACCGCAACTACCATGTGCAACACAACGCCTGTGTACACCAGCGCTTCCGTGCACATCAGCGCCTGTGCACGCCACAGCGGGTGTCTACACCGCAGCATCCGCGTGCAAGGCAGCGCTGGTGTACACCACGGTGCCTGCGTGCATAGGACAGGTAAAAAGGAGCATGTACGTGAGGATTTGCTGCGGGCAACTAGACGCCACGGTTTTTTCATATCAAAAAAACCTGCTGATAATCGAATGCGAGGCTACCCCCTCCTCCCTCCTCCTCCACCCCCTCCACCTCTTCCTCCCCTTCCTCATCTCCTCCTCCTCCTCCTCGTCTTTTTGTTTTTCTTCCTCTGTTTCTTCACAGTCTTAGTTTTATGTTTGTTATTATGTTTCCTTCTCCTCCTCCTCCTCCTCCTTACCCCCTGTCGTGCGGTTTGGCGCTACAGCGCACGTGCGCATTTCAGCGCGCACCGCATAATGGTCGATTGGATGGGTCCACTTGGTTCTCGGACGGCCAATTTAGCTGGAGCTTCCTGGACGCAAATGGGGGGAGTTAGGGTGATGCTGGCGGACTCGGGAGGACTCGTAGATTCCAGCGGCGCCCCGTTGTCCATAGGGACTATTGTGTCACTTGTTTTCAGTGGTCCACAAAAACTCCATTTTGCCACAAGGATTCGTTCGAACACTCTGTATATACAACAGTGGTGCTGTGTTGCACACGGTTGCTGTGGTGCACAAGAGCGCCGTGGTGCACACAGGCACTGCAATGCACGCAGGCATTGTGGTGTACACTGGTGCTGTGTTGCACACGGCTGATGCTGTGTACGCAAGCATTGTGGTGTGCACAGGACCTGTTGTGCCCGCAGGCACGGTGGCACAAACTGACGCTGTGTTGCACGCGGGCGCTGTGGTGCACATAGGCTGTGTAGTGTACACGGGCGCTGTGGTGCACGCAGTTACTGTGGTGTACACAAGAAATGTGGTGCAAATCGCCACCTACATGCTGGCGCTACCCGTCCTCCGTCCTTCCCAAGCATTCCCAGACGCCGCCGGCGCGAAACGTGACGTCGTCGACCCCCTCCACCCCCCCTGAATGATTGCCGTCATCGGCCAGGAATAAAAAACATGCTTCAGCAGCGTCCGCGCACACGACGACTATGAGCGACGAGCGACAAGCCATGAGCGACGTCGACGACGACGACGACTGCGGACCAGAGTCCTATGCGGATTCGTACGCGGACACCTACGCGGATCCCAATGCGCACGGCGGCAGTGCCCGGAGTGCACTGGGGGTAGGAGCGTTAGGTCATAGGGGGATGGGGGGAGCGCGGGCCAGGAAGCCCGTCATGTCCCAAGCAATAAAGAGACGGGCTCCAAGAAGCCCAGGGCACCCTGGAGGCAAGCAGTGTATGTTCCTTGGTATGGGTTTCCGGGGGAACCGAAAGGTACCGATACCGCTGCTCCCCCGGCCTCTCCCAGGGAGCGCTCTGACCAGGATGTCTCGGCGAATCCACGAAGGCCTCCCACGAGGCCCCAAAAGGGGGAACAACTGGCGAGGGGTTGAAATATGGGCACCTTGTCCTCCGCCGAATGTTCTGCCATTCGAATGTGTCGAGGGGGTGTGTCTTGGCATGGGCCTCCACTGGAGGCGAGCGTTAGGTCGGGCGTGTCCTCCTACAGGCGGGTTTTAGACGAAGGTAAAAAAACACCCCAAACATGCACTCAAATAGCAAAACGCACTCTAAAAATGGCCCCACAGACTTTGTTTGACTATTATTTCATTTCCTCCTGTGGAGGGACGCGCCCGAAAGCATTGAGTGGGGGACCGACTACAAAATTGACTTACCCCACATTCGTTTTTTCGGCGAACCTAAAAGAAATACGCAGCAGTCTCAACCGATTGATGAACATTCTGGGCTTTCGTCGCAGATTCGATGGGGAAACAACTCTGGGGTAAATCAATTCTGTAATCGATCCCGTACTCGAAAGCAAGCGAGGTATCGTTTGGCACGGGCCCCCGCTGCACGCCCCCCCCCCCGCCGGGGCGCGCGCCCTCCGGCGAGCGGAGCACCAGCAGCGCGGTGGCCACCTGGGGCGCGGCGGCGGCGCCCCCGCCTCGCCTGATCGGCGGGCCTATTTCCCACCACCGCCGACATATGCAGGCGGAGGAGGAGGAGGAGGAGGAGGAGGAGGAGGAGGCGGGGGGAAGAGGATGAAAAGGACAAGAAGGAGGAGAAGGATGAGCAGGAGGAAAGTGAGGAGGAATGGGAGCATGAGGAGGAGGAGGAAGAGGAGGAGGAAGAGGATGAGAAGGATGAGGAGGAGAAGGAGGAGGAGGAGAATAAGAAGAAGGAGACGGATGAGCAGGCAGAGAAGGGGGAGGAG
>CAUYUJ010000396.1:66499-106499 GCA_963575745.1 Prorocentrum cordatum
CCCCGAAACGCAGATTCGAAGCCCCCCTCCCATCCCCTCCCCCCCCCTCCCTCAGCTGTGGGCCTCGAGGGGGGGCTTCCGAAGTCTCCCCCCCCTGCCCGCCCCCTAGCGCCCTCCACCCCTCCTGCTCGCCGACCCCTCCCCTCCGCCGCCCTCCCTCCGAAGACCTCCAGAAGTCGCCCCCCCCCCTGGCCATCGCTCGGACTTCCATTCCCTGTGTTTTTTTACGGTTTCGTGCGCGGTTTTTTCGTCCAATGATCAAGGATGCTCCTCGATGGTCCTCGCCGAAGGAAAAATGCACACGTCCGAGCGATGCCAAGCACTCCCTTCCCCCGCCTCCCGCCGCCGCCGCCGCCCTCCCCCTCCTCTCCGGCCCGCCCCGCCTTCCGCCCTGCCCCCCCCCCGCCGCCCTCGCCCTCCCCCCCCCTCCCCCTCGACCTTCCTTCGGATTCGTCGCCGCTCTCTCCGAAGGCTTCCCCATCCCCTCGCCCTCTCCTCTGATGGGCCCGTTTTCCACCACCACCACCACCACCACCACCATAAGCTCGAGGGGGGGAGGAGGTGGAGGACGAGGGGGAAGAGGAAGAAGAGGGAGAGGAGGACTCCCCCCCTCCAACTTGTGGTGGTGGTGGTGGTGGTGGAAAACAGGCCCATCATCCCCCTCTCCTCCTAGTCTCGGCCCGGGGTCCTCCGACCTAAGCCGAGACCACACCACGACGCGAAGCGCCAATCATCCCCGCTTTAACGCGTCACGGGGCTGGCGGGACGCACGCCAAGCAGCGCGTGACTGGTCGGGGTCACCTCCTACTGACTACTAACCAGACCACCACAACCCAACCTGAAGACCCGAATTTCGGGTTGAGGGTGTACGGGGTCCAGATGTGTTTTTTTCAAGGTTCCCCGACCGCCCCCAACTGGAAATGGAAAGCACGTTGGGGCATTCGGGTTGGTCTGGAAAGGTCTGGTGAGCGGTGACCTACTCTGTTCCGCGCACGCCATGTATCCCAAAGGTCAACGCCGTGCGCCGCCAGCACGACCGCGGCCCAAGCCAACAGGCAAGGGCCACTTGCAGGCAACCTCGAACGCTCCCCCAGGATTCGGACCTGAGCCGCAAGGACGCCCGCGCCGCCGCACTCCCGAGCAGCGGCGGCGCCGACCGAACAGTCGCCGCATACATCGAACACGCTCACAACCACCAAACCGAACTCGACACCACTTACCAACAACCAGGGCTGAATACAAACGTTGTTTTTCCCAACCATCCCGTGGTGTTGGGTACTCGTTGTGAAGAGACAGCTCCCCGCGTCACTCCTCTCCTCCTCCCCCTCCTCCTTCCCTCCTTCCTGCGTTTCGTCAGCATCACCCGTTTCAGCACACCCCTCACACGTTTCGTGGCCATGGGGGGCTTCACCGAAGGCCCCAGTGAAACCGCCCGCATGCGTCACTCACCACCCAGTACAGCGCTTCGTGCCCCCATAGGGAGCTCCACCAAAGGTCCCAGTGGGACCGCCCGCATGCGTCACACACCACCCAATACAGCGCTTCGTGGCCCCGTAGGGAGCTCCACCGAACGCCCCAGTGGCAAAGTCCGCATGCGTCTCCCCCACCCAGCACAACGTTTCGTGGCCCATAGGGAGCTCCACCGAATGCCCAGTGGCAAACTTCGCATACGTCTCCCCCACCCAGTGCAGCGCTTCGTGGCCCCATAGGGAGCTCCACCGGATGCGATACCCATAAATGCGGTACTCACAACTACATATGGTTGGGTCCTTTGCCACGCTAATCCGTTTAGGTTTCCGTTGTGTTGTTCGGGTTGCTCTACTTCTTTTCCTGTACCCCACTGCCAACACGAAAAACAAACAAGCGCAGCCGAAGTCCAGCAGAACAGCGTTTAGGCCCAGCCCTGCCAACGACGCCGCTCCGACCATCGCAGGTTCAGGGGCGAGCCGATGAACGTGTGTTTGAGCAGGGACCGACCGTCCCGACATCCCTATAGTCCTACCACAAAGTGTTCTTAGAAACCAAAATGTTCGAATAACAAGAACAATGTTCTAAGAACATCAGCCCGATGTGTTCAAGCACGACAGACTCCAACCGGAGATGTTCTCAGAACCTTGCGTGGGAACCGCAAAAGATTCGATAGGCGAGCCAGGATGCTTCGCCACTGTCGGGTCGGGCGAAAGGGGGGGATAGCAAAGGGGGGGTTTGAGAATCAGCTCGCGTAGCTGATTTTCCCGGCGCCGGAGGCGGCAATGTATCGAGGAATGGGCCCCTCGGTGAGGCCCGAATCCTGCTGCTGCAGCAAATTCCGTAACCCCCCCTTTCCCAAACCCCCCCCTCTCGCCGGCCCGACACTGCTCGGGGCCGAAACGCCCCCCGAAAAAACAGCATCAGACACGCCATGCTGCACCACTCCCCGACGCGCCACAGCAGGCTCCCCGGCCGCGCCTCCCCGGGGCCCCCGTTCGGCCTCGGCCGAGGCCCGCCGGGGCCAGCGTGCACGACGGGATGCACGAAACGGGGACTTCGAGGAGGAGGAGGAGGAGGAGGAGGAGGAGGAGGAATGGGAGGAGGAGGAGGAGGAGGAGGAGGAGGAGGAGGAGGAGGGAGGAGGAGGAGGGGGGGAGGAGAGGAGGAGGAGGAGGAGGAGGAGGAGGAGGAGGAGGAGGAGGAGGAGGAGGAGGAGGAGGAGGAGAGAGAGAGAGAGTTAGAGAGCGGAGGACGGCATGTCGCATACCAGCAGCACCTCCCCTCACACGACGGAGGAGGGCAGCACACCCGCTGGCAGGACAAGCCCCTCGCGCTAGCCGTTCTGCGGCCGATCACCACGCATGGCCGAGGAAAGGAAGCCTTCCTCCCTGTCCTCTGCAGGATGGCTACGGCTACCAAGCCCACACCAGGACACACACACACACAAGGAACCATCCGTCCAGGGAGGCCCCGCCTGAGCGAGGAGGGCATTGGAAACCAATACTATTTGCAAGGTTTCGTGCCCCTCACCAACTAGGCCGCACAAAAATCAAGCGCCGGCAGGCAACGCGACCTGGATCCGCAAAAAACTGCCTGCAAAACGAATGACATTGCCACTGCACCCGCACTGCAGGAGCGACTCGCCACCCACCCCGCGGGAGCAGCTCCCGTCCATGGTGCGCGCCAGCCAGGAGGCACACAGGCACCAGCACAACAGAGGGCCAATTGAACGGCATACGGCGGCGAAGCATGGCAAGTCCCGCAAACAGCTCGATGGCGACCTCACCGCAAGCAGCTCGATGACGACCTCACCGGTGACTCCACGGCCATCTTTGCCTGGCACTTCCACGCCGCACAAGTACAGGAGACAATGACGCTACGTGGGCGTCGCAGCCCGGCATCGAGCCGAAAGACGTCCCAACCATTTTGGCCGCCTCAGGCCACGGGGGGAAGAACGTTCGGCATTAGCAGCCACGGCAATCAAAGGCCCTGCGTCCAGTGAATACATCACGGCGCGGTAGCAAGGCGGTCAACAGATCAGACTCCAAGCGGCCCACCAACACTCCAATAGGTTCAAGTCCTTCGGAGCAGCTCGCGCCGACGAGCGAGTAGGTATCTACGTGAAACTCGACACGAGCGAAGCCAAGCAAGTCGCCTTCGACCCGTCCAATGCCACTGCGAAGTCAAGCACGCGAGAGGAAAGGAGCCACCAGAGGGGGACTTCGCCATCGTCAGAGCGGCCACACCTCAACACCACCGCTCACGCCCAAGGATCCACCATCCCGTCGACCATCACTCGGGTGGAGACCACCACGAAGACAGACCAACCGAAAACGCCGACGGAGAAGCTCGTCCACCAGAGGCCATCTCTTCAATGGCGCCCACGCTTCGGGGGCAGGCAAGAGGGGGGGGGTCCAAGAGGGCGGGGGCGCAAATCATGGCCGGCGGCACGTGCGCGGCCCAGGGGGGGGGGTGCCGGGGGCGTCATAGAATCAGAAGAGGCGTAATGCCATCTTGGGAAATAGCATGGCCCACGCCATGCTATCCCGCCCCCCACCCCCCCAGTCGTCCCCCCCCTCCTCCCTCCGCGGGCTTGCGGCTTAGGCCAGAAAGACGCAGAAGCAGAAGGAAATGCATGCTCAGGAGCAGGGCACCGGACAAGACGAGCGCTGCCCAGCGCGCTTCAGATCGTTGCCGCCTCCGAGCCATGGCGCCCACGCCGGGATCCCCAGCGGGGGGCCCGGGCACCAGCACCACGCCGGCTCTCTCTCCGGGACCGGGCGGCCGCCAGGGGCCGCGCCTGGAAGCGTGGCTGGCGCCGCCGCCGCACCGGCCAAGAGGGGCACGCCGCCCTTTGGCACCCCGCCTCCGGAGGAGCAGACGCGTGGCACCAGCGCGGGGAGGGGCACTGACTACCTACCAGACCACCCCAAGCCAACCCGAAGACCCGAATTTCGGGTTGGGGGGGGTAAGGGTTGCACATGTGTTTTTTCGATGTTTCCCGACCCCCCCCCCCACTGGAAATCGAGGGTAAATCTGAGCCTTCGGGTTGGGTTGGGGTGGTTTGGTGGGTGGTGAGGTACAGCATTCGGCCTGGCCTAAGGAGAGGTAAGTAAGGAACGAAGCCCCAGTTTTCCAAGGAAATCCAGGAAGTCCGAAGGAACACCAGGAGGATGCGCCGCCAAAGAGGTAGCGGAACGCATGCAAACCAGAGGAACGACCGAGCCCCTTTTGAAAAACAGTGTTCCGTATTCAAGCCGGACCCTGCACCCAGCGCTCACACAGCGCAGCCAGGCAGGCTGTTGTACCACCATAGGCCATCGGGCGAACCAAAGCCCCACAGCGCGGAGGCACTACCAAACTTTCGCGACGACGAGGACTGCGTCATGGCGGATGGAGCCGCAAAGGGCGAGGACACCGCCTCAGCCCCCCAACGAGAATCAAGAGCCACCAGGCTACGAAGAAGACTCCGACGAGGAGTGGCTATCCAAGCCAAGTGCAAAGGCACTTCGGACCGACGTCCGCTTCCGTGGTCTGGAAGCGGTCCTCTGGGGTCGTCTTGAAGCTATCTGGGGCAGTCCGGAAGCCCCGCGGGACATCTCGAAGCCTTCTGCTGTCCGCGTGACGCCACTTAATTATGTCCGTCTGGGCGGCTCTCGGGCCGCTGGTGAGGGTGCCCAGGGAGCCCGGAGCCCCCATGGCGACCCGGGGCAGCTGGGGGAAGGCTCCCGATGTATGTGTATAAATAAATACACACGTATATACGTACACGCCAGCGACGCCCGTCGGGCGTGGTGGATATTGAATGCAACTTCCGCTCGGATGAGGGAGCGTCCACTGGGGAGGGCGGGCGAGATTCTAAAGGCACGCTTCGCCCTATGATGCAGAGGAAGTCTCTCCCAACCACTGACACCGCCAGTCAAGCGGGCGGGGCATCGAATGCAACCCTTGTTCGTTGAGGGGGCGTCGAGTCGGGCGGGCGGGCGGGACAGTGAACGAAAACTGCACCTTGTGATGAGACAGGACCGGGGCAACACATGTGTATACAAATGTGCACCCATCGGTCGGAAGAAGTACGTAGAAACATGAAGTAGGAAGGCGTTGAAAATAGATTGGGTGTCCACTCGCCCCCTAAAGAGGACGGAAGAGGTGAAGCCACTCGATCATTGAAGTAGGAAGGCGCTGACAATAGAATTGATTGGAATCTGGGAATCCAAAAATACCTACTTTCAACGACCGATGGGTCTGTGTAAATATTCTTACGTACAAACACCGACCCCACCGCTCGGACGGGCGGGACGTTAGAGGCCATGCTCGCAGAATGTATCTATATACTTTCTCATACAACCACCGACGACACCGACGACGCCGGTCGAGCGGACGGGACATCAAGTGCTGCCTCGCTCGATCATGGGCTGTCCAGTCTGGCGGGCGGGCGAGACAGAACATGTGAACTCTACTCTGCGATGAGTCCCAGGAGCGAATATGATTCCCTCCGGCGACGCCGGTCGGGCGGGCGGAACATGAAATGCAACCTTCGCTCGGAGATTGAGCATCCAGTCGGGCGGGCGATCTGGACATCAAAGGTGAACTTTAGTCTGTGACGTCGTCAACGTCGTCGTTGTCGCCGTCGTCGACATCATCGCCGTCGACACCGTCGTGGTCATGGTCGTGGTGGTGGTCGTCGCCGTCGTCGCCGGCGCCTTTGGGAAAGGCCACCCTCTCCTTGGTCCAGGAGCCGAAGAATGGTTTGGACGCCTGAAGTGGATACGGAAAAAATGAGTACGATGCCCACCAACAAATGCTGTCCGAACCGACAACGGCCGCTGTTGGCCAGGTGAGCTTGTGTCTCGAATGTACAACAAACGCCGCGACGCCGACAGCGACTCCTGTTTAGCATGAACAACAAGCGATGTTGGGCTTTGTGCCCATTCTTTACGTACCAATTTCTGTCCCTGGAAGCGTTTGGCGCACCACCATAACTTTTTAGTAATTTCTTTGCCTACGCGTCGTCATGATGCACGGCTTGCTTGCTTGCTTGCCTGCGAGTGAGTAGAGGCCTCCAAGATGGGGTCGGAGTAGACGGGGTCGAAGCATCGCGTCACATCGGCGATGCATCGGCGACACATCGGCGATGCATCGCCGATGCCTCGGCGATGCGCTGACGACGTTGGCGACGCATCGGCGACATCGGAATGGAGAAAACTGGGCCCCACGTCGAGCCGCATCGCCGATGCATCGCCGATGCATCGGCAAGGCGGCACGATCCTCCGACCCCATCTGCTCCGCCCACATCAGGGAGGCCCAGAGAGGGGAGGGGGGAGGGCCCCCACCCGCTTCTACCGTTGCCTCCTCCTCCTCCTCCTCCTCCTCCTGCTCCTCCTCGTCCTCCTCCTCCTCCGCCTCCTCCTCCTCGTCCTCCTGCTCCTCCTGCTCCTCCTGCTCCTCCTGCTCCTCCTCCTCCTCCTCCTCCTTCCTCCAAGTGTTCGGAGCGGGAGGCCCTTTGGGGGGCTTGCCAGGGGACTCAAGACGCACCCTCTCGTGCATGCGTATATCGCTCGCTCTCCTTCACTCTCAAACCTTATGTTGCATCCTCGAGGGACCTTATCTGTCCCGTCGCGGCCCTGTTCGCGTCGAATCCGTGTCGGATTCGTCGGATCCATGTCGAATCCGTGTCGAATCCGCGTCGAATCCATGCCACATCCGAGTCGAGTCCGCATTGCGCCCGCGACGGGCACAAGAAAAGATACAAGTTTGGGGAACTGGCGAGGTCCCCCGAAGATGCAACGTAAATATACCGCTCACTATTCTTCCCTCTATTCCTCTCTCTCTCCCTCTCTCAAGCCGTGACCTTCTGCCCCCTCCTCCTCCCACGGGAACTCGACTGACAAGGCACCGCTGCGAGAACAGAAAACATTACACACGCTTGCTGATAGCATGTGGAAACGTCTCGTATCCGAATTCCGCCGTGGCCTCCGCCTGCTTCTGCTCCGTATCCTCCCCCTCCTCCCCTGCATCCCAAACACGATACAACACCTACGGGCACATGGGTCGGAATAAGCCGCCTGAGGGTGCGCTCGCACAGGTCAGGTCGTCGTAGCGTGTGAAACCTCAGTGGCAGAACTAAAGGGCTGACACAACCTCGTGAGCAGAGAGTGGGGTCGGGTGATCGCCAGGAACCTGTTCAACTACAGAAGAACACCTCATCAAATGATGACTCGCATCGAGCCCAAACAACCAACAGACGACGGACCGTTGACCGCGGAGAACATGAGTAGGTGCAACGATCAAGGGGAACATCGAACGACTACTATCACACATATTGATAAGTCCTGTGGTGGTCGGTGCGGAGTGTGTCCCTTCACCTACCCCAGGAAGTCAAAATGAAGGATTTTTTTGAGCTCCACGCTCTTGTGCCTCTCTGATTGCTTCCTCTCCCGTCAGCGTCCCCATCCACCCATCGTAACCAATCAATACTCCCGCTCTCAATGCTGGTCGTAAACATTGACCGATGGACATAAACAAGCAACTGTCAACGGCATAGACGGCTTGCCACATTCAACGAACAAATGTCTGATACCATCCCAAGGCTCCCTAGGGCGCCCACAAACCGACGTGAGCACAAACACTGAGCTCCTGCGGAGGCCCCTGTTTCAGCTCTGCGAGTGTACTATAACACCACCGCTGCAGAGCGGACAAGAAAAAAAATAACAAGAATGAGAGAGAGGGGAACAGGCCGAGAAGGTGACGGACACGATATCCGTGGCCAGAACAGAAAGCTCCGACAGCCGCTCTGCACCCTGCGGCCACCATCTGGTGACCAAATACAGAGGACAAGCTTGCAGACACTGCCCTGGAGCAATAACGTCATGCTACTCCGAAGGCCACGAGCCGAGATCGAAACGAATCGGAATCGGGGAGCATCGAGATCGAAACCGAACCGAGTCGGAGGGGTCGCCACGAGCCCTGCGGGGGCCGCCGCCGTGGGATCCTGGTGCGAGCGCCATGAGCAGGAGCGAGGGCGGCCGCTGCAGTGGGGGACACGCAGAGACAGACTAGTACCAGATGCCCTCCGCGGAGGCGCGCGTCCGACCCGAACACATAGTATACCCATCCTGCGGTGTGTCGTTTCCCCAGCGGTGTGGCCAGAAAACACCCCTCACGACGCACATACCGTAAGACTGCTCGTGGCGCGCGTCGCCCCTGGGGGGCGACTAACACAGAGAACATAAGCATGTTGGGGTGACGCCGACAGCAGGCAGACGGCAGGCACGCACGAGGAAGCAGCGCGGGCGAAGCCGGCCGTCGGGAGAGGCGGGCGCCGGGGCAGGCGCGCACCTCAGGGCACGCGCGGGCCCACTCGCCTGGCAGCGGCCACCGCGCAAGAAAAACAATCCTCGGCACTCGGGCGCGACAGCCTGTGAGCGGCGAGCAGGAACGGGGCTTCTGCGCGAGAATTGCCGCACCTGCCTAGGCCTCCTCCCTGTTTCTTCGCACGCAACTCGAGGCGCTGCTGTGCAAGGTAGGCCGCTTGGGCGAGGCTGCGGTGCAATGATCGGCTGCCTGAACAACTCAGTCTAGGGCGATGGCTTCAACAACGCATGACGATCCGAACTGGTGTAGAAAACAAGCCTTCTGTGCACAGTCTGAGCGAGCACCGCGCACCCTACGACAGCATGTCTACACTCACTGTGCCAAACTACCTCCGACCATGACGCAACACGAGCGCCGCCATCGGCATCCACGAGCGAACTCGTTCCTGGCGTCACCATGACTCGGGGATCCCCGAATGGTGTGGTGACCACGCCGCCAGGTTTGGGATTCGGCGTCCCCGCGCAGTTTTGGGACTCTGCTCGTTCTCCGAGCTCGGGCGACTGGGAGCTCCAGGGTCCCAAAACGGTGTGGTGACGGAACGTGCGGTGAGGTCTATTGGGATTCGGAGGTCGCCACGCGGTCGGTCACACACGTCTGTGGGCCCCCCGAATTACTGGTCGGAGATTGGGGGGTGAGATCGCAGTGGAACGGAAACCCCCAACCGGGAAATCGTTTCGTTTCGTTCGTGTCGTGCGCGCGGGCGGGCGAAGCTGCGTGGGCGCGCGAGAGGCATGAACCCGCCGTTGCTAGGGCGAAGTCAAGACAAATGATTCTCCCCCGCCCGCCCGTCCGGCGGTTGCTCGCGGTGTCCCGCAGTGTCCCGTGGTGTCCCGTGGTGTCCCGTAGTGTCCGCCGTTGCTAGGGCGAAGTCAAGACAAATCATTCTCCCCCGCCCGCCCGTCCGGCGTTGGCTCGCGGTGTCCCGCGGTGTCCCGTGGTGTCCCGAAGTGTCCCGTGGTATTCGCCGTTGCTGGGGCGAAATCAAGACAAATCATTCTCCCCCGCCCGCCCGTCCGTCCGTCCGTCCGGCGGTAGCTCGCGGTGTCCCGCGGTGTCCCGTGGTGTCCAGTGGTGTCCAGTTGACTGAGATCGATAGTGAGATCAATAGTGAGATCAATAGTGAGATCGATAAAGAGGTCGATAGTGATACCAATACTGAGATCGATGTTGTGCCCCGAGGTGTCCCGTGGTGTCCCAAAACGTGAGATCGATAATGAGATCGATAGTGAGATCGACAGGTGTCCCGTGGTGTCCCGTTGAGTGAGATCGATAGTGAGATCGATGTGGTGTCCCGAGGTGTCCCGTGGTGCCCCAAAAAATGATATCCATAGTGAGAGCGGTAAAGAGAGAGATCGACAAGTGTCCCGAGGTGTCCGATGGTGTCCCGTGATGTCCCGTTGAGTGAGATCGATAATGAGATCGATAGTGAGATCGATAGTGAGATCAATGTGGTGTCCCGAGGTGTCCCGTGGTGTCCTATGGTGTCCCGTTGAGTGAGATCGATAGTAAGATCGATAGTGAGACCGATAATGCGATCGAGAAGTGTCCCGCGGTGTCACGTTGTGTCCTATGGTGGCCCGTGGTGTCCCGTTGAGTGAGATCGATAGTGAGATCGATTGTAAGATCGACCAGTGTCCAGTGGTGCCCCAAGAAGTGAGATCGATAGTGAGATCGATTGAGTCAGGTGTTGGTTCCCCCCTCTCCCGCTCCCCCCCACAACCTCCTTATCACCTGAAGAGTGGTCGTATGTATATATTATACATAGCTATTGCTGTTGCCAAATTTACCAGATGCTCCGCTCTCGTGTCGTGGCACCTGCGCCTCAGTACTGCAAGGGGTTCTGCTCAGGACGGGCCACCTCCCACCTCATCCTCCTCCTCCCCTTCCTCCTCCTCTTCCTTCTTCTTCCTCCTCCTCCTCCTCCTCCTCCTCGTCCTCCTCCTCCTCCCCCTCCACCTCCTCCTCGTTCCCAGCGCTTCGTGAGGCCGAACAGTCAATCGGTGACCAGGGGAAACGATTGTAGAAGACCGGCGTCTGCATGAGCGACGCTCACATCCACGACCTCCGCACGGGGCCAGCACCAAATTTTAGTTTCAGCGCAGCGTTGGAGGAGAATGAGGAATGCTGAGGGGACGATCGCGACGCTTCAGCAGCATCCACCACTTGCACGCACGCTGTAGCAGCATCACGGCAAGCCCACAGGGAACCATGGGTATGGCCCGGACTGAATGGCCCAAACCCAGCAAACAGTGATCATGCAAAGCCTGCTTCGGGATGCCCCCGCTCCTATGGATCTTTATCATCGCCGTGGCTGCAGGGCAGGCTCTCCAGATCGTGATGCTCCCGTCGCGGACGCTTCGCAGAGAGCGGCCCGCCCACCTGGACCCTCCTGGCCCTCTTTGAAGGGGCCCAGGGACACGCAAATAAATACACACAAATAACAGGATTCCCCCTATGTTCTGGTTTTTTGTCTTCCCCCCCACTTCCCATATTGTCCCATATTTTCTGGGGAATCGACGATTAAGTGTGTCTGTTTTTTTTTTCCCCCTCCTGGCCCTCTTCCTCCTCCCTCCGCCTGCCCCACCTCCGTCTGCTGCTGCTCCACTCCCCCGGGTGCTTTCCATGCTGCCCCCCCTCAGGCTGCTCCCAACCCTAGAGGAAGAAGATGACGAGGAATACGACGAGTAATAAGAAAACGGCATAAGCATAAACTGTTGGCGGCCCGCGCGGATTTGTTTGGATCTACCCTGGCAGCGCCAGAGGCGGAGGGGGGCCCAGCGCGGATCCAAGAATTCCCAGCAGAGCGCCAACAGTCTATGTTTATGGCGTTTGTCCTTCTTTGACTTCCTCTCCCCTCCTGCTCATCCCCCCCCCCTTCTGAGGAAGCCAAGAGGTACCAATAATACCGCGGCTCCCGAGACCTATCCCTGCGGTGCGGTCCGACCTGAGCATTTCGCGGCGGAGCTCCAGCGGCTGCGACGAGGGCGGCCCAGAGGGGGCCAACAAAAGGGGAAAAAACGAGGGAAGAGTAGCGGCATGTGTTCTTGATCCTCCTTTGATGCTGCCTCCTGCTTATGCTCCTCCTCCTCCTCCTCCTCCTCCTCCTCCTCCTCCTCCTCTGTTGCACTGCTCCTCCTCCTCCTCCTCCTCCTCCTCCTCCGCGCCTTGTTCTAGGCGGCCCGCCCCTTCCCTCCGCACGCCCGCGCGGCGCTCCCCCCCCCCCCCCTCACACACAAAAACTTATCCGGGCGAAAGACCCCACCATACGCAAGTGTGACAGACGCAAGGCAGGTGGGACGAAGCCAGGGGACTTCCCTACGGGGCCACGAACAATGTGAGGGGTGCGTCAAAAGGCGGGGCCGCCATGCGAACCCTGCCACTGGGGCCTTCGGTGGAGTTCCCTATATGGGGCCACGAACCGTGTAAGGGGTGCGCCAGAATGGGGCGGGGCCGCCATGCGAACCCTGCCTCTGGGGCCTTCGGTGGAGCCCTCTATGGGGCCACGAACCGTGTGAGTGGTGCGCCAAGATGAAGCGGGGCCACCATGCGAACCCTGCCACTGGGGCCCTCGGTGGAGCCCTCCATGGGGCCACGAACCGTGTGAGGGGTGCGCCAGAATGGGGCGGGGCCGCCATGCGAACCCTGCCTCTGGGGCCTTCGGTGGAGCTCCCTATGGGGCCACGAACCGTGTAAGGGGTGCGCCAGAATGGCGCGGGGCCGCCATGCGAACCCTGCCTCTGGGGCCTTCGGTGGAGCCCTCTATGGGGCCACGAACCGTGTGAGTGGTGCGCCAAGATGAAGCGGGGCCACTATGCGAACCCTGCCACTGGGGCCCTCGGTGGAGCCCTCCATGGGGCCACGAACCATGTGAGGGGTGCGCCAGAATGGGGCGGGGCCGCCATGCGAACCCTGCCTCTGGGGCCTTCGGTGGAGCCCTCTATGGGGCCACGTATCGTGTGACGGGTGCGCCAAAATGGCGCGGGACCGCCATGCGAACCCTTCCACTGGGGCCTTCGGTGGAGCTCCCTATGGGGCCACGAACCGTGTGAGGGGTGCGCCAAAATGGAGCGGGGCCGCCATGCGAACCCTGCCACTGGGGCCTTCGGTGGAGTTCCCTATGGGGCCACGAACCGTGTGAAGGGTGCGCCAGAATGGCGCGGGGCCGCCATGCGAACCCTGCCACTGGGGCCTTCAGTGGAGCTCCCTATGGGGCCACGTACCGTGTGAGGGGTGCGCCAAAACGCGGGGCCGCCATGCGAACCCTGCCACTGGGGCCTTCGGTGGAGTTCCCTATGGGGCCACGAACCGTGTGAGGGGTGCGCCAGAATGGCGCGGGGCCGCCATGCGAACCCTGCCACTGGGGCCTTCGGTGGAGCTCCCTGTGGGGCCACGAAACGCTGTACTGGGTGGGTGAAACGCAGGGAGGAGGGAGGAAGAAGAAGAGGAGGAGGAGGAGGAGGAGGAGAAGGAGGAGTAGGAGGAGTAGGAGGAGGGAAGGAAGGAAGGAAGGAAGGAAGGAAGGAAGGAAGGAGGAACGCGGGGCACCGTCTCTTCAAAACGAGGACCCAACACCACAGGATGGTTGGGGAAAAAACGAATCCCGCTCGCGCAGCTGCTCCCTCCGACGCCCCCCCCCCGCCCGACAACGACGCCCACGACGAGGCCGACGCGACGCACACCGACCACCGCGCGCAGAGCAGCACGACCGACGATCGACGACCGACGGCGACGACGACGACGGCCGAACGAGCGACGGTCGACGGCGACGACGACGACGACGTCCAAACGACGCCGCGGACGGCGGCCGCGGACGGCGGCGGCCGACGGCGGCGGCCGACGGCGGCGGCCGACGGGGGCGGCCGACGCCGCGCCGCCGTCCTGGACGGCCGCGGGGTCCCACGGAGGACCTCTGCGGGGCGGCCGCGCGGGGGCGGGGCGGGGCCGCCGCGCCGCGACGCTTTTTTGGTTAGCGGCTCCGTGGCGGCGGACACGGAGCGGAAGGCGTCGACCGGGCCAGCAGGCGAGGCGAACTGCTGCAACAGGCAACACACCTGCAGCAAAAACGTGCAATGAATGCAAGCGCACGTGCAGAAAGCAACAAGCAAAGTGCACGTGCAAAAAACAAAAAGCAAAGTGCACGTGCAAAACACAAAATGACTCCGCGCCGCGACACGCGGGGGGGCGGGGCGGGCGCAGCCGGCGGGGCGAGGCGACGAGGCGACGAGGCGCGAGGGGGCGGGCGCGTCGGAGGCCCGGCGCAGCCGCGGCGGGGGGGGGCGCCCTCCTCCTCCTCCTCCTCCTCCTCCTCCTCCTCCTCCTCCGCCTCCGCCTCCTCCTCCTCCGCCTCCTCCTCCTCCTCCTCGTCCTCCCCCGCCTCCTCTTCCGTCTCCTTCGTCCCCTTCGTCTCCTCCTCCTCTTCCTCCTCCTCCTCCTCCTTCGTCTCGTCCCTATGGTGGTGGGGTGGAGGGGTGGGGGGGGAGGGGGACGGAGAGCGAGGATCGAGGGCGGGGGAAGCGAGGATCGGGGCCGGGGGATCGAGGATCGAGGGCGGCGGAGCGAGGGTCAAGGACGGGGAGATGCTGCAGGATCGAGGGCCGGGGGGGCCGAGGATCGGGGACGGGGGCTCGGGGGTCGAGGAAGGGGGATATCGAGGATCGAGGAAGGGGGATCGAGGACCTCGGAAGGGGGTCGAGGATCGAGGATCGAGGAAGGGGGATCGAGGAAGGGGGTCGAGGATCGAGGAAGGGGGGATCCAGGATCGAGTACGGGGATGCGGGAGGATCGACCCGAGGGCGGGCTACGAGGGCCAGGGCCAGGGGGTCGACGATCGAAATGCAACGCCATGCAAACCCACGCGGCGACGGGCGGCGACGAGCTGGCTGGACCATCACTGAGGCCCAGCGGCGACGGCGGCGACGGGCGTTCACGAGCCAGCGGGAACACGGGGCCCAGTTCTGTAAGTCTTGGAGCACAAATGAGAGCCCCCAAGTGCAAGCACTCTTTGGGGATCGTGGCAACACCCACGACGTTCACATGGCATGATGAGGGATGCGTGAAGGCTGGTGCAGAGAGCGTAAGGAACGCCTGAGAAAGCTACGCCAGGCGCTTCGGCCTGTTGTGATTGCCTCTTCGAGCGTCGCCATGCCCTCGCAGGGGCCTCCTGAACCCCTCTGGGGCTCTTCTGTGGTACCCTTGGGGCCATCTTTGGCGCCTCTGAGGCTGCCTCCTGGGGCTTCTCGTCGAAAACAACGAACGGCATGAATATGAACCTCACGGAGCCAAGAAACCTGCGCGGACCTTCGAATATCTACTCGTGTGTCATTGCCTGTTGCCCGATGGTACGCTCCTGGTGCATCCGGGGGTCCCGTGTCCTTGCCTTAAGTCGGGCACGTCTCTCTACAGGAGGAATATTCCAAAATGGTAAAAAATGCGCTGGGAACTATTTTTGTTTTACTATTTGGGGCCACTTGGGAGCATGTTTCGATTACCTCTTATTTGTCGTCCAAAATCCCCCTGTATGGGGGGACAGGCCCACTTTTGTTTAACCTATCTTGGACCATCTGGGAGCTTCTTTTGTCGATTACCTCTTATGTTTCGTCCGAAATCCCCCTGTATCGACTTAATCCTTGCCGTCGCGCCGCCCCAGCGCCGCCGCAGAGGCCGCCGCCACCGCCGACGGCCGAGGCGCCACACGACCGCGCCTGGCGGCTGCCGCTGCCCGAGCGTGCTCGCCGTGAGGCGCAGCGCGAGCCGCAGGGTCTCGTACCCATCCTGGAGGAGGAGGAGGAAGAGGAGGAGGAGGAGGAGGAGGAGGAGGAGGAGGAGGAGGAGGAGGAGGAAGGCTGCAAGAAGGCACGTGCCGCGAGGCACAGGACACAGGGGTACCCTTGAACTGACAGGGTCGACCTACTATAGGGGGAAACCAAACCTACCTCGCTTTTGACCACCCTCGCTTCCGAGAGATTCCAAACGATGCCCAACTACGGCCTGTACTGGTCAGGCCGCTTGACGAGGAGGCGCGTGGTATGGCTTGGTTTTGCCTGGAAGCGCAAGCGGGGTAGGTAATTCAGGCTCTGATACTAATCAGAGCCGACTGTATTCTGGGTGTCGACATTTGACCCAAGGGTGGGGACGAGGGGGTGGGGCCTGGGTCTGGGCACGCGCTTGGTCGATCTGCATGTGCCAGCCGCGCCAACAGGTGGGGGGAGAGGGGCCATGAGCAGTCGCCAGGAGTAGCCGCCCAACAAAACGACCCTAATCTGGCCCCCGTGGGCACCACAGCGCCCAGGGAGAGAAGGGAGCTGAGCCGTACGTTCAAGGAGGAGGAGGAGGAGGAGGCGGAGGACAGGGAGGAGGAGGAGGAGGAGGAGAAGGAGGAGGAGGAGGAGGAGGTGGAAGAAGAAAGGGTGGGATCAAGGGGGGATGGGGGCCCGCGCCGATCGGCGAGGCAATGAGCGAAAGCACGGCGACCGCTGACGACGACGACGTGGTGGCTTCTAAGGCCCTCGGACTTGGCAAAGGCCCTCTTCCAAACGGCTCCGCGCGGTCAACTCAAGCACCAGGTCAGGCTGGGTCTCCCAAGAGGGGGTCCCTCTACCACCCCTCCTCCTCCTTCTCCTCCTCCTCCTCCTCCTGCTGCTGCTCCTCCTCCTCCTCCTCCTCAGCCTCCTGTTCCTCCTCCTCCTCCTCTTCCTCTCCTCTTCCTCCTGTCCTCCAGCCTCCTGTTCCTCCTCCTCCTCCTCCTCCTCCTCCTCCTCCTCCTCCTCCTCCTCCTCCTCCTCCTCCCCTCCCCCTCCCCTCCTCCTCCTCCGCCTCCTCCCTGTCCTCCTCCTGTCCTCCTCCTCCTCCTCCTCATCATCATCATCATCAACATCATCATGATCATGATCATGATCATCATGATCATGATCATGAATCATGATCATGATCATGATCATCATCATCATCCTCATCCTCATCCTCATCCTCATCCTCATCCTCATCCTCATCCTCATCCTCATCCTCATCCTCATCCTCATCCTCATCCTCATCCTCATCATCACCATCACCATCACCATCATCATCATCATCATCATCATCATCATCATCATCATCATCAGCATCAGCATCAGCATCAGCAGCAGCAGCAGCATCATCATCATCATCATCAGCAGCAGCATCAGCATCATCATCATCATCATCATCCATCATCATCATCATCATCATCATCATCATCATCATCATCATCATCCCCCATCCTTTTCCTCCTCATCCTTCTGTTCCCCCTCCTCCTCCCTCTCCTCCTCGTCCTCCTCCTCCTCCTCCTCTTCCTCCTCCTCCTCCTTCTCCTCCTCCTCCTCCTCCTTCGCCTCCTCCTGCAGCCTCCTCCTCCCCCTCTTTTCCACCTTTTCCTCCGTGTCCCCCTCCTCCTCCTCCAGCTTCCACCTCCTCCATTCCTTCGATTTCTAGATCAGTTTTCCCGGTCGCACCCCGGGGCCAGTTTTCACGGCAGGTCGGGCGTTTCGCATGAGATTTCTTTACCACTTATGACTCGGAAACTCAGCGCCGCGCGCAGTCGTGAAATTCGCAAAAGCTTCACGGATCGCCGCGCACATTCGTTCAAGCAAGCTGTAAGAGCTTCACGGACTGAGGGCGGCTCCTCTTTTCAACATGTGGATATCGTATAAGCGCCGCGCGCATTCGTTCAAACATTTGTACGAGCTTCACGGATTGAGGGCGGATCGTATTCGAAATGTGGCTCTCGCGTTAGCGCCGCGCAAATTCATTAAACAAGTTCGAGAGCTTCACGGATTGAGGGTCGCTCCTTGTCAAAATGTGGTTCCCGCCTTAGCGCCGCGGGGATCGTGTACCCCCCTGCATGACAGCCTCAAAACGATTGCCTTTCGTGTAGAAGCTGTTATAACGGTCGTACACATCCGAGGCGAATTTCCGTTCTCCATCTCAGGCGTCGTCGTCGTCGCCGCTGTCGTCGTCGTCGTCGTTTTCGTCGTCGTCTTCGTCGTCCTTGTCGTCGTCGTCTTCGTCGTCGTCGTCGACTGCAGCGGGCCTGCGCGGAACCCCCCCCCACAGGGCATCCGCAATGCGTCGTCGTCGACGCCGCCGTCGCCGTCTGCCGTCCGCCGTCCGTCGGCCTCGTCCTCGTCCCGTCGTCGTCGTCGTCGTCGTCGACGAGAGCGGCCGCTGGAAACGGGCGCAGGCAGGGCGGGGGGCGGCGACGACGACGGCGACAGAGGTGGGGAGGAGGACTGCCCGCGTGGCTCGGGTCGGACGACAGGCCGGGGAAGCAAAGGAGGGCTCGCAAAGCCTGCTGCGCGCAGCTTGTTCCGGTCGCCCCGCCGAAGGACCAGTACTCGACGCATGGCCGCTTTCGGCGCCAGGAGGCGCTTGGAAAAACGGCGACGTGAGCTGCTTGGCAAGTCCCCCCTCTGCTGCGCCCCACGTTCGTCCAGCCCGCCGCCTTGCCCGCAGGCCCGCATCGGTTCGACAGAAAGAGGGGCGCCCTGGCTCGCCCTTGCCTCCGAAAACCCCCTCTTGCCCCTCTTTGGCGGACGGGCGTCGGCGCTAATCACCGGCGCCGCCCCGTTAATTTTCAATCTGGCGGGCGCCAACCCGCGATTCGCCCGAGCAGGGGGGATATGTTTTCAAACACGCTCCCACCACGGATTTGCTAATCACAAGCTGACATTACAGGGCCACGAAACGTGTGAGGGGTTTGCCGAGATGGGTGTGCGTGACGCATGCCGGCGGTGGCACTGGGGCCTTCGGTGGAGCTCCCTGTGGGCCACGAAACGTGTGAGAGGTGTGCCGAAATGAGTGTGCGGGAGGCATGCGGGCGGTGGCACTGGGACCTTCGGTGGAACTCCCTGTGGGGCCACGAAACGTGTGAAGGGTGTGCCGACATGGGTGTGCGTGACGCATGCGGGCGGTGGCACTGGGACCTTTGGTGGAGCTCCCTGTGGGGCCACAAAACGCTCGAGAGGTGTGCCGAAATGGGTGTGCGTGACGCATGCTGGGCCTTGAGTGGGACTCCCTATGGGGCTACGAACCGTGTGAGGGCTGTGCCGACATAGGCGTGCGTGACGCATGCGGCAGGTGGGACTGGGGCCTTCGGTGGAGCTCCCTGTGTGAGGGGTGTGCCGAAATGGGTGTGCGTGATGCATGCGTGCGGTGGCACTGGGGCCTTCGGTGGAGCTCCCTGTGGGGCAACGAAACGTGTGAGGGGTTTGCCGAAATGAGTGTGCGTGACGCATGCGGGCGGTAGCACTTGGGCCTTCGGTGGAGCTGCCTGTAGGGCCACGAAACGTGCGAGGTGTGTGTGTGTGTGTGTGTCGAAACGGGTGTGCGTGACGCATGCAGGCGGTGCAGGGAGGAGGGGAGGAGGAATGAATGAAGGAAGGAAGGAAGGAAGGAAGGAAGGAGGAACGCAGGGACCGTCTCTGCAAGACGAGGACCCAACGCCACAGGATGGTTGGGAAAAACACCGTTTGGGCCGAGCCCTGCGCGACCACAGAAGCTCCCCCCCGGCTCGGCCTCGGCCGCTCTGGGAGGGTCAGAGAGTTGCCAGACACGCTGGGGAGCACCGCCTGAGCTGCTGGGCTGATTTACCATAGGTAAGAGAGGGAGGAGGAAGCTGGAGAAGAAGGATGAGGAGGAGGAGGAGGAGGAGGAGGAGGAGGAGGAGGAGGAGGAGGAGGGAGGAAGCTCGAGAAGAAGGAGGAGGAGGAGGAGGGCCTCCCCTTCCTCCTGTCTCCCCATCCTACCTATGGCAAGGGTGGTGGAACATTGGCCCACCACGAGCGGACCTGCGCGCCGAGCCGTGGCCCGGAAGGCGAGGGAGCGTGCCGCACGCGGGAGGGAGAGGGATCCGCGAGGAGGAGAGAGCGCCACAACCAAGCCTGGAGCGAAGGCGGATCCCTTTACAGAAGGTCCCTGGACCCCTCCCCGGGTCCACCCGGTGTACCGTCGGGGAGTTGACTCAAGGAGCCATCAAGAAGGAACGAGGCCCCTTTTTCCCATGAAAATAAACTCCGATGTTCCATGGAAAACCTCAGGAAAACCCAAGGAACACTGTAAAGCAACTAGGGAACACGGAGCCCCTCCCCAACAAAAAGGGTTCCTTCTTCAGCGCCTCGACCGTACGTTCTCCTCTGAATCCGCTTTTGACGGTCCTGGGACACGAAAACCTGTTCTGTTCTCTGCTCTGGACCAGAGGACAAACGACCCCACCCCACCTACGGCCCCACGGGGCTTAGCGTGACCCAGGAACTCCTGCGTGGGCTGTGACGCGGTATGCGCCACGGCCTCTGAGGAGCCGCAGCGCAACAGGGAGGGCGGCAGGTGAGGAGGTGTCGTTTGCTTGTTGGTCGGTGTTCTCTGTTCTCTCGAGGAAGAGGAGGAGGAGGAGGAGGAGGAGGAGGAGGGAGGAGCAGGAGGAGGAGGAGGAGGAGGAGGAGGGAGGAGGGAGGAGGAGGAGGGAGGAGGAAGGAGGGGAGGGGAGGGAGGGAGGGAGGAGGGAGGAGGGAGGAGGGAGAGAGGAGGAGGGAGGGAGGAGAGGGGAGGAGAGGAGGAGGAGGAGGGACGGAGGAGGGGAGGAGTATAAAGGAGGGGCCGCTGCGCGCTGCGAGCCAGCAGAGGAGTTCTGTGAGCCCGCGCAGCGCGGGCTTTGGGGGAGCCCCTGCTTGCGCGGGCGGGGCCGGCCGTCGTCGTCGTCGCCGTTACCCTCGCCCCCCTTGTCGTCCTCGTCGCCGTCCTCGTCGTCACCGTCCTCCCCCTTCGTCGTCCCCGTCCTCCCCCTCCTCCTCGTCCTCCTCGTCCTCCTCGTCCTCCTCCCTCTGCTCCTGCCTGTCCTCCTCTTCCTCCTCCTCCTCGTCCTCCTCACTTCCGCATCCTCCTGCGCATCTCTCCTCCTCTCCATCCCACTGTGCCGCCTCCTTCGTCTCCTGCCTCCCTGTCTCCTCCACCAGCCCTGCCTGGTCCTTCCACTCCTCAAACTCCCATCGCTGCTGCTCCTCCTTCTGACCCGCGTCCTCGGAGGATGCGGGCTAACATTAGAGGCCCAGCGAATATTTTGCAAGCTCACGAAAACGAACACGTACAACAAGATCAATAGTTGTAACTGCAGCCAAGCCTGCTCCTCCTCCCCTCATCCATCACTCCCCATTATCCCCTCGAGCGTCGTGCCTCCTCCACGTCCTGCTCCTCCTCGCCCCCTCCCCCTCCGCCACATCCCGTCATCCTGCCACTCTATCCCCACCTCCTCAGAAGAAGCCAGGACGAGGACAACAATCGGGTGAGGATACATCGAGAGTGCTTGAGATCTCGCCGCTCTGGAGAGTGGCTCGAGCGCCGCGGCCGTCTCAGATCGTTCCGGAACGCTCTGAGAGCGTTCTGGAACAGGGACAAGGAGGGGGAGGAGGAGGTGGACGAGGAGGAGGAGGAAGAAGAGGAGGCTGGAGGAGGAGGAGGAGGAGGAGGAGGAAGAGGAGGCTGGAGGAGGAGGAGGAGGAGGAGGAGGAGGACGACGAGGAGGAGATATGGGGAGGATTCGTCCTTGTCCTGGCCCCTGCGACCTCCGCCCGGCCCCTCCGCGCATCCCGCTCCCCCGCTCCCGTGGCCGCAGCAGTCCTGCATCCATCGGGGATGGGACGCACATGGACATACTAATACTATATGTCCTCCTTGGAGGCACGCGTCCGACCCGAACATATAGTATACCCATCTTGTAGTATATCGTTTCCCGAGCGGTGTGGCCAGAAAGCGCCCGCCACGACGCATATACTATAAGATTTCTCGGTGCGCGCGTCGCCCCTGGGGGGGCGACGCACATATAGTATAAGTATGTTGGGGTGTTGCCGAGGGGATGCCAAACATAGGCACCGACATCGCTGCTCCCCCCCCCCGACCTCTCCCAGGGTGCGCTCTGACCAGGACCTCGAGGCGAGGCCAGCGGTGGCGACGAGGGCCTCCCCCCGAGGCCCAGAGCGGGGACGGCGGGGCAGGTGTGGCGGAAGAAGTACCTCTTCCTCCTCTGGCCCACGCACTCACGACCGCGCCAGCAGATGATGGGCGTGTTTTCCACCACCACCACCATAAGTTGGAGTGTGGGGTCCTCCTCCTCCTCCTCCTCCTCCTCCACCTCCTCCTCCTTCTCCTCCTCCTCCTCCTCCCTCCTCCTCCTCCTCCTCCTCCTCCTCCTCCTTCTCCCTCCTCCTCCTCCCTCCCTCCCTCCTCCCTCCTCCCTCCTCCCTCCTCCCTCTCCCTCCTCCCTCTTCCCTCCTCCTCCCTCGTCCTCGTCATCCTCCCCCTCGTCCTCCACCTCCCTCCCCCCTCCAACTTATGGTGGTGGTGGTGGAAGACAGGCCCAGCAGCAGATCCGCGCCGCAGCGCAGCCTGGACGCGCAGCGGGACCGACGGCGGGGCCTCGGGCCTGCGCACAGGCAGCAGCAAGCCCCGAGCTGGCCGCAGCGGGCCCCCCGAGCTGGCCGCGGCGGGCCCCCCGAGTTTTTTGAGCAGGGCAGGACCCGCGAGAGGACACTTGGCGGCGAGCGCGGGGGGGAAGTGAGAAGGGGCGGGCCTTCTCAGAAGGCTCGGAAGTCCCCCGGCCCTCTGCGAAGTTTTCTGAGGCTTTCCCGGAGACCCAAAACAACTTCTGAGAAGGCGCGAGGGCTTCTAAGAAGTCCCACCGCCTTCTGAGAAGCCCTTCTCTTTCTTACGTCCCCCCCCTCGCTCGCCGCCGAAGGACACAAAACCCTTCCGAGGGCCACATTGCCACAGGAATGTACGAGGCATGGGTCGCGAGACACAAGACACAAGAGTACTCTTGATTTGGCAGGGTCGACCTGCTAATCCGGGCCGACTGTACAGCGAGTACCGTTGAACCGATCCCCATCCCCAGCGGCGTGGCCTGGGCCCCGCTGGCCGACTTACCCTCGCGAGATGGGGATGTAGGTCGTTCTCTTCGGGTTTCGAGGGGTGCATCCCCAACTAGGGTGGTAATTCGGTAGGAGTCTCGAAGGGGATGGAGATGGGGATGGGGATCGGATAAACGATACCAATATAGGCCTACCACGAAATGTTCTTAGAACCCACCAACTTTCAAGAACAGGAGCCATGTTCTCAGAACACAAGCCCGATGCGGCAAAACAGGGCGGTCCCAGCCAGAAATGTTCCGAGATCATCTCGCGCAGTCCACAGGAGGCTCCTAGAACACTCTCTGGTAGGCCTCATTACAGGCGAGCTGGGACGCCTTACCACTGCCTGGCCATCGCTCGGACGTGGTTTCCCTGCTTTTGTTCGGTCTCGTGCGTGGTTTTAGCAGGATGATCCAGGATGCTCCTAAATTGAAGGGAAACTGGGACACACAAATAAATACACACAAATAAAAAGATTCCCCATATTTTCCCATATTTTCTGGGTTTCTGTCTTCCCCCCCACTTCCCATATTTTCCCATATTTTCTGAGGAATCGACGATTAATTGTGTCTGTGTTTTTTTTTTCCCTCCTGATAAATATACCCCGCCGAGAAAAAGCGCACACGTCCGAGCGATACCAAGCTGAGCTTGGTCCGAGCAGTCCATTAGGCGGCCCCAGCGCCCCGACCCTGGGGCGCGGGGCCGGGGGATGGGGGCCGCCGAGGCCGCGGGGCCCTGCCTGGGGGGGCGGGGGGGGGGCTGGCTGTCTATGCGCCACCCGAGGCCTCGCTCCCAGCAGCGGTGACGATAGTAGAGGGCGGAAAATCCACCCCGATAATAACCACCCCGACACGCGAAGCCGTTTAGTAAACGCGCCCAAAGAAGGAATCAGACAAGGCAGGGCGCTTAGTAAACGCCCAGGGCCGTTTAGTAAACGCCAATTGTCCGGTCGGGGTGGTTTTTCCTCCCTGGAGATAGAGAACGTCGCGGAGCAACGGACGGAAGCATCGAGTCGACAGATCGACGGCGGCGGCCGCAGCGCCCGGCGGCGGGCGCGGCGGTCGTCGTCGGCGCCTTCGCCGCCGCCGTCGTCGTCGCCCTCCCGCGGGCGCGGCGTGGTGCAGCGGTGCTTCGGGGAGCGAAAGGTCGCCGCCGTCCTCGTCGTCGTCGTCGTCATCGTCGTGATCGTTGCCGGCTTTCGTCGTGATCGCCGGGATCGTCGACGAAACCCGTCGTCGTCGGCGTCGTCGGCGCCGCGGCGCCACGGAAACGCCGCGGCGGCGCAGCGACGGCGACGGCCGCTGCGGCCGGCGGCGGCCGGCGCGCGCAGGGCGGGGCGGCCCGCGCGCGCCTGGGGCGTGCCGGTGGCCAGCCGCTCGGGGGGCCCAGGCCACCAGGGCAGGTCTTGGTCCCTGGCCGCCTGGGCGGGGCGGCGAGCACGACGGCGCCGACGGCGGCGGCGGCGGCAAAGACGACGACGACCACGACGACGCCGACGGCGGCGGCGGCGGCAACGACGACGACGACGACGACGACGACGACGACGACAAGGGGCGGCGGCAAGGGCGGCGGCGGCGGCTCCGCCGCAGTCGCCAGAGCGGGGCGGAGGCGGCGGCCGCGGGGGCGGCGGGCAACGAGGACGAGGACGAGGAGGAGGACGACGCACGACGACGAGCGAGCTGGACGAGGACGGCGGCGGCGTCTGTGGCGGGAGTGGCGACGAACCGCTCGGTAGGACGGCGGCTCCCAGGAGCCTCCTCCTCCGCCTCCTCCGTGGTCCTCCTCCTCCTTCTCCTCCTCCTCCTCATGCCAGAGAGTATGTTCGTGTAACGTGCTTTCGTTGAGGCAAGATGGGAGATGGTCGGATATCGCTCAGCAGTTTCGCTCGTGCACAGCGTTGGGACTGCAAACCACCCACCGCACGGCAGACATGCGGACGGAGACTGAGCCGTCAGCAGTATAATTATATTCGCGCAGTTTCCCAGACTTCGTTGGCCGCGGGCTTCAGGATCGAGTGGAAGGCCAACAGGTTTGAACATCATGATTCATGTACACGTTTTTCTCGGACGCACGATCAGGCAGCTTCTGACTCCGAAGAGCTGTGAGGGAAGGTTGGGAGCTGTCAGATGTTGGGGGAGCGTGATTGATATGATACTGCTATTCGGATATGCGCCGACAGAAAATCACCGTGCCACGACAGAGAGACAAGAACATCAGGAGAAGCGTAACGTGTTCTGGAAAAGAGTGTCGGGGAGATTGGATGGGTTGTCGGCTCGAACGACACCGATCCTGATGCTTGATGCGTCCGCACGCCTTGGAGGAGATGATTGGAACATGCATGTAGGCACGGCGGATGCGGACGAAACGAACTTCGACAAACGATGCATGCAACGTTGTCTGGAACACCACGGCCTTTGCTGCGCTGAACCGCTTCTGTACGGAACCAACGTGTCAGCATTGCTCAGGTGGGCGCACGCCCAGAATCTACTATCTGCGTGCGCCTGTTGTCACGAGAGCGCGTGTGCGGGTGCGTGGGGCATGGAGGAGGTGGAGGGAGAAGCGTCAGATGATCGACACTCGCACTAAGCCAAACCATCACCTACTGGTGTTCAAGCTCGCACATTTGGTTCGGCAAGAATGGTGTCCCCTTGTTTGATTAGATGGAGCAGGCCCTTGGCAGTGTAGGCCAGCAGTTTCAGGATGTGTACTGCACAGGGGCTAATGTGTTTTAGTGGTAAGCTGCACGGTGCCGCGAATGAAGTCGCAAGAGACCATCTCCGACGAGAGCCCAACAACTGGGACGGACCGCCACCCTGAGGGAGCTCAAGTCCGTCCCGATTGATCCGCTTCATGCTCGACTTCCTCTGTCTGGGTTCCCTGTGTGGCTGGCCTTCTGGATGGGGATTGGACCGCAGGCTTGTTTGCCAAAGGCTGTGCTTGGTAGGCGTTGCTCTGTCCCAAAACAATGAACGAATGATACGAACCACGCTCGTGTCTTGCCAGCGTGGAGTGCAATTTCAAGCAGCATGACAAGCGGGAGCGCTTGTGTGTGTGTGCGCGTAGGGGCATGGCTCGCCAAGCGAGCTCGTATTCGAAGAGCTTGAGACTCCTAATCGTGACTGTGGCACTGCGCTGTGCTGGAAGCTTTATCGGTTGCTTGAGAGGACCAATCTCGGACCGAAGCAGCTTCAGCTGATATGAACTTCTGGCCCAGATATGCGACCGTGGTGGCTTCCTGGCTGGGCCACCCAAGCGAAAGGAAGCGAGAACTAGGCGTGCGGAGCGTGAGCCGAGATCGGGTCTCAATGTCCAGCTGCTCCAGCATGGGCAAGAGGATTTCATGTGTGCTACGAGGATGATGCGCAAACCTAGGCTTAGGAAAGCCCCTCGATGTGGAGCACCCGTTGGTGTTTGGAGGCCCCTTGCCCGCCCCAGCGGATACAAAACAGTGTCGCGGCGTGGGCCTGGAGCGCTACGAAGACAGCGATGACCACTCTCACCCGCATGCTGGCGGATGCCTGACATGGCCGTGCATGATCACAGGGATACCACCGGGAGGTGCCGCTGCAGTGGCATCAGAGTCAGGCTGGCTCAGCAAGGGCTCCCAACTTCGCGCTTCGCGCTGCGCGAAGCGCGAAGTGCGAATAACTTCGCGCTATCGCGCCACCCCCCCAAAGGGAGAAAAGGAGGACAAGGAGGAGGAGGAGAAGGAACGAGGACCGCGAAGCGCGAAGCGCGAATAACTTCGCACCCTCGTGGGAGCCCTTGAGGAAGCAACCGAGTGGCGAGAGCGAGCGCCAAGGACAACGGCGCGTGCACTCCTGAAGCTCACCCGTCGCTCGGAGGCGCCCGCTCCCCGTGCCGTGCTCGGCTCTTCGTGCGTGCGACGCTCGGACGCCCACTCCCCGCGCATCTGCTCCGACGTCGTGCGTGACGCTTGTTGGTTGTTTTTCCAGGCGCTCCAGGATGCTCCTCGATTGAGTATCGCTTATCCGATCCATATCCTCAGCGGCGTGGCCTGGGCCACGCTGGCCAAGTTACCCCCTACATGAGTGTGTATATATATATATATATATAGAGGTAGATATAGATAGGCCTTTCCCCTCGGGTTTCGAGGGGTGCATCCCCGACTGGGGGGTAATTTGGTGGGGGTCTCGAGGGGGATGTAGGGAAACGAACTCTGTGCACCGCCCCCGGCACTGGGACTGGGGGGCAAATGGGGGCCTTCGGGTTGCTTCGGGTTGGGTTGGGGTGGTTTGGTGGGTAAAGAATCTCCACTGGCCCTCCTCTGCGTGACGCCCCCCCCAGCCCGCGTGCTGGCCGCCTTGGCGCCGCCCGACACCCGCAGGGCCAGGAAGAGGGCCGACAGGTAGCCCAGAGAGACCTCTGCCCCGCGCCGGCGGCTCTCTCTCTCTCTCTCTCTCCTCCTCGTCCTCCTCCTCCTCCTCCTCCACGTCCTCCTCCTCCTCATCCTCCTCCTACTCCTCCTCGTCCCCCCCTCCTCCTTCTCCTCCTCCGAGGCGTCGCGCTGCTGCTGCTGCTCCTCCTCCGCCCTTGATCACCTTCTTTCCTCGTCGCTGCTGCTGCTGCTGCCGGCGCTGGAGACCCCCATGGGCGGCGGCTCTGGCGCAGCCGCTGGCGCACTGCGCGCGCAAGAGGAGGGGCGGGGGCAGCGCCGATTCGGGAAACCCGCGCGGACCTCCGAACCTGTTCGCATCTATGGGTTCAGCTATTCCTCGATCTCTCTCCCTCTCTCTCCGCCGCACTCCCCTCTCCGCTTCCTTGTCCTGGCCCTCCCCCCCCACCGCCTCACAGATGACGTCGCCCTCCTCCCCCCCTTTCCCCTGGCCGATGCCATGTGGAGGCGCGGGGCATTTAACCCTCGTTGGGGAAGCTTGGGACACACAACACCGACGACGAGGCAGAGAGACAGACAGACAGACAGACAGACAGACAGACAGACAGACAGACAGGGAGACTGACAGACAGACAGGCGGGTCGTCGGACTGCAGCGCTACGCCGTGGTGCCCAGGCGCCATGCTTTCGCTGCCAACTCCGCGGAACTCCCACGATGCTGCTGCTTTGCCTGCTTGGCGGATGTACAGTGGAGGCCCGACCACAAGAGACCTTCCGCAAGAAACCCAACCCTGAGACCCCAGGATGTCCATTCATTTGTGGTGTGGGAGCGTCGCGAATTCCCTGGCAGAACCATCGAAACCCAAGAAACCCAGGGCAACCCAGAAGCAAGCAAGGTGTTTCTTGAGATAGGTATCCACGGTGTATATATATATATATATATATATGTATGCACGGGATGCCCTCGCGCCGGGGTGGTCCGGAAGGAGGAAGGAGGATCTGTCCTCCTCCTCCTCCTCCGCCTCCTCCTCCTCCTCCTCCTCCTCCTCTCCACGAATGCGGCAAACCCGCCGTACGACGACGTGTTATACGATAGCCAGAACACGACGGGGAGTATACGCAGCCAGGAGAGCGGATGGGTGTCGTTATGCTCCTCCTCCTCCTCCTCCTGGTCCTGATGATCCTCCCCTCCCCTCCGACGTCGCAAAGCTTTAGTTGTTTCGTACGGTGGGCCCCTGGGGAGCTCGCCCACCTCCCCAAGGACAATGTCTCACCCTGAATGGTCGTTCGACAATCCCGAACGTGAGAAGCAGCTTCTGAATACCAAAAACTGGTAACAGCCGGCATTCGCCATGGTTGTCATCCAGGTTTACTGGCAACTCTTCCCGCTTCCCCTGGCCGCTGTTGCCCCGAAGCGTGCTGCGCAGCTCAATCAATCCCGCCGTGCCCGCTCTCTTGTACTTGCCGTCGCTCGGGCGTCCATGTCCCTGCATTTGTCGGTGTCGTGCGTGTTTGTTTTGCTCGATGATCCAGGGTGCTCCTCCAGGGTCCTCGCCGAGAAAGAAATGCACACGTCCGAGCGATGCCAGGTGTAACGCACATCGCGTGGCCAACGCAATGAGGTGCCGACCACCTCCCTCCCAAGCGTGCCCGCTCACGTGCCAGCGACGTCGCGAAACGAAATGCCTACAATCGGCCTTGATTGGAGAGGACACGCGAGAGGACACAGGACCCTTCCGAGGGCCACATCGCCATAGGAGTGTAAGAAGGCACGTGTCGCGAGGCACAGGACACAAGGGTACCCTTGAGCTGGCAGGGTCGACCTACTAATCCGGGCCGACTGTACTGCCAACCGCGCTGAGCTTTATGAACGTCGTGCATCCCAGACGGCACCTGCCCACTGTTGGTCCCCCAGCCCGCCTAGCTAGCGCATGAGCGGAAAAAAAGGCCCACGGACGTACTTCTCTTCCGCTTCAACTTCAGGGCTCCGTGCCCCCCCTGCCCTGCCCTACCCTGCCCCCCCCGACCTTCCAGAGTGCTAAAAACAAACCCTCCAGACCTATAGACCGATCTGGACTGCCGAAAACCTCGACTCCAACTTGGATGTCGAGCTCCTGGTGCTACTCATAGCCCCTCGAGGAAGGTCTGAGCCCTGCCTATTTCCTTTTTGGCTCCCCGGGGGGCTGGCGAAAGCAGTCTCAAGCGGCTAGCGCTCTAGAGTCTGCGGATCCCGCGCCCACCCTGCTCACCCGTTGGCCCTCGGGGCGCAATTCCAACGAGGAACTAAAAATAGGCGTCGGCCACTTGGCATAGGGGGAGGATCATGAGAAGGGAGGAGGGAGGAGGAGGGGAAGGAGGAGGAGGAGAAGAAAGGAGGGAGGAGGAGGAGGAGGAGGAGGAGGAGGAGGAGGAGGAGGAGGAGGAGACGGGATGAGGGAGGAGGGAGGATGGAGAAGGAGAAGGAGGAGGACGAGGAGGAGAAAGGAAGGAGGAGGAGGAGGAAGAGGAGGAGGAGGAGGAGGCGGAGGAGGAGGCGGAGGAGGAGGAGGAGTCACGTTACCCTTTTCTGGGCCCCGTGCCCTCCTGTTCCTCTCGCCGACCCTTGGGCTCCCGGCCCGCAGGGGCTGGTGCACAACAAGCGCACAGCAGCAGTTTGGTTTCTGGGCCGCATACTGGGCATCGCTCGGACGTCCATTCCCGGTGTTTTTTTTCGGTTTCGTGCGTGGCTTTTCGCCAAATGATCAAAGATGCTCCTCGATGGTCCTCGCCGAAGGAAAAATGCACACGTCCGAGCGATGCCAAGCCTAACTGTGCGCCCCGCGCCTCGCGCTGCGCGACGAGCGGTTCTCTTCGCGCTCCCTCGCCCAGGCGCTACCCCCGTAGGGCAGAGCAGCTGCTCCGGCCCAGCTCGCGACGCGAGAGAGGCGCAATATCTTCGCGCCCGTGGGGGGTGACCCGCCCAGACCTTCCTTAAGGGCTAAAACATAGCACCAGGACCTCGACATCTAGAACACAGTCGATGTCTTGAGCAGTCCAGATAGGTCCAAATGTCTGGGGGGCTGTTTTTTCAGCACCCTGGAAGGACCTTCCTCGAGGGCTAAAACATAGCACCAGGACCTCGACATCTAGAATCCAGCCGATGTCTTGAGCAGCCCAGACAGGTCTAAAGGTCTGAGGGGGGGCTGTCTTCAAACACTCTGTTAAGGTCAGGGCGGAGTGCCGCTGAGGTCATACTCTGCGACGCCTGGCTCTGCGCCTCTTCAACTCTCCTCCGCTACACTGACGCAGCCATGGGCCCCGCACGCCTGCGCGGCAGACCCCGCCTCGATCTCCGTCCTGCGCGCGGGCGCCAGCGCTACCCCCTGCCAGCAGGATGGGAGGGAGGACAGGAAAGAGGAGCAGGAGGAGGAGGAGGAGGAGGAGGAGGAGGAGGAGGAGGAGGAGGAGGAGGAGACCTCGAGGCTCGGTGTCTTGCGGTTGCATTTGCGACGTCTGGGCCTCGAGGACGTCCGGCAGGGCCCCAGAAACGCCCAGACGCCACAGGCACCTGCGGGAAACCTCTGGAGACCTGTGGGGCAAGAGCATCGAAGCTCCAACGTTCGCGGCGTCCTTGGGTCACGCTTGGGCCTCTGGGGCGGGCTCGTCGCCGCGGCTAGATCCTTCTCGGAACTCTGGCCGGCCAGGACGCGCTCCGTAGGTCCTGGCGGCGGGTTCGAGGGGGGGGAGCCGAACAGGAGGAAGGGGGGGGGGGAAGAGGACTTGAAGTGATATGGCTTTGGGGCGCCTGAACCCCGTTGGTGGGCCCAGCTACCTGGTGTCACCACCCTGTAGGCCACGGTGGCCGGTTGTTGCCGCGCCTGGAACGGATGTGGCCGGCGTTACCCCCCCCCCATGTTGTGCCTGGCGGGGCACGGCTTGTCCGCCCAAGCGGCCCATGGAGCTGAAGCCCCAGTCGTCGACCCACTGAATACCGCTATTCGCACTCGCGCGTCTCATTACATCGCCCAGTGTATGACAGCGATATGTCCATGGGCGCTCCGATGTTGTTTCCATGATACAGACCATGGTGTGAGGAATAAAACGTCGTTCACGTGCAACCGCGTGTTCCTCCGGACCTATTCTAACATGTTTTTGGAACAGATCCACATCCGAGCAGACGATACCTGATGGGCCGGTACGCCCGTCCAAGCCGACTGCAGCCTCAGGCATCATGTTGGCTCAAGCCCTTGGCGGTGGATCTGCTCGGTTTTTGCCCGCAGCCCCCCCCCACCCTGGCAAAAATACGGATGCTTGGGGGATCGCGGAAGTGGGCGCCTTGGCAAGGGCAGACGGTTGCCTGTCGGAGGGGCCCTCGCGGAGGCGGGAGGTCTCCAGCCGCTGGAGGGTTCGTCGCACTTTCCAGGCAGATCCCAGACATCAGCAGCTACGATTCAAAGAATAAGTAAAAAGGGAGCGCGGTGGGGGGGGGGCCTCGTTGACCCCCAACTTTTTCCCCCCGCGCTCCCCTGCGCGCACGCTGGCCCACGGGATGCCCGTGGTGGCATTGCGTTGCCGCGCCCGCAACGGCAGGATGGCCGAACTTCGGCCATCTATGCGGACCAGGTTCCTCGGGGACCTAGTTTTGCCCTCGCTGCGAGGGCAGGGTGCCGCAAGGTCCCCTGGAGACAGGGGCGGGCATCCTAGCTCTAGGCTTGAGGTCGTGGACGCCAACGCCCGACAACCCACGGGGCTGGCCATCCAAGCCAAAGCTGGTTCCCGCATGGTACCAGGACTGGCAGACAGCTGCCGCGGCCGCAGTGGCAGGATGGCCGAGCTCCTCTGGCCATCTACGCGGACCAGTTTCCTCGAATGCCCAGCTGAGTCCTGGATGAGAGGGTTTTGATGTCAGGCCTGCCACAGAACAGGTTTTGGCATCAGGGCTGTGGGCTCGAGGTGTGAGCGGCGCGCAAAAGGGGCCAGGGGGGGGAACTGGGCGAGGCTATCAAACAAGGAACGTGATTCGCAGAACCGCCCGGAGGACGAAAGAGCACTCTCCCCAGGGCTTCTGAGAAGCACCCAGCCTGCTGAAAAGCCAAGCCCCGCCCTCCTGCCCCCGTCGGAGCGCCGCCTTTGGATGCCAACGCCTGTCCACCGACAGGGGTGGCCATCCAAGCCAGATCTGGCTCCCACGGGATGCCAGTAATGGCATGCAGTTGCCGCGCCCGCAACGGCAGGATGGCCGAGCCTCGGCAATCTGTGCGCACCAAGTTCCTCGGATGCCTAGTTCTGCCCTCGTTGTGAGGGCGGGCTGCCGAGGGGTGCCCTGAAGGCAGGGGCGGGCCTCCTAGCTCTAGGCTCCAGGAAGTGGATGGCAACGCCTGTCACTCGACGGGGGTGGTCGTCCAAGCCCGAACTGGCTGGCCCCCTACACGGCACTAGTACTGACAGGGTTGGCCGTGCAAGCCAGAGTTGGCACCCACTGGGTACTACGACTGGTATCAAGTTGCCGCGCCCGCAAAGGCAGGATGGCCGATTTGGGGCCATCCAGGCGGGTCCGGTCCCTCGAATGCCCAACCGTGCCCTTGCTACGAAAGTCGGGTGTCAAGCCTGCCATCAGACAAGCTTTCATCCCCGCCGACGGGCTCGATGTTTGATGGCAACGCCTGTCCATCGATAGTAAGGGATGGCCAGCAGAGCCCAATCTGGCCCCCGCGGAATGCCAAGAGTGGCATGCATTTGCCACGCCCGCCGCGGCAGGGGGGCCGAGCTTCGGCGATCCTCGCGGACCAGACTCGTTCGTCTCTCTGGGCCCTCGTTGCGAGGGCAGGATGCCGAAGCCTGCACGGAGACAGGCTTGGCAATGCAAGCTGTGGGATCGAGGTTGTGGATGCCAACTCCTGTCCAACGACAGGGCTGACCATTGAAGCCTAAGCTGGCTTACCACGAACTATAGCAACCAATTTGGGCATCTACAGGGAGGGCCTTGAATTTGCCGCGCCCGCAACGGCAGGATGGCCAAGCTTCGGCCATCTACGCGGACCGGTTATCGTAGAGCAGAGGCCCGGCGGGGCTGGGAGAGAGACTGTGAGAGAGAGAGAGAGGGAGAGAGAGAGAGAGAGAGAGAACGAGTCGGCGGCGGGCGAGGGGGGGAAAACAAATGGGGAGTACGGGGTGGAAGTGAAATCCAGAAGATATGTCAAGATGTCGGGGAATCCCCCTGGGCTCTACCCCACGGAGGCGGCGACGGCTGCGCAGCCCGCGGCAACCCTTTCGGCGGCTAGCCATGTCGGGGGAAGTGAGAGGGGAAGGGCCTTCTCGGGAGGCTGGGAAATTCCCGGTGCTTGCTGAGAAGTTGCCCGAGACCTCCCCGAAGCGGCGCCAGGCACTTCTGTTAAAGGCGCGAGGTTTTCCGAGAAGTCCCACCGCGCCCCAGTTCCCTCGCGCCCCATGTTCCTTCGCCGTTCTCCGCGCGGGAGCGATCCGTGAGGGCCCAAGGCCTAGAAACTGGGCGACCACGTCCGGCTCGGAACAGTTGAGACGCCAGGAGGAGATGGAGGTTGAGGAGGAGGAGGAAGAGGAGGAGCAGGAGGAACAGGAAGAGGAGCAAGACGATGAGTAGGGGGAGGGGGAGGAGGGGGGGGGGAGGGGGGGGCGGGAGGAGAGGAGGAGGAGGAGGAGGAGGAGGAGGAGGAGGAGCAGGAGCAAAGAGGAGGAGGAGGAGGAGGAGGAGGAGGAGGAGGACTGGTGTAAACCAAGGAGCTATCAACGGTGGAATAAACCATCCCTTCAATCTCCCTCTTCGTAGGCCCCCACAACGGTTCGTTTCCTCTGAGGGAACTGCCTCGTTGGACGACAGCCGTTTGAAGACCCTGACGCCTGTTAAAACATCGTTCCTGGGATTCCAACGCCACGGATCAACCTGATTGTTGCGTCCTGACAATCCTGAATCGTGCCCAAAGGCCAGTCCTAGGACATCAACACCGCGAATCAACGTGTCTTTTGCACTCTCATTATCCAACAACGTTCCAACATTCAACATCTGGTACGCTAATCATGGGAATCCGCCAATATCTTGCATTTTCTGTGGCAGAAAACCCAACACGCATGTCGCTGAGGCGAGAACTACATGTTGAAAAAGAACCGCCCTCAATCCGTGAAGCTCTTGCAATTTTGCTTAAACAAATGTACTCGGCGCTCAGACGAGAACCACATTTTGAGAAAGAGCCGCCCCCAACGTGCGAAAATCTTGCAATGTGTTTAGAACGAATGTGCACGGCACCAAAGCGAAAACAACATCATGAAAACCAGTCGACCTCAATCCGTGAGCCTCATAGTGGAAAACGAATGTGCGCGGCGCTAAGGCGCGAGCCACATTTTGAAAACGGCCCGCCATCCATGTGTGAAACTGTTGTCAAGGTTGGAGCTTCAGGCGTATGAGTGGTGAGGAGGTCTCAAGCGAAACGCCCAGCCCGCCAAAAAAAACGGGTCTCGGGGTGCTACAGGGGGAAATCATTTATCAGAGTAAGGGGGCCGAACGGTCATTCATTGTTCCTGGGTGCGTGGCTGAAGTGGGGGTCTGTGGTGAGGATTATGCTTGTCGCGTTGTTGTTGTTGTTGTTGACCTCTCTATACTGAAGAAAAGGTATTGTTGACCCCCTCTCTGGTCCACATCGCATTTTTCAATTGAAGTGCCCCTCCCGACACTCGAACCCTGTTTTTATCAGGGGAAATCTTCCTCCTCAAACTGTGTCCCTGGCCCCCAGTTTACAAACTTCCTCGAAATCTACTCCGGCCCCTGCTCCTGCTGGAGACTGCCTCGCAACTTACTCCAAAACCGCGCTCCGGCCTGATCCTTCCTCGCAGTTTACTCAGGCGCCGCGCCATTGCCATTCAGGAATCGCGCGTTCGCTGGGGACTTCCTCGAATTTACTGAGGAATCGCTCTCTCGCTGGAAACTTCCCGGCGAATCACGCAGGACTCACGATCGCTCCGCCCGCTTGGCCCGCCTGCCCGCTCGACCTGGTCGCCTGGGCCCGCCTTCCGACCTGCCCGCCACGGGTCTGCCCACCCGAGCTGCCTGTCTGGTTCTACCACGTGCTGTCTGCTCCTTGCCTCCTTCCTGCAAATTTCTCGCGTGCCTCGTTCTTCTCCCTCATCCTTTCCACCCGTCCGCTTCTCCCTTGCTTTAGGGGGTGCACTGAATGCGCGTGGCAGGTAAGGGAAATACGCCCCCAAGGGGGTACGATCGAAAACGATGAGGGCGGGCACCGAAGGCTTGGGATATACGTATTCATTGGCACGTGAGCGGACATGAGCGAACAGTATTAAAATGAATGTTGCTGTTGTTGTTGTTGTTGTTGTTGCTGTTGTTCGGTAAGGCGTTGACACAGGCCCCAGCTGGTTGTTCAGATCTTCTTCTCTCACCACTCAAGTGTTTATCCTTAAAAGGTAAGCAGAGCTCCAGAAACCAGAGCTTGCCCCACGGGGCTGGAGAAGGGGTTGGCACTGGTGCGGCAACGCACGGTGCTCCACGGGGCCGGAGAAAGGGTTGGCATTCTTGGCGCGTTTCCAATTCCCCAGGGTTTCCGCGAATCCCTCAGGATTCCGTTGGATTCCTGAGGACCCTCCGGACTCTCTAGGATCTCCAAAGGTTCCTTTGGACCCCCCAGGATTCCTCGGGATTCCTCAGGAGCCATTCCGCGAGACCCCCGAGGATTCGTCAGGATCCTCAAGGATTCCCGAGGCTTCTTCCGGAGTCACCAGGATCCATCAGGATACCCCAAGAATCTCTGGGATCCCAAATGATTATTCCGGATCTCCCCATGGGGTTCTCAGGATTACGTTGGGGTCCTCAGGATTCTTCAAGATATCTTCGAATTTCTCAGGACCCCCAAGGATTCCTCAGGACACTTCAAGATTCCTCAGGATCCACCATGTCTCCTCGGGACGCCTTCGGATTCCTTAGGATCCCCCATGGTTCTCCAGGATCCCCTCAGGGTACCCCCCTCAGGATTCCTCGGGATTCCTTAGCATTCTTCAGGATTCCCAAGGATTCCTCAGGACCCACAAGGATTCTTCAGGATCCCCCAAGCTTCTTCTGGACTCATCAGGATTGTTTCGGATTCGTCGGGATTCCTCAGGACCATTCAGGATTCCTCAGGACTCCTCCCGAGCCCGAAGGATTCCTCGGGATCCCGCAGGAGCCCTGGGCATCCCCAAAGATTCTTCTGGATCCCCCCATGAGGTTCTCAGGATTCCGTTGGGGTCCTCAGGACACATCAGGAGTGCCCGGGACTCCCCAGGATTCCTCAGGACTCCCCAGGGCCCCCCCCTCCAAACGAGGCCGATGGATTCTTCCTCAAGATGCACAACGACTCTTCAGGATCCCCCAAGATTCCTCAGGATGCCGAAGGCCTATTTAGGTTTCTATACGATCCATATGGATCCCCTCTGGGTACCCCTCTGGATTCCTCAGGACTCGCTAGCATTCTTCACGATTCCACAGGATTCATCCGGATACCCAAGGCTTCCTCTGGACACAGCAGGACTCCTCAGGATCCGTCCGGCTCTTCAGGATTCCTCAGGATTCCCCCCGATTCCTCCTGAGGCCCCAGGTCTCCTCAGGATCCCACAGGAATCCGTGGGACCCCAAAGGATTCTTCAGGATCTCCCTCGGGTTTCTCAGGATTCCGCTGGGCTCTTCAGGAATCCTCAGAACATACTAGGATCCCCCAGGATCCCCAAGGCTTCTTCTGGGTTCATCAGGATTCCTGTCGATTCGTCCGGATTCCTAAAGACACTTCAGGACTCCTCAGGATTCCCGAAGGCTCCTCAGGATTCCCCAAGACCCCCCCCCTCCAAACGAGTCCTGCGGATTCCTCCTCAGGATCCACGATGATTCCTTCGGATCCCCCGAGGTTCCCCAGCAAGTCTGAAGACCCCGAAGGAGCCCTAAGGATTCCTCTGGATCCCCTCAGGATGCCCCTCAGGATTCCTCCGGACTCCTTCGTATTCTTCAGGATCCCCCAGGATTCCCCAGGACCCACGAGGATTCCTCAGGATCCCATCGGCTTCCTCTGGGCTCTCATCAGGACTCCTCAGGATTCGCTAGGATTCCTCTGGACCCTTCAAGGTTCCTCAAGATTCCTCCCGAATCCCTAGGATTCCTCAGGATCCCGGAGGAACCCGTGGGACCCCCAAGGGTTCTTCAGGATTTCCCCAGGGTTTCTGAGGATCCCGAGGGGCTGCTCAGGATTTTCCGGATATCTTAGCATTCGTCAGGACCCCCAACGACCCTTCAGGACACGTGAAGATTCCTCAGGACCCCCAAGGACTCCTAGGTGTTCACAAGGACCCCCCCCTCCAAAGAGTCCGATGGTTTCCTCCTCTCGATCCACACTGATGCCTCAGGATTTTCCTCAAAGGTTGTCCACGATGCCTGAAGGCTCCCTCCGATCCCGCAAGATTCCTCACGATCCCCTCAGGGCACCACTCAACCTTTCAGTATTTCTCATGACCCCTTTAGCATCCTTCAGAATTGCACAATAATCCTCGGGACAGACAGGGGCCAGTCAGGATCCCCTAGGCTTCCTCTGGGCTCATCAGGACTCCTCAGGATTCGTCTGGATTCTTCCCGAGAGCGCACGATTCCTCAGGACCTCACAGAAATCCTGCGGATTCCCCAAGCATGATTCAGAATCTCGCCAGTGTTGCTGAACATCCCGCGGGCCTGCGCAGGGCTCCTTGGGATATCTCAGAATTCCTCGAGGGCCCCAAAGAATTAATCATAAGGACACCGCAGGACTCCTCAGGGCTCCCGAAGACTCCTCAGGATCTCCGTCGTCGTCGTCGTCGTCGTCGTCTTTGCCGCCGCCGTCGTCGTCGTGAGGGTCCCCGAGGGTGTCTTAGCTGCACACGGGGCCAGAGAAGGGAATAGCGCACGGGGGGCGCTGTCTGTGGAAAGAACATCACAGATGACAGGGCATACGGGGCTGGAGCGTACGTTTCCCCACCGCGTCGCAAAACCGCCGCAGATGGCCTCTCGCAGGGCCGGAAATATCGTCGTCACACAGCGGGGCCAGAGCGTGCGCCCGTCCACCGGGGGAGTGACACTGGAGGCTCCGGCCCTGCGCGGGGCCGGAATGTACGCATTTTCCGTTGTTGTTGTTGTTGTTGTTGTTGTTGTTGTTGTTGTTGTTGAACTCCCATTTATGAAGAGTAGTTATTGTTGATCCCCCCCACCGGTGCATAGTGCTTTTCTCCATCATAGTGTACCCCTCGACGCTCGCACCCTGTTGCTTGTCAGGGAAAATCTTGATGCTCAACCTGGGCCCTTGGCCCCCGGGTTGCAACAACAACGGTTCCCGCTTGAGACTGTCTCACAATGTAGCCATGACCCCCGCCCCTGCTCGAGACCTCCTCGCATTTGGCTCAAGAATCGCGATCTCGCTTGGGACTTCCTTACAATTTATTCAGGAATCGCTCTCTCGGCGCTCTGGAGCCGCGCTCTCGCTGGAGACTTGCTCGAAATTTGTACGACAAGAAAAAGAGCGCCCTTGCGTTGGAATTTCTTGCAATTTACTCAAGCGCCGCGCCCCCGACACCTAAGCACCCAGGAGTCGCGCTCACGCTTAGGACTCTCTCACAGATTACCTAGGAATCGGGATCTCGCTGCCCTTCGTGGCCCCGTTGCAGCCATTCGTGGCCCCCTCGTTTTGTTTCGTGGCCCCGTTGCGCCCATTCGTGGCCCCCCGCTGCCCTTCGTGGTCCCGTTGCAGCCCCTCGTGGCCCCGTGGCACCCCTTCGTGGCCCCGTTGCAGCCTTTCGTGGGCCCCTCGCTGCTCTGCGTGGCCCCGTTGCAGCCCTTCGTGGCCCCGTTGTAGCCTTTCGTGGGCCCCTCGCTGCTCTTCGTGGCCCCGTTGCAGCCCTTCGTGGCCCCCTCGCTGCCCTTCGTGGCCCCATATATGTATGGCCTTCGTGGCCCCCGCTCGTTCGCGCCCCTGGTGGCCCCATATGCATTCCCTTCGTGGCCCCGCTGTCGCCCTTCGTGGTCCCCTCGCTGCCCTGCGTGGCCCCGTTGCTGCCCTCAGTGGCCCCGTCCCTGCCTTCCGCGGCCCAGTATACGTATGCCCTTCGTGGCCCCCGCTCGTTCGCGCCCGTTGTGGCCCCATGTGCATGCCCTTCGTGGCCCCGCTGTCGCCGTTTGTGGCCCCCTCACTGTCCTACGTGGCCCCGTTGCAGCCCTCAGTGGCCCCATCGTTGCCTTCTGTGGCCCCGCATTATCTGCCCTTCGTGGCCCCCGCTCGTTCGCGCTCTTCGTGGCCCCATACGCATTCCATTCGTGTCCCCGCTGTCGCCCTTCGTGGCCTACCTCGTGTCCTTCGTGGTCCTGCTGTCGTTCTCTCTCGTTCTCGCTTTCGCTCGTCGTCGTCGTCGTCGCCGTTGTCGTCGTAGTCGTCGCCGTCGTCGTCGACGTCGTCGTCGTCGTCGTCGTGGTCGGTCCCCTGTCTGTCCCTCTTGGGGTCGGGTCGACGGTCCGCGGCCGCCCCGCCGATCAGCGCTGCCGCTGGCCAGGCCGACGGTCCGCGTCCGCCCCGCCGTTTGCTGGGGCCCGACCTGCAGGGAAGAAAGGTCTATCCCCCAAAAGGGTTGGATTGAAGACGAAGAGGGCGGGTATCGAGGGTTTGGGGGATGCGCGTTATTGGACACTCGAGCAGACAAGGGCGAACAGTCTTAAAATGATTGTTATTGTTGTTGTTGCTGTTGTTGTTAATGCTGTTGCTCTTGTGTGTTGTCCTCGTCCCACCAACGACCCACCCGCGACCCATCCCGCGACCCATCCCGCGACCCAACCCGTGACCCATCCCGCGAACCACCCGCGACCCACCCCGCGGCCCACCCGCGACCCAACC
>CAUYUJ010000396.1:111499-114308 GCA_963575745.1 Prorocentrum cordatum
TGACGTCGCATGTCTAGGGGATGGCAGCATGGGCGGCAAGCCCAGGGGGGAAAATGCAGAAGGGGCGGGCCTTCTCAGAAGGCTCGGCAGGCCTCCGGGCTTCCGAGAAAATGTTCATGAGCCTTCTCCGAACACAGAGACGGCTTCTCGGAAGGCTGGAGGAAGCCCCGCCGCTTTGTGAGACGGCCTGCCCCCTCCCTCTCTCGGGCCGGGCGAAAGGGGGGGATAGCAAAGGGGGGGTTTGAGAAGCAGCTCGCGTAGCTGATTTTCCCGGCGCCCGGGCCTCCCGGCGCCGGAGACGGCCATGCATCGAGGAATGGGCCCCTCGGTGGGGCCGAAACCAGCTGCATGCAGCAGATTTCGTCATAACCCCCCCTTTCCCAATCCCCCCCGTTCGCCCGCCCCCTCCCTCTCACTTCCCCCGGGCGCGCTGCCAACATACAACTGAGCATCAACTGTCTGAAGGGGCCCTCCTGGGACACACACATGAATACACGCACAAATAACATGACTCCCCCTGTTTCCCCATATCTTCTGGGCTTCTGTCCTCCCCCCCCCACTTCCCATACTTTCCCATATGTTCTGGGGCATCTGGGATGAATTGTGTCTGTGTGTTTTTCCTCCTCCTGACTGTCAGAGGTCCGCGGGGAATTCTCATCTGTTCATATTCTCCCATCTGTTCTGGGTGTCTGCCTTCCCCTTCCCCCCCCACTCCCCATACTTTCCCATACCTTCTGGGGCATCGGGGATTCATCGTGCCTGTGTGTGCTTTTCCTCCTCCTGCCTGCCAGAGGTCCACGCGGGGGGAATTCCTCGGAGCGGCGCCGAACCCCCAGGGCGGCGCCACTATAACTAGCGGCGCCCTCCCCGGCGCGCTCCCTGCGCGCCGGGCAGGGAAGGGCCCAGCGCCAGCCCGAGAGAGCCGCGCGGACCTCCGACGACACTCCAGATTTCGTAACAAAGGGAGAGGGGTCTCATTTCGGGGCGGGGGGTCTCTTCCGTGCTATCTTGGAGGGCCTGGGGGGGTCTGGGGAGGATGTTTTGGAGGGTCCTCCCACGGGGGAGAGGTCTGAAACGGCTCGTCTCGGAGGGTCCAGACCCCCTCCCTTTTATTATTACGAAACCTGGAGCAACTACCACGGGCTCGTGCCGTGACGACCCCAGGCGTTGGTCCCTGACGCGGCGGAGATCGCTCGACCTCGGAACGAGCACCCGCCCCCGAGGCGTCGAAGCGTTCGGCCCCGACCGGTCCTTGGTCGCTGGCGGCCTCCAGCGTGGGACGCCCGCCGCCGCCGGTGGACGCGACGGAACCTACACCCTGCGAAATGCTTAAGAAATCATGGGTTAAGAAATTCATAGTCTCAGAATTTGAATCAAAAAACCCAATATCTACGAAAAAGTAAGGTTTTCCATTGAAACAAGAAGAATAATCAAGACTCTGGCCGAAACCTCACGTTTTCTTAAGCATCGCCTAGGGTGTAACAGTATGCTCGTGCACTTCGTGAAAGGCTTGACGACTTCTGCCGTCCTTCGACTCGCGCTGGAGCGGCCGCGAGTTGCTTCCCCTCTCCTCGGAGATCTTTGGATGTACCCGGATTTGTTTCGATCTGCCTGGATTTCTCTGCATGTACCTCGATTTATCTGCATCTACCTGGATTTTTCTGGCTCGCTCCCCACAAGTCGATCGGCGAAAAGTCGACAAGCCCTTAGGGAGCACTGTCTGTCAGAGGAAGAACCATGAAGGGCCCCCAGAACACACCAATCAATACACACAGATAAAAGGATTCCCAATAGTTCCCCGCATGTTCTGGGTCTCGTCTTCCCCCCCACTGCCCACGTGTTCCCATATCTTCCTGGGACTCGACGGTTAATTGTGCCTGTGTTTCTTCCCCCTCCTGAGAACACACGGCGTACAAACATATTCTCGACGGTGCGCGCGGGGTTCTCGGATCTGCGCTGACCCCGCTCCCCGGCGCGGCGCGGCGCCAGGCGTGGGTGGGCCCAGGCGCCGATCCGAGAAGTCCGCGCGGGGCGTCGAAAGCTCATGCCTGCGGCGATTTGTCCCCTTCTTCTTCTTCTTCGCAGAAGGAGCCAGGCCACGGCGCGCGAGGCGCGGCGGCGTCACTTCTCGATGGTCAGGACCTGCCACTCGCCCTCGTCGCGCCACCGCGACTTCACCTCGCGGGGGCGCCACAAAGGGGGGGGGGGGGCCGGGCGCGCCCCCCCGCCGCGGGCGCCCCCGGCCCCAGGCCAGCCCTCCGTCGTCGCCGCCGCGCCGTCGCCGCCGCGGCCGGTCGTCCTCGACGCCGCTGGCGTGCGTGGTCGTCGCTCGTCGCTCGACGTGGTCGTCGCGGGCGCCGTCACCGTCGTGGTGGTCGTCGTGGTCATCGCTGCCGCCGTCGTCGTGATCGTGGTCTGTCAGGGGGGGCGGGGAAGGTGAAGCAGGGGAGCAAGAAGCTGCATAAACATAAACTGTTGACGGTCCGCACGGACTTCTTGACTCTGCGCGCGCTGGACCCCGCCTCCCCGGCGCGCGGAGCGCGCCAGGGGCGGCGCCGGAGGCGCCGCCGGGAGGGGGCCAGGCGAGGACCCAAGAAATCCGCGCGGCGCGCCAAAAGTTTATGTGCATGGCGTTTCTTCCTCTCCGAGTCAGGGGGTGGGGCGGGGGTGAAGGGGGGGGCGGAGGGGGGCATGGGGAAGATCTTGCCGTCGCCTGGACGTCCACTTCCCGTGCATGTTTTCGGCTTCGTGCGTGCTTGTTCTGTTTGCTGCTCGATGGTCCAGGATGGTCCTCGATGGCTCTCGAGGA
>CAUYUJ010000397.1:0-22500 GCA_963575745.1 Prorocentrum cordatum
CGACTACGACTACGACTACTACTACTACTACTACTACTACTACTACTACGACTACTACTACGACTACTATTACTACTACTACTACGACGACCACTACTACTACTACTACTACTACTACTACTACTACTACTACATTACGATTACTACCTTACTACTACTACTACTACTACTACTACTACTACTACTACTACTACTACTACTACTACTACTACTACTACGGATGCTGATGCAATTGCGAACGCTGGTGCGCATGCGAATGCGAATGCTAATGGGGACCGGTTCCGTCATGAGTGCCAGGTGGGGGCCATCGCCGCCCAGCCGGTACCGGATCCGGCGGGCCACTTTCTCGTTCCATAGAATCTGTTTAGGGAGCCAGTGAAGCTGCAGAATACAGTCCGTCGGAGGCCAGCGCGGACTTCTTGGATCGGCGCTGGGGGCCAGATCCCAATGGCCTCCTCCACCCTGTCCTCTTCCTCCCTCCTCCTCCTCCTCCTGCCTCCTCCTCCTCCTCCTCCTCCTCCTCCTCTTCCTTCTCCTCCTCCTCCTCCTCCACCTCCTTGTTAGCCTCTCAGCCTCTGGCGCCACGATGTCCCCAACCTGTGCGAAACAGGGCGCCATGTCTCCCTTCTATTCTTGCTTCTGCTCCTTCTCCCCCTTTCTCTCCCACGCCCTCTCCTCATCCCCCTCCTACCACCCTTCTGCCGCCCTCCTCCTCCTCCTCCTCATCTTTCTCCTCATTTTTCTCCTTTTCTTCCTCCTCGTTCAACCTCCTCGTCCTTTAACCTCCTCATTCTCTCCTTCTCCCCATCCTTCTCTCTTCTCCTTTATGTCTCCCTCTTCCCACATCCTCCTCTCTCCACCTCTCGCCTCCTCCTGTGTCTCGCCATCTTCACCGCGTTTGCTTTGCTGCTGCCTCCTGCTCCTTTGTTACGCTCCGCCTTCTCCCCGCGAGGCTGCTTTAGTAATAGACGAAGCTCCACCTCATCTTAGCTAAATATGCCAAAAACGCGGTGTAACTTTGCAACCGATGGCAGAATACAGATGGCCCGACGGCGCTGCGCAAATGGTGCCATGACCACCTAAACACCTTGGCAACACCATGGCCTTGCCATCAACATGTGTTCCGACAAATCTCACGCTCAAACATGTTTTCATATACTTGGCATCGCTGCCTATCGAACGAACCCGTGATGGTGCTCACACTATGGTATTGTTGTGCTGTTACGCTAGTGCCATTCGCATGCAATGTAACATAATCGAGACACGTATGGGCGTCGAACTAAGCACAGCGATCACAAGCTTGCGCCACATGTGCACTCTCACGTGATAATGAACGGCGGCCACGCCAACCAGAACCAACGGTGGGGGCGGCCGAGCCAGAGCTGCTGCGGCCCGCGCCGGGAATCCGCACACAATGTAGATGCGGAGTAGATGGGCGCGTCGCATCGCCCATGCATCGGCGATGCATGCGCCACTTCTGCGAAGCATGGAGTTGCATCCCCGATGCATCGGCGATGCGGCGCGATCCACCGACCTCGTCTACTCGTACTCCGTTTGGAAGGCCTAGAAGATGGCATCTCTTCAGAAGAGGGGGACAGCGGTATGAACGCACAAACTTTCGACGGCCCGCGCTGATGTTTCGGATCCGCGCTGAAGCCCCGGGCGGGGTCGGAAACGCCACCAGGGGGGCTCGGCTCTTAAGGAACCACCTTCTGCTACCGCCGCTTGGGCGTTGCCTATAGTGGGGGGGCGATACATGGGGAGCGGAGACACGTCTGTGCCCCTCTTGGGCCCCAGAGGGCCCCTGCAGGGCCTAGTTAGGATACAAGAGGTGCACCTTCCTTCACCCCCCCCCTGTTCCCAGACCCCCGACGCCATGACTTTTCACAGCGTCGACCCCCAGAAGTCTCGACCCATTCCCCGGGACCGGTGTCTCATCCTGAGTCCTCTTCTCACAGTCCCGAGAGCGCAGTACGGGCCTCTGCAAGCCGAACATGTCGAAACACCTCCCGCCTTGGTTTTTCAATGACCCTCTATGGGGTCTGGGTTTTCGGCGGCGAGCACAAGGGGATAGGGGGAGGGGGGGGAAGGCTTCTTGGAAGCAGGCTGCTTCTTAGAGGGCGCCGGCCCTACATCTAGAAGGCCCGCGCCTTCTCGGAAGCAGGGTGCTTCTAAGAAGCCTTCCCCCTTCCCCCTATCCTTGAGTCCTGTATCCCTGTAGTCCTACCACGAAATGTTCTTAGAACCCAAGCATGTTCTAAAAAGAACAAGTTTCTTAGAACATGCGCACGATGCGTTAAAATCAAGACAGACCCAGCCAGAAATGTTCTGAGAACATTTCGTGCAGGCCACAAAAGGTTCTCATCAAAGCATGCCTTGGTAGGCCAAAAGGAGAGCGGGGACGCTTCGCCACTGCTAGATTTCTCCCTCTGCGCGTGGCCTGAGGCTCGGCCCCCCGGCCCCCCCCCCCCAATTACGCAACCTGGCCATCGCTCGGACGTCCATTCCCTGTGCTTTTTTCGGTTTCGTGCGTGGTTTTTTCGCCAAATGATCAAGGATGCTCCTCGATGGTCCTCGCCGAAGGAAAAATGCACACGTCCGAGCGATGCCAAGCGACGCCCGAGCCGCCTTCTGCCGACCCTGCGCTGGGTCCCGCCGGCGGAGCCGCCCTCAGTCTGCCCCCCGCGGGCCTCCGCCAGCCCCGCCGCCGCCGCCCGCAGGAGGAGGGGCCAGGCCCGTCGGTCTCCGAGTGAGACGAGGCCAGGGCGAGGGTGAAGTCGGGCGAGGATCGGCGGTGGGCAAACCTCCCTTTAGCAAACCACCCTGTAGTGGAAACTGCCCAAGACCGAAACCGACGGGCCCGGACCCGCAAAAACGACGGCCGCGACGCCCTCTCGCGAACCGAAAACGGCCAATTCGCTAATGGACGTGTCAGGGTAGGAGGTCTATCAACCTGCGAGAGGATAACTCGAGAATCTCTGACATCTGGTGGCCCTGGAAGATGCATCGGGCGTTCCGAATGCTCCGAGGGCGCGCCGGAACGCTCTGGAACGGATTTGTCTCGTCCTAGCTCCGCCCGGCCGAAGGCGAGGCCATCCGCTAGGGCTCACCTGGCAAAATTCGTTCTGGGCAAGGAGGGCCTTCCGTAATGGGGTCGCAAGAAGACGTGCCATAGTTCATCCTGTGGCTCATGGCACGTGGCCGCTCTCACGGACCAGCGGTGCCAAATGCAACTCGATCTGGCCGCATCCAGCACGACCCAGCACGAACGATTGCACGCGAATTATGGCGTACATTTCGGTAGAAACACCTTTCGATAGGAGCCACGTACGGGCGTTGCGGATGCGCGGGTGAAGGTGGGCGAGATGGATGGAGCACTTCCAAGCGGGTGAGAGCGCTGCGGTAGATGTCGCTCGAGAAGAAGTCACCAAAGAGACCACACGGATGTTGAGAGTGCTGCGGTAGAGGTGATGCTCACTCGCACGACTCGTGCCCAAATTCCGACTGCCGAGCCGTGGAGCAGGAGGTGTTTGTTGGGGCCCCGACCTGAGACAGTGGGCGCTCATCCAGGGGAATGCAGGAGAACAGTCAGTGCGGACGTGGCCGCCAGAAAGCCTCGCAAGAAGCCCAACCCCAAAAAGTCGCCGACGAAGTGCAACAGGGGGGGGGGGACAAAGACTCCTGAATGCAGCAATTTCCTAACGCCCGCGGGAAGTCACCACGCAGCGCGCGCAGCAAAGACGCCCAAGGAAGCCTGACAAACAGCACATGGTCGTTTTCGGAAGACATGAGCCCACCAATGTTGCCAACTCTTGGGGGGGCACATTTATTTTGACTTCCGCCGGCGGAACAGCCCTCGTTTTGCTTCTGCCAGCCCTCCGCCGAGGAAGAGGTGCCAACCCCCTCGACCCCTCAAAGGCGAGACCTTTTCTGGAACGCCGCGTACGGTTTCCTGATTCGCGTCCCAACTGCATGCAAGTGCCGCCCCCCTGGCCCTTTTTCACAACTCCCGCCGCCCTGGCGAAGCGAGAGCCAATGTTTCCCACCCCCCCCGACACATCGGGCCGACTACGCGTCCACTCTCTGCTCCATCCGGGTGCGCACTGACATGGATTAGGGATCCGTGGGCCTGCCGCGTGCGCACCATCCCTGGAAACACTAGGCCAATGCCGCCTCATTTGGCGACGCAGCGCGCCGACTTCGCACGGAAGCGGGACCCGTCGCTCATCCACTTGCCTCCATCTATGTTTGCGCTGCCTCGCCTCCCGTGTCCCCCAGCCTCCTGCCCCCCACCCTCCCTGAGCGAGGTGGCGGACAAGCCTCGACCTCCAACTTCCGAACTCTCTGCGCAGCATGTGCCGCCGCGGCGCTGCCGCGGCGACCGCCGAGACCGCCGCTGCGGCCTCGACGGCGGCCGCCACCGTGGCCGCGCCGGGGGCGGCCGATGTGCGGCATCTGCCTTCCAGAAGGAGCGGAAGGTGGAGGGAAGGAGGAGGCTGAGGATAAGGAGGAACTGAAACCTCGGCTTGCTCCAAAACAGCGGCAAGCAGCCCGCCCAAATAATGGTGCCTCAAGGAACCCCACCCCGGCCACGGGAAGTCTCTTTGAGGTCGTCAGACGCCCTCGGGGAACCGTGTAGGTCTGCAGATGCCCCAAGGGGCCGAACAGCTTTGATCCCAGACAGTTGCCGCCATCGTCTAGGAAGAGGGAGGCACCATAATGACCAATCGCGCAGTGTGCCATAAGATGTGAGCATCGGCCCGCCCGCTCCGTCAAACAGCGTTGTGTGTGGTGTCGGGCCATGGGATGGTTGGAGCAACTCCAGCTCAGGACTCCTTTCTGCGTCGCGTTCTTTTTGCTTTTCTTTTTGTCTTGTCTTGTTTTTTGTTTTCGTCGTGTTTGGGGAGATCGGCCACGCTCTGTTGTCCCCCGCGCAAAGGTTCGTTATAAACGCGATGGGTGGCCGTGCGCAACTCCAGGGCGCAACAGACCACTGTGGCACGCTCTCTCTGTCTCTCGCTCTCCCTCTCTCCCTCATCCCTTCCCTCTCTGTATACGAAGATACAGTATGCATACATATAAACATATGCAAACTGAGACTAATGTGCATGCACGCATACATGTATGGATGTATATATATATATATATATATATATGTGTGTGTGTGTATATAAATGCACCTGCGTCCGTATTTACACACCTGCATCCACATATACATGTACATACTTTTATGTAGATCTATATATGTATACGCCGGAATGGCTTCCACCCCCTCGGCAGCTCAGCAGTACTCTGAGCATTGATGTGCAGACCAGTGATGTACAACAGCACTCAGAAGAGACCATTGATATGCAGACGCTCGCGCACAGATGGCGGGTCGGCTGCCGAACCTGCAGAAAAACTGCTGGTTCAGACCACTACGATCAAGGCGTGCTAACCAAACCCTGAAACATTACCAGCGCCAATAAATCTAATTTACATGTCCACTGCGATACGGAGCAGCATGTTTCATGCCACCGTCGCAAACATGATATTGTTGGCGCAAGCACCAAGTGTCCGTCCGAGCTAACTTATTGTCCAGTTGAACTGTGAGAATGAATCTCGCCAAACAGCTTAGTGGAGATATCGTGAACACCTGACCTTTTTTTCCGCTGAGTCCAAGTCCGCTGCAAACATAAATGCGCAATGCAGAAATGAGTGCTTCGCATTTCAATCTCACAGTCGCGCAGGAATCACAGAAAAACTCAAGAACGAGCCCAGGAGAAGGACTCCGAGCGCACAGCACGCAGTCTGCCATGCCTACAACAAATCAATCTGCCCCTGCCTGCCCCGCAACGGCTACCACTGACGCTTCCTTCCAACACCCTCTTCCGGAGGGCCAACCGCTGCAAACCAGCATTCAACGCCTGAACCTTCGATCACCACTTTATCAGCAGTTGAAGGGCCCCCTAACACTTTGAGAACGGACCTGAGTTACGAGGCCCAAGTCATTAGGGGTATGGGGCCATTCCGACAGACGTGTCAAACCGAACCGCCCAGATCTCATCCCCAAGGCGAAGACGGGGACCTAAGTTAGGCCACGTCTTCATTGTGTTCTTAGGGTCAGGCCGGGCCTGCCCCCCCACAGGGATATTTTGGGCGAAGAATAGCAAGCACACCAAACATACTCCCAAGTAGCCCAAAAATACTACAAACATCGTCCCCATGCTATTTTTTGACTACTTGGGAATGCTCCCCCTGCAGAGGGACAGGCCCGACTCAATCTCAGGGTCAGGGGCTCTCTTGCTCTCGGCCATCGCTCACACGCGCCCCTCCTGGCCCTCTCCCCGTGCAACCCGCGCGCACTTCCGGCACGCCGCCGGGCGGTGCTGCCGAGGATAGAGGGAAAAAACCTATGCACATAACACCGATTCTGGCCAGGCCCATCCTGAGCCCAGGATCGGTGCATACGCCCTCCTACCTTGGCCAGGAAGGCATATGCACCGATCCTGGGTCAAGGATGGGCCTTGCCAGAATCGATGCATGCGCATAGTTCTCTTCACCCGAGAAGATTGCGGCGGCGAGAGGGGGCCTGTCCAGACCGCCCGCTACTCCTCCCGGGCAGCTTCCCCCTGGAGCTGCAGGCACGGTGTGGGGGGGGGGAGACCTCGGGGCGTTTCGGATGGGCCCTGGAGCCCCTTGGCCTCCCGAGTACGACAGAACTCGCCCAGGAGCCAGCTCGAGACCTCGCACAAACGTCAACACACACACACACATCGAACACACATCACGAAGACGCTGTCAGAGAACTGGAGCACGACTTAACAAGACATGCAAGCTTGTCTGAAGCAGCTCTCCAGAAACTGCTCCTGCTGCTTTTCCACCGATCCGACCACTCCTGTAGCGCCTTCTTACTGAGAGTTCTAGGCGAATCCATCCGTAGCGCCGAATCCCCTCCTCCGAAAGCACGTAACGTTAGGTCGGGCATGTCCCCCTACAGGCGGATTTTGGGTGAAGAGTTAAAACATACTCAAAACATACACCCAAATGGTCAAACATAGTTCAAACATCGTCCCCATGATATTTTTTGACTGTTTTTGAATTCTCCTCCTGTAGAGGGGCAAGCCCGACTTAAACGTAACGTCAGAATCCTCCTCTTGGCACTGGCACTGTCAGCACTGGCGTCCCTGGCCACAGGCTGCCATCCCCTCCTCCTCATCCTCCCTTTCCTCCCTCCCTGCTGTTGCATTTCTCTCTTCTTCTTCTTCTTCTTCTTCTTCTTCCCCCTCTTTTGCAAAGAAACGCGGCACGCGCAGACATAGGGAGCTCCAGGCGGACTTCTTGGATCGGCGCTGGGCCCCCCTCCGGGGCCGGGCGAAAGGGGGGGATAGCAAAAGGGGGGTTTGAGAATCAGCTCAAATAGCTGATTTCCCCGGCGCCTCCCGGCGCCGGGAGGCGCCCATGCATCGAGGAATGGGCCCGGCGGCGGGGCCGAAACCAGCTGCATGCAGCAGATTTCGTACCCCCCCCCTTTCCCTATCCCCCCCTTTCGTTCGCCCCGACCCTCCCTGGCGCGCAGAGCGCGCCAAGGGCGGCGGCATGGCGGGCCCCCCGGCGCCGAACCGAAGGAATCCGCGAGGACGTCCGTACGCTCATGCCTGCGCAACTTGTCCAAAATCCCTCCTGCGTTGGGCTCGTCCTCCTCCTCCTCTGGCCATCGCTCGGACGTCCATGCCCTGTGCTTTCTTTCGGTTCCGTGCGCGGCCTCCTCGCCACACGATCAAGGGTGCTCCTCGATGGCCCTCGCCGAAGGAAAAATGCACACGTCCGAGCGATGCCAAGTCCTCCTCCCGCCTCCCTCGCGGCTTGGGCTGTACAAGCGAGTTCGTGCTGCACCCCCCCCCCCGGCTGTTGGCAACCGGACGGGCCCTTCCGCGGACAGCCGCTCCAATCCGATCCCTTCTGGCTCCCTCCCGCCTCCTGCGGCGTACCTCCCGCTTTCCTCTCACGGCCCTCGTGCTACCACGAGGAACGCTGAAGGAGGAACGACGGGGCCTCTCGTGCCATGGCGAGCCTCAGTCACGAATGGGCTCGCTGGCTCAAAGTCTGACGAGCGGCCTGCAGCGAGAGCCCTCCTGAACCCAAAACGGTCCTTGGCTCAGCGCCTTTTGACTGTACCTACCTCCTGACGCAGACGCCGACGGCTTCAGAGCTGGGTGCGAGCGCAGCCGTAACCCCACTCCAGCGGCGCCGCCTGGTTCCTGCTTCCTGTCGGCCTGAGGGTTCGGTGAACGCGGTCTCCCCCCCAGGGCTAGTCGGCCCCAGGGGGTTGCTCAAACGAGGTAGCCGACCTGGCGGTTTGCCAGTGGCTGAGGATGACGTTGCGTGAAGATGACAGACAGACAGAGGGTGGCTCCTCCTTTTCCTCCTCCTCCTTCTTCTCCTCCTCCTCCTCCTCCTCCTCCTTCCTCTTCTTTTTCTTTCCTCCTCCTCCTCCTCCTCCTCCTCTCCTCTCCTCTCTCCTCTTCTCCTCCCTCTTCTCCTCCTCCTCCCCATCCTCCTCCTCCCTCCTCCTCCTCCTCCTCCTCACGATCCTCCTCCTCCTCCTCCTCCTCGTCTTCCCTCCTCCTCCTCCTCCTCCTCCTCTCCTCCACCCTCCTCCTCCTCACGCCTCTTCCTCCTCCTCCCTCCTCCCTCCTCCTCTCCTCCTCACGCTCCTCCCTTCCTCCTCCCTCCTTCCTCCTCCTCCTCCTCCGCCTCCTACTCCTCCTCCTCTTCCTCCTCCTCCTCACGCCTTCTCCTCCTCCTCCTCCTCCTCCTCCTCCTCCTCCTCCTCCTCACGCCTCCCTCCTGGCCCCTCCCTGCCTCCTGCGTCCCATCCCACTCGCCTCCTTCGAGACTAGGAAATGACGGCACAAAGCAGGAGATTCTCTCGGAGGTCCGCGTGGACTTCCTGGAGCGGCGCTGCCCCGCCACCGCCACTCTGGCGCGCGGGGAGCCCAGCGTTGGTCCAGGAGCTCCGCGCGGGCCTCGGGGAGCTCCTGCCTCTGCAGCTGCTGGTTCCTCGACCGTCTCCTGCTTTCAAGTCGTGCGTGTCCCCCTACAAAGGGATTTGCGACGAAAAAATAAAAAAAATACGCAAACGTGCTTCAAGATGGCTAAAAATTTTAAACAAATAGTCCCCAGACTATTTTGGGACTATTTTTGAGTATTCCCCCTGTGGAGGGACAGGCCCGACTTCATCCTACTTGCCTCCTGCCTCCTGTTCTCCCCACTGTTCTCCTTTCCTCCTCCGCCCCCCCCGTCCTCTCCCCCCCGTCCTCCTCCTCCTCCTCCTCCTCCTCCTCCTCCTCCGTCTCCTCCTCTCTCTCTTCCCTCTCTTGCCTCTCCTCCTCCTCCTCCTCTTCTTCCTACTGTTCTCCCCCGGCCCCGGCACCACAGCGCCGCTCAGTCCGTGCGCGCGGGCGGCCGGAAGCCTTCGCAGCCGTCCACCGCCGTGCCCACGGGCGCCCTTGGCTCCAGGACCTCGCGCGCCGCCGGCAGGCAACCTGCTCTTGCAGGTTAGATCGGGCGTCGGCAGAACTGGGTTTAACGGAACCTGGTTTTGTGATTTGTACCGGGGGCGCCCCCCCGCCGTCCCATTTCCACTAACCGGAACTGCCGTCACCCGAAAAACACCAAATCCGGCAAACCTGGTTTAGTGAATCTGGCCAATTGAGGGGCGCCAGGGCCCTACCACTAACCGGGTCCCCTTACCCGGGGTCCTGGCTATACCCGATTAGATCTCTGAAGCGCAGGCTGGGCCTCACATTTTTATGGGTGTCTGTAGCCCGATGAATCCCAGTTTGGGTGTCCGATGCCCCAGCGTCGATTGGACCCGCAGGGGTAAGGCTCACATGTGATCGCAGACGCGGAGAACAATAGACGAAACTACGACCACGACAAAATCGGACCGGGACTAATCGGGGATCTGTGAGACCTGGCGGTCACGGAGGATGGATCGGGCGCCGCGGCCGTTCCAGAGCGTTCGTTCGCTCTGAAGCGTTCCGGAAGGCTCTGGAACTGCCTGTCCCAGCCGTGGTCGGCGACTCCGAAGGGTATGGTTTGCAAAGAAGTGGTTTGACCGGCACCCTGCTGGGGAACACCCCGGGGACCTCGACAGAGCTCTTCGCCGCGCCCCGACGAGGCCCGACGACGACACTGTCGTGCCCCAAGGCCCCAACGACCCAGATCGCAAACCGCACTCCGGCGTAACCGTACCCTTTGCAGTCTCCGACCTCGGCCCGCGCACGCCGCCGGGGCACGGCCATCTCGCCAAACAGCCCTCCTCCACCTCGATTCCTTTCTTCCTCCTCGCTCCCCCCTTCTCCATCTCCTGCCTCGATCCTCCTGCCTCGATCCTCCTCCTCCTCCTCCTCTTCTTCTTCCTCCTCCATCTCCTGCCTCGATCCTCCTGCTTCGATCCTCCTCCTCCTCCTCCTCCTCCTCCTCTTCTTCTTCCTCCTCCTCCTCCTCCTCCTCCTCCTCCTCCTCCTCCTCCTCCTCCTCCTCCTCCTCCTCCTCCTCCTCCTCACTCTCCTCCTCCTCCTCCTCCTCCTCCTCCTCCTCCTCGCGCCGGGGCGTAGCCGCCAGGAACTCTGAGCAGCTTCTTCGTCGGTCGGCAGCGCTGGCGAGCGCAGGCGCGTCTCGTGGGCATGCGGGGGCGCGCCCGGCGGCGGCGCGCGCAGGGGCGGGATGGAGAAGAAGAAGGCGGCGGCGGCGGCGGAGGCAGAAGGCGGGGAGGGGGGGCCCCGGCCGCAGAGCGTTGAGGGGCGGCGACAGGGGGGAGGAGAGGAGGAGGAGGGGAGGAGGAGGAGGAGGAGGAGGAGGAGGAGGAGGAGGAGGAGGAGGAGGAGGAGGAGGAGGAGGAGGAGGGAGGAGGAGGAGGAGGAGGAGGAGGAGGAGGAGGAGGAGGAGGAGGAGGAGGAGGAGGGGAGGAGGAGGAGGAGGAGGAGGAGGGAGGAGGGAGGAGGAGGAGGAGGAGGATAGGAGGAGGAGGAGGAGGAGGAGGAGGAGGAGGAGGAGGAGGAGGAGGAGGAGGAGGAGGAGGAGGAGGAGGAGGGAGGAGGAGAGGAGGGGGAGGAGGAGGAGGAGGAGGGGGAGGAGGAGGAGGAGGAGGAGGAGGAGGAGGAGGAGGAGGAAGAGGAGGAGGAACATAAACATATTCCTTTTTTTTTCTTGTCTTCCCCCATTCCCCATATTTTCATTTTCTAAGGAATCGGCGAATAATTGTGTCGGTGTGTGTTTTTTCCCTCCTGATTTGTAAGGGTTTCTGTCCAACTCTGTGCGGCCTGGCGTCGCTGCTTTTCTGGCTGTCGTAGGGGCTCTGGTGCTAGCAATGTCCTGTGGAGCCCGTCGCTGTGCCGTCGTTGCGCACGGCCGAGAGTGGTGCCCGCGCTGTGTTCGGATCGGCCGCCGCTCGACATCCAGGTATTGCGGCCGGCGAACCATGTGGCCACTCTCCCAGATGGCTGGCTCACGTCGATGGAGGCCATCTGATGGAATGGAGCCAGATCCCGCGGTAATTCTGGCACTTCTGGTGGCGCGGCTACTGATGCCGACGGAGGTGGCGTGGAGCTTCATCCGCATGGCGCGCAGATGCCGAAGTTGGCCATTTGTGGCATGTAGGCCCAGCTTGGCAGCTGCGCGACGGCAGGCGGGCTCGTAGACGTGGCGCCTCATGCGCTGATGTCGCCTGCTCAATCGCGCCCATGAGCTTTCCCCAGTGGGATGACGCCGGCCACTCGTGTCCAGCGCGGCGGTGTTGGTGGTGGTGGTGGTGGTAGTGCTGCTGCTGATGCTGCTGGATCTGTAGGTGCTGTAGGTGCTGTAGGCGCGGCTGGCGCTGCGCCCCCCGCCCCTGCCGCGCGGGCCAGCGTAGTTGCCGGGCCCGCAGATTCAAGGGAGTCCTGCTGGGTGCGACTCATGGGCTCGGCCATTTCGCGACCTCGTCGCCTCTGCCTCGCGCGAGCTGGGGGATGACGGGTGAGATGCGGTCTCTGCCTGGCGCGACCCGCGGCTGTGGCCCGCGGCATGCCGCGAGCCGTCGGACGACGCGCTCGGCGCTGCGGCCGTGGCTGGCCGCGGCGCTGCCGCCGCTGGAGTCGGCCTCCCGCCGTTCTATGGGTCGGCGCTCGGCGTTGGATCGCCTTCGCTGGGCCCCCCAATGAGAAATCGGAGAGTTCCAGCAGGGCCCCTCGTTCTTTGAACTGTGTGTGCGCCTGGCGTGGGCTGCTGAGCGGGTGGTCCCGTGTTCCCTGATGTCCCAGGTGTGCGCGGATGTCGGTGGTGGTGATGGCACAGCTGAAGCTGGGGCGCTCAGGAAGAGAGCGCGCCCTTGCCGGCGGCGCCGGGGCCAGTCGCGCGCGAGGTGCTCCTCGGAGTCGCACTCGTGGCACTTGGGGCGCTCCCCGTCAGTGCCCATCGGGTGTCTTCAGCGGCCTGAACCCATGCCACTGGACCATATATTCACTGCCCCTTTCCCCTGTCCCTTCCCGTTTTCGGAAGTCATTGCTGGGCAAATCGGCCGGGCAGGCGCAGTCAGTGGCCCCTGCCGTGGCCTCTGCCCATGCGTTCGGTGGCCCTCGAGGCGCGGCTCGTGGGCCTGCGGGTATTGAAGCTGCGCCGTCGCGACTGGGCGCGTTCGTGGGCCCGGCGGATGTGCGCGCCGAGTTGTTCCACAAGAGCGTCGCGTAGCTCGGGGTCGTCGGCGGCGGTCTTTTCGCCGGAGGAGCTGATGGCGTCGGAGTCTGCGCCTGAGTCGACGCCTGCTGTTGGGCGCGCCGCCTGCGCTTAGGGTGCCGTGCCTGGGCCGGCAGCAGCGGCGGCTGCAGCTGGACTCGGTGCCGCCCCCGTGGCAAGGAGGCCTATGCCGTCCCAGCTCGATCCAGCCGTAGTGGCGCAGTCACTCTGGGCCTGATCTCGCTCGGGCGCACCCGTAAGTAACGCGCGGCGTTGGGTCGAGTGGGCGGCCGAGGCGAGGTTGCCCAACGAGCCCCAGATCATGCGCCCAAGCCGTCGCAGCTGGCCCGTCATGTGCGACGACTGCTGTGCGTTCGTGGGGGTAGGCCATGGAGCGGCGCTGCGAGATCGCGGTGAGTTGGATGTTCGCCGCGCCCGCCGCGCGCAGCAAGAAATAATTCAATCCCTCGTGGCCGATCGTGAGTCGGCCAGCGTGCTGCGCCCTGTAGCGGATGTCGAACCTGGCAAGGAGGTTGTCGATGCGATCCTGCGGCCATCGGTTGAAGTTCGCCAGGGCCGATGCAGCTTGAAGTCCACCAGGGCCGATGCCGCCAGGGCGCGCTCCCCCTCGCCAAGCTGGGCCCGCCGTTCGGCCAGGCTGTGCGTTGGGGAGGTGGCGTCCGGCGCTGAGTTGCCATTGGTGTGACCTCCCTGGGTCGGGGCAGCTGGCGGCCACCCGTCCGCGCGCCCGCGCGCCGTGCCGGTGGGGCGAGGTGGGGCGCGGGCCGCTTGGCGGAACCCGACGCGATCGGACCTCGCCACTGATCAGATTTGGACCTCCCGCGCCGAGCGTTGGAAGGGCACGCGAGCTTGCTGCTCGGGCCCCCAGGTGCGGAGGTGCTGAGTGTTGCCGCCGCCGCCGTCGGCGCCCATGCAAGCGATGCAGCTGGTGGCAGCGACCATGCCCACATTGATGGCCTTCCATCGGCGGTGGAACCCCCCCCATGCATCGAAGTGGTGCTGGAGTCCTGGAGCCCACCAGCGGCGCTTGTCGGGTAGAGGACCTCGAAGCCGCCGTTATTTGTCCCGGGTATGCTTTTCCTCGTCATCGAATTGGGCATATCTTCCTGTCGCGTGGTTGGGGTTCGATCGGCACTCGAAGCATCCCACAAAACAGTCATGGGAATGCTCATTGTGCGGCACGCCGCCTTTGCACTGGGCACCGCCAGCTGTACGATAGCCAAGGGGAGCATGCATCGGTATCCATGTCTGCCAGGTCGCAAGGGGTGCATGGGTAATGTGGAAGGTCATGTTCGGAGGGATCGAAGACCAATCGTCCCAAGTGCGTGTGGCGGTCCCCCAGAATGCTGGCAACATGGTCGCCAAGAACTCCCTCATCGCCCTGCTCTGCCTGAATCTCCCCAACATGTGGCAGCTTAGTCGCCGAGGATTTGGGGCGCGAGATGTGAACGTCGGGTCGGTCGATTGCCTGACCGTCGGCTCTACACCCGCAGGCGGATGCAATGGAGGCGTCGTGTCCGTTGCCTCTTTCGCCCACGGCTCCTGCAACGTAGTCGCAGGGAGCTCGAGACTCTTGGCCACTGCCGAAGAGGTGGACGTTGTGCCAAGCAGCTGTCTGACATGAGAGGCTGCGCTCATAGGCGAGTACGATGAGGGCATCGGGTCCACGAGCTGCTCATACATAGTCGGAGCAAGCCCGGGATACTGAACAAAACGAGGAGGCGGCACGGGGCCGCGGTCCGATGTTTTCGTCGTCGTACACGTGCGCCCCATCCGTAGGCGCTATTGGCGGTTGGGCGGGGTCCGCCCTGACGGTCCTTAGAGAGCCGTCGCCTGCCGCGATGAACGGGCGGAAGAGAACGAACAAACTGAACCTTTGAGCACGGCGAACACGGAGTCCTTGAGAAGATTGTCGTTGAATATGTTGACCAACACGATGGAGCGTGGGCGCCGTTGCATTCGAAGCACGGCAGCGGGATAATGCCATTTACGCCATGGCGGCGTGTGGAAAGGGGGCCGCAACTGTGCTACCAAATACCAAGTGAAAGTAACACATCAGCATCGGATGTGGTAATTTTCAATGCGCGAAACACGGGATGAAAACTCTAAACATAATCTAACACGGGCACCGAAGGAACTCCTGTGAACCCTACGTGGCCGCGGAAAAGGACAGGAACGGCAGGCAAGGTTCGAATAGGAGGAAAGGGAGGAGGCGGAGGAGGAGGAGGAGGAGGAGGAGGAGGAGGGACCAGTGGAGGCAACACAATGATGAGTGGGAGACCTCGGTCTCGTGCAGGCGCCAGCCGGTTGCGGAGGTACAGCCCACCATGCTGAGCAGCTGCTCCTGGATTTGGGGCGCCGCGGCGGGAAGAGGAGGAACCCGCCCGCTGGTCGGCGACGTTCGAAAGCAAATGCCATATCTCGAGGCCCCCCTAAACCAGGACGATGCTAACGAAGACTCTGAACATTCCGCCCGGAAAGCACGAAGCATGGAGAATGCTCCGACCCATGGCTGCATTTTTTTGTCGGGCGCGCCAGAAGTCCTGGTTTACCGAAGTATCCGATTACGGGGCCCTGAACATCCATTGGCCGATTCTGGATTGGCGGCGCGCAGAAAGGGATGGCGGGATTGGGGAGGGCTTCTGAGAACGAGGCTGTTTCTTACAAGGCGCCGGCCCTACATCTATAGATGAGGCCCGCGCCTTCTGAGACGTGTGGGTGACTCTAAGCAGCCCTGCCCCCTCCCCCCTGCTGCTGCTCTGCTGCTGCTGGTGCTGCTGCTCTTCGTCCTCATCCTTTTCCTCCCGCTCATCCTCCTGCTCACCCGCCACCTCCTCCTCCTGCGCACACAGCTTCCGATTGCGCAGATCACGAAACGGTCCTTCTGTGGGAGTCGCAGGTCGCCTACGACACGCGTCCGCGGATAAATAAAAACCCAGCGTCGTAGGAAGGGATTTGGGGGGAGGGATAGGACGTCAGATGAGGCGCGAGCGCACCTATCTTGCCCCACCCCCCTCTGTGCGTGCCTGATGACCATCCACTGGCCGATTCTGCGGCCCTGCGGCCCGTGATCCCAAGAATGCCGGCACCCCTCACTCCTGCTGGCGCCGCCGGCCATCCTGGGCGGACCCGCCGCCGAGTTCTGCTTCGCGCCGCCCCTCACGCAGGGGCTTCCGCCGAGGGCGAGAAGCGCCGCGGGCCCTCCTCCTCCTCCTCCTCCTCCTCCTCCTCCTCCTCCCCCTCCTCCTCCTCCTCCTCCTCTTCCTCCTCCTTCTCCCCCCCCCCCGCCGTCCTCCTCCTCCTCCCATATTGCCCGCGGATCCCCAAGGGAGAGCGGGCGCGTCGTCGAAGGCTTTTTGGACGGCCTGTCTGGCCCCTCCTCGGCGACGCCTCTTTCGTGGCAGCCATGCTCTACGTCCTCATGGTGGGCATCGGATTCTTTATTGCCCGCGTGGCTCCCTTCCTGGGAGAGCGAGAGCGCCGCCGTCTGCTGCGCTGATGGCCCGTCTGGCCCCTCCTGGGGGCGGGTCCACGCTGGAGCTGGTGGCGGGCGCCTTCACCGTCCTCGCCTGAGGACGCGGCCGCCTTGGCCGTCCCGCCTGCTGTTCGTCTCGACGGACGGCTGCGCCAGGCCTCGTCCCTCGTCCCTCGTCCTCCTCTAAAACAAAGCTAGGATCGGGATAAATCGCTCCAGAGCGTTCCGGAGCGCTCTCAGAGCGTTCCAGAACGCTCTGGAGCGGCCGCGGCGCCCAATACATCCTCCAAACCCGCCGATTCTCAGAGATTTCGAGTTATCCCGATCCGATTTTGTCCCGATCCTCGTGTCGTTTTATCCTCCCCCCCTCCTCCCCGCGAGGCCAATTCTGGAGCGCCACGCCCGGCCATGACGAGTCCCTGGTCCTCCGCCAGCCTGCCGCCGATTGTCTGTGCGAGGCAGGCTGGGAGGCGAGGGCGGCGTATGGGCAGCCAGCGGCAGTGATTGTTGACCGCACGGGGGGCCATACGTGCTCATGCGAGGACGGATTACTTCATGGAGCGAGGAGTGTATGGCAGTAGGAGAAGGACTAAGGGCGACCATCACATCCGATACAGTGAGCGGCTTGAGTAAGGAACACTTGCTTTTCAAAAGGGGCTCGGTCGTTCCGTAGGCTTGCATGCGTTATCCATCGTTCCGTATGTGTTTTTCATTATTCATCGTTCCTCATGCATTGTTCCTTGGAAAACAAAAGGGGCTTCGTTCCTTATTTCTCGTTCCTCAGGTCAGGCCGATGGCTGTGGTCATTGGAAGTTGCCCCACGAACTGGGCGAGGTGGGGTGGGCACGCTGACGTGGCATCGAATGCCCGACAAAGACTGCTGGGCCGACCCGCGGCAGCGGGAAGCTGATCGCCTCGGGGTTCCAGGGGCGCACACGGAGCAGCGGCGTGCCCGCGCGCCGCGGAGGCAGCGAGGGATATGAGGACACCCGGCAGCTCTGCAGCCACTCCCTGGAAGGGCTGCGCCCATGCGAACGACTTGTGCGAGCCATCGTGCGGGAGGGGAGGCAATGGCCCGGCGTGAGGCCAAACCAGCTAGCTGCAGTGGCCAAGCGATTGCGACATCCTATGCTCCTCGGGCATCGTGCCTACGTGGTAGGGTTCCTTTCTAAGTGTGGGGGGGTACCGCCCCCGACGGGGGTCGGAGCGCCTTCGGCGCGCGGTGGCTGCCCGCGACGGGGGTCGATGTGGGGCTGTCGGCGGGGGTGACGCCCCCCCCCACCCCCCCTCACGCTTACCGAGAAACTCGGAGCACGGCGGGAGAACCCAAACCCAATCAAATACCAGCATGTTCGAGCCCACGTGTTCATACCCAATCGAATGCTTACAGGGCAGTTTGTAATACATCGGAATTGTTAAAATAGAAGATTTTAATCCATGCTTAATTTATGGACGAATTTATGCATGAACCCATCGTTGTTTTCAATACAACATCTTTGCATTTTAATGCATGATTCGCACGCGGAGCATGTATGAAACACGGCACGGTACCGGCATGTTGGAGCCCATGCCCAACCGAATGTCACAGCTCTCCGCAGAACGGCGCCTCCACCCCCCCCCCCCCCGGGCCCTCCGAGACCAGCTCCCGACCAGCTTGGGGGGGCTCCACGGGCCGGGCCCTGCCCCGCGGCACGCTCGCCGGCACCACGCGGAAGAGGCAAACCCCCGGCCTGGCGCGCGGGCAGCGCCCACGGGCCTGGGAGGGCCGGCAGTCAGAACGTGTATTGAGGGCGGGTGGTAAGGACGCCACACCCTCGGAGGCCGAAGTCGGGATTCTGTGGGCTGCGGGCGACCAGTGAAACCGGCAAATGACGGGCCGCAGAGGCAAGGACACACAAGGGTACCCTATAGATGACGGCGCGCGTCCTTACTAGGCGCGTTGACTGTACAGCCCTCTGTGAACGTTTGTTTAGTCGGCGTTTCGACACTGGGCGGGAGGGGAGGGGAGAGGGGGGGGGTCTGGCTCCGGACCTTTGCTCAGTGCGACTGGTTGCAAGAGTGCGGCCTCTGGGGGGGACACCACCCGCTCGAAGCAGTCGCCAAAAAGCAGCCAGGATCTACTCCACAGGGGGGGGGTTTTGGGGCCCGCGCCGATCGGCAAAACAAATAATAACAAAACCAATCACTATTCAGAGCCACCTCGAAGAGGCTTTAACCTTGCCCCAATAAAATCCTCAGGCCAATCTCGAAATAGGACTGTTCGAACTGACAACGATTGCCCGCGCACGCTCTTCTCTCCTAGACGTCCTAGACAAGAGAGAAGCGGCAAACCGCGATCCGGCACTCCACCCTGCACCAACGTTCGCGAGCTGCTGGCCCGCTGCTGCACGATGTCCTGCTGCCGACGTGGACGTGAAGAGCTAGCAGCGTGGAGCACGGGAGCAGGAGAGACGGACCACAAAGGGCTTGCAGCAGAACAGGCCGAACAGAGTGGGCGTGTTTCGAGTAGGGAATCGATTACAGAGATGATTTACCCCAGAGTTCAAATCCCCGCTGAATATTCGAAAATGACATAGCATGTTCCTACGAACATTCTACGTCTGTTTGGCAGATTCCACGGGCAAATCGATTCTTGGGTGAATCAATGCTGTAGTCGATCCCGTACTCGAGTGTTGTCCACCAGGGGTGTGAAGTTTTTGGGCTTGAGCGTGCAAAGCTCTCAAACCTCCCATGTCACGATCTGTTCGTGACGTGGGCCCCCATTGGAGGTGGCAAGGGGGTCTGAACCGGTTGGGACCCCAGGAAGTCGGTCAGGCGGGGGAGGTGAAGCGAAATCCGCTCAAAATCGGTCCCCAGACCCCACTCCTGGGGTCCATCGGGTGCAGCTTGTCACCCCAGATCAGTTTTGACGGTCCCGAGGCCCGAAAACGGCCACCAGAGGATGACAAAGGCAAGAAACCTTCCCGAACTCAGAACCTCGAACCTGCGCCCCCTCCCTGCTTGCCGAAACCAGTGCTGGGCCACCTCAGACTCCCAGCAGGCTCCAAGGCACCCAAAGCTCTCGACCCCCTCTCTTTGCTCTGAAGTAGTTCACCTTGGCAGACGTCCGTGGTGAATAAAGGAAATACAAGCCAGCATCTCTCAATGATAGAGTATGTCCAACTTCCTGCCTCCGCTGTTAGTCACATCATCGACCCTTTGCCCCGGACCAGTGGCTTTCACGCCGAATCGTTGCTGTTGACAGTCCTAGGGCACGAAGCAGGGCACGAAGCGGACCTTCGGAGTCCAACGTGCGGGAACGAGCTGCCGCTGCCCGCCCGCGCAATTTTTCCACGAGAGCAATCACCTCAGCGTGGTGTTCGCTCGCGCGAGTGCCGTTCGCATCAGGAGCCAAGCGAAAAGAGATCGCAACGAAGATCCGCATCCCCAACCGAGAGGGGTGAATGCCGATGCTGCACATGAGGCTTCAACTAGATGCCATAGTAGAAGAAGGACAAAAACGGTAGAAACATGAACATTTGGCGCTCCGCGCGGTTTTCTTGGGTCTGCGCTGGGCCCCCCTCCCAGGTGCGCAGAGCGCGCCAGCGGCGGCGCCGGAGGCGCCGACGGGGGGGCACAGCGCAGAGTCAAGACGTCCGCGCGGAGCGCCACATGCTCAACATGTTTATGCTGCCTTTTCTTCGCCAGCAGCACAAAGAGGCAGCGGCCTCGACGCTGCACGCCCGCCGCGATGCTGCGCGCCCGCTGCACGCCGGCGCGCTGTGCTGCAAACGAACACTCCTCCTGCCTGCGGGGGCCGCGGTCCCCGGGGGCCCGCGCCCAGGCCGATGGTAGAGGCCTCCTGGATGGTGTCAGGGCAGATGGGGTCGGAGGATCGCGCCGCTTGGCCCAGTACATCGGCGATGCGCCGGCGATGCACTGGCGATGCATCGTCGACGTGGGCGACGCATCGGCGACGTCGAGCCGCATCGGCGATGCAAATCGGGCTCCACATCGAGCCGCATCGGCGATGCATCGCCGATGCGGCGACATCCTCCAATCCCATCTACTCCGACCCCATGCAGGAGGCCCAAAATTAGGTCGGGCGTGTCCCCCTACACGCGGATTTTGGACGAAAGATAAAAGCACACAAACAATGCTAAAACAATGATCAAAATTGGTAGACAAATAGTTCCCGAACTACTTTTGGACTAACTTTGAATCTTCCCCCTGTAGAGGGACAGGCCCGACTTAAAGCCTGGAGATGGTCGGGAGCGGCAAAGAGGGGGGTGTCCAAGAGGGGGGGGTGCAAATCATGACCGGCGGCGCGTGCGCGGCCCAGCGGGGGGGCCACGGACGTAATGAAATCAGAAGAGGCGCCACGAAATCTGGAGAAATATCATGGCCCCCACCATGATATCCCCCCCCCCCTAGTCACCACCCCCCTCTTTTCCGCCCCCGAGCCTAGAGATGGGGGGAACGAGCTCGGATGGCAGCTCCCGGGCCGCCTCCGCGCTGCCGCGCCCCGCGGCAGTGCGGAGGAGGCGCGAGGCCTGGCGCCCCTGCTGCGGACGGAGGAGGAGGATGCAAAGGAGAAGGAGGAGGACGAGGAGGAGGAGGAGGAGGGGGAGGAGGAGGAGGAGGAGGAGGAGGAGGAGGAGGAGGAGGGGGAGGAGGAGGAGGAGGAGGAGGAGGAGGAGGGGGAGAAAAGGAGGAGGAGGAGGAGGATACAAAGGAGAAGGAGGAGGATGAGGGGGAGTGGAGGAGGAGGAGGAGGAGGAGGAGGAGGAGGAGGAGGAGGAGGAGGAGGAGGAGGATAAGGAGGAGGAGGAGAAGGAGGAGGAGGAGGAGGAGGACGAGGAGGAGGAGGACCAGTGGAAACCCAAGAGTCACCAACGATGTTGGAATTAACTCTCCCTCCAAGCTCCCTCTTCATAGGCCACCACAGGGGTTCATTTCTATTGAGGGAACTGCCTCGTTGGAAAACAATAGTCTGAAGACCCTGAAACGTGCCAAATCATTGTTCTCGGGCTTTCAACGCCACGTATCAACCTGACTGTTGCGTCTTGGCGATCCAGAATCCTGCCAGAACGCCTTTTTTGGGGGCTTCAACACAGCGAATCAACATAACTGTTGCGCCCGCATAATCCAGAATCCTTCCAAGACGCAATTGCTGGTACGTTGATCCTGGGAATCCGTGAAACTCTTGTAACTTTTGAAAACGAATGCGCGCGGCGCTAAGGCGAGAACCACATGTTGAGAAAGAACCGCCCTCAATCCTTGAAACGCTTGCAACTTGTTAACACGAATGTGCGCGGCGCCAAGGCGAGAACCACATTTTAAACAAGAACCGCCCCCAACCCATGACACCCTTGCAATTCTTTGCTACGAATGTGCGCGGCGCTAAGGCGAGAACCATATGTTGAAAACGACCCGCCCTCAATCCGTGAAGCTCTGGCAACATTTGAAGACGAATGTGCGCGGCCCTAAGGCGAGAACCATATTTTGAAAACGACCCGCCCTCAATCTGTGAAGCTCTGGCAACATTTTAAAACGAATGTGCGCGGCGCTAAAGCGAGAACCACAATTTGAAAACCACCCGCCCTCAATCCGTGAAGCTCTTGTAATTTCTTAAAACAAACGTGCGCGGCGCTAAGGCGAGAACCACATTTTGAAAACCACCCGCCCTCAATCCGTGAAGCTCTGGTACATATCTAAAACGAATGAGCGCGGCGCTAAGGCGAGAGCCACATTTTGAAAACCAACCCGCCCTTCATCTCTGAATATACTGCCACTTTTTTGAGCTTCAGAATCATACGGGGCGAGGAAGTCTCAGGCGGAACGCCTGGCCCGCCCTAAAAACTGGCCTCGGGGTGCGACAGGGAGAGGTGATCTATAACGAGAAGGAAGGGAGGAGGATGAGGAGGAGGAGGATGAGGATGAGGATGAGGAGGGGCAGGAGGAGGAGGGGCAGGAGGAGGAGGAGGGGGATGAAAAGGAGAGGAGAAGGAAGAGGAGGGGAAGGAAGAAGAGGAGGAGGGAAAGGAGGAGGAGGAGAAGGAGAGGAGGAGGAGGAGGATGAGGAGGAGGAGGAAGAGGAGGAGAAGGAGGATGGACAGGAGGAGGAGGGAAAGGAGGAGGAGGAGGAGGAGGAGGAGGAGGAGGAGGAGGAGGAGAGAAAGGACGAGGAGGAGGAGGAGGAGGGGAGAGAAAGGACGAGGGAGGGAGGAGGGGAGAGGAGGGGGAGGAGGAGGAGGAGGAGAAGGAGGAGGAGGAGGAGGAGGAGGAGGAGAGGAGGAGGAGGAGGAGGAGGAGGAGGAGGAGGA
>CAUYUJ010000397.1:27500-42500 GCA_963575745.1 Prorocentrum cordatum
GCCCGTGCCTTTGGAACTTCGCCGTCTTCGCCAGCGGCGTTGCACTTGTTGTGGCGTCGCCCCCCCCCCTCCCGGATCTCGACCACTTCCTTTAGGTCGGTCGTGTCCCCCTACAGGGGGGTTTTGGGCGAAATATAAAATACCCAACAATGCTCAAAAATTTAAAAAATCGTTCCCAGACTATTTTTGGACTATTTTTGAATATTCCCCCTGTAGACACGCCCGACTTAACACTTTCTCGAAATCCAATGTTTGCAATCCTGAACAATTTTTGACGGTCCTGGGACCAGGAAGAGGCTTCCAGCGGCTGGACACGACGAACAACTGGCCGCAGCGATACTTTTCGCAACGCCCGGTCTGAGGGGTCGTCGTAGCCGTGGGCGTTGCTCATTGGGGAAGGGCGATCAACGGGGGGGCGAAGGAACGTGCCCCTTTCGTGCCCCTATTGGGGGCCCCTCTAGGGCTCCTAAGCTGCACAAGAGGTGTACCTCTCTTCACCCCCACCATTACTCAACGCCCGATCATCGTTGGCACCGCATGGGGCCTCCCATGCTCTCTCGTTGGCTCTTGAGAATCGACGCTGACCAACGCTAGCCGACGCCAACCGACATCGACGCTAGTCGACGCTAGATCGGCGCTCTCTCGTCGATTACCAAAGGCTATTCGACGCCAGCGCACTCTAAACGGACTTGCTAGGGTACACAACGCTCGCCGTGGGCGCCTTGAATCTTTTGTTGCAGCGCCAGGATCTGTAGAGGCCTCCTAGATGGGGTCCGAGCAGATGGGGTCGGAGGATCGCGCCGCATCGCCGATGCCTCGCCAATGCCTCGCCAATGCATCGACGACGTCGGCGATGCATCGGCGTGGAGAAAATCGGGCTCCACATCTGGCCGCATCGCCGATGTATCGGCGATGCGGCGCGATCTTCCGACCCTATCCGCTCGGACTCCGCCTGGGGGGGCCTGGCTGCACGGTTTCCCCCGGGGCCGTAGGCGACCCGAGGAGGAGGAGGAGGAGGAGGAGGAGGAGGAGGAGGAGGAGGAGGAGGAGGAGGAGGAGGAGGAGGAGGAGAAGGAGCGGGAGGAGGAGGAGGAGGAGGAGGAGGAGGAGGAGGAGGAGGGGCCGCCAGAGCCCTTCGGACAAACCCTCCAGGGCATCCGAGGGGTCGCCGTCGCCGTGGGCGCCTTGAACTTCACCGTCTTCACCAGCGAGCCGTCCCCCAGCAGCGGATGCACGCCCTGGGCCGCGTGGATCTCCGCCAGCGAGTCGCCGAGCACCTCCCGCCCCGTACCCGCCGCCGCTCTCGGGGAGGGGGGGGCGGGGGCCCCTGCGGCCCGACGACGCCTCGGGAGGCGCCCACGCGGCAGGGTGCATCCAGGTCGCCCGCGGGCGCAGGGGGCCCTGACGAGGGGAACGCGGGGGCCTCTCTGGCCACGGCGAGCCTCGGCCACGAGCACGCCCCCCGACCCAGACCCGAGGAGCGGGCCGGAGAGCAGAGCCCCTCCTGACTGGCGGCGCGCACAACGAGGGGTAGGGGGGAGGGGGGAAGGCTGCTTCGAAAGAGGCCGCTCCCCAGAAGGCGCCTGGAAGCGAAGGGGGCGGGCCGTGCACGCTGCACGGGGTCCGCGTCTGCTAACGTCTTAACTTAACGGCTCGAGAGGCCTCTACGTCTGCAGACGCGGCCCGCGCCTGCTAAACGGCAGGGGTGCTGCTGAGAAGCCTTCCTCCCTCCCCCCGCCCCTCGCTGCGCGTGGCCGATGCGGGGAGAACGACGCCCTCTGGGCTCGGGGGGGGCGGACATCCGCCGACCCTTCGGCGTGTGGAAAACGCTTTCGTCGTCGTCGTCGTCGTCGTCGTCGTCGTCGTCGTCAGGGCTAAGGATTTGAGGAACGATGACATCGAGGAACGTCGTAGTTGAATCGGACAGAAGCGCCTTCCCTTGGATCCCTTCCCTGCCGGGGGGCTCTGGGCCAGAATGCCGCCCCCCCCCCCCCCTGGGTCCCCGGGGGCCCGGGGAATGGGCCGCCAGCGTTGATCCCGCGAAAGGTCTCGCCCTCACGACTCGCGCCTGCTTCACGAAAAGCTCCACGAGGTGCGCAATGCCGAGTGAGGTCAGCATCAACAACAGCTACGAGGGTCTATCTTGCGAGGCCCATAGGCTCCACGCCGTGCAAAGGGAAGGACGAGGAGGAGGAGCAGGACGAGGAGAAGGAGGAGGAGGAGGAGGAGGAGGAGGAGGAGGAGGAGGAGGAGGAGGAGGAGGGAGGAGGAGGACAGGGGGAGGCAGGAGGACAGGGGAGGGAGGGGAGGAGGAGGAGGAGGAGGAGAGGAGGAGGAGGAGGGGAGGAGGAGGAGGAGGAGGAGGAGGAGGAGGAGGAGGAGGAGGCGGAGGAGGAGGAGGAGGAGGAGGAGGAGGAGGAGGAGGAGGAGGAGGAGGAGGAGGAGCGCTCTCGACCAGCAGACCTCGTGCGAGCTCCGCCATCCCTCGGCATCCCTCGGCTGGGCACCCGTCCCCGCCGCCCCGCCACGAGGTTGGTGCTCCGCCGCCGAGGCTGCAGGATCTCCCTGAACTCCTCTCCAGGGGGGGGGGAGGGCCGCGCAAAAACCGACCGTCGTGGTTCTCCCACAACGAGAAGAGGTGGAGGCTCCTTCCTCCTCCTCCGTCCCTCCCTCCCCTACCTCCTCCCTCCCTCCCTCCCTCCCTTCCTCCCGCCGTTCCTCCCTTCTCGGGTCAAGAGAAGATATAACTCGGCACACGGTCTAAATCTAGAGGCCTCCTAGAAGGGGTCCTGGTAGATGGGGTCGGAGGATCGCCGCGTCGCCGATACAATGGCGATGCATCGCCGATACATCGGGGATACATCGGCCATGCACTGGTGACGTCGGCGATGCATCAGCGACGTCGGCGTGGAGAAGAGTGGGCCCCACTTCGAGCCGCATCGCCGATGCATCGGCGATGCGGTGCGATCCTCAGACCCCATCTATTCGGACCCCGTCTGGGGAGGCCTAGAAAATAGCTAGCCGCAGTCACCGTGCTACTCCGCAAGTTCGGGTCAGACGCGCTACCTGGCAAGTCCCTTACCTGCACGTGGGTCTAACTTTTAGACGTGCGCGCTGTTAGCAGGAGCGAGAGCGGGGAACAGAAGTCTCATGGGCTCCTCTGGGGCTCCAAATCCGCCGACCTGTCGGCATGCGTCAGGGGGCTTGTCCGTTCGAGTCGTCCTTTTCGTCGTTCGTGAATTGTCGTCTCTGCCGGCTCCTTTCCCTGCGGCCCCCGTTTCCCTGGGCCCGTCGCCGCTCTCCCCCCTTTTCTTGGGCCCTCTTCCCCAAGCGCGCCAGCCAAAGCGATATTCGAAGGGATGCCCCCTCCCATTGATCCCTCCCCCGTCGGGGGGGGGTCCCGGGGGACATACGACTCCGTCCCAGGGGAGGTCGCCACCCAAATACGCCTTCCTCCCAGGGGGTCCCTGGTCCCAATACAGCTCCAGGACGGGCTAAGCGTACCCGAAGAGGTCCCCAAGACGGTTCAAGAGGGCCCCGCATCGCCGAATGATCTGTCCAAGACACCTTCACGGCCTCCAGAAGGCCCATAGGGGCCCGCAAAGCGCCCCAAGAAGCTTCGAGGCCCCCTGAGGCGAAACTCGTTCATTCCCCGTAGCTTTTTGGAATATTTTGGCGCTCTCGCCTCTTCTGCTCCCCGACGCTCCAAGAGACGCCTCCAAGATCGCCCCAAGACGGCCCAAAGTCCTCCACGAGGTTCCCAACATGGCCCAAGAGTCGGGGGCGCGCAAACATGGATTAGCGATCCATGGATTCGGCGCGCGGTCGCCAAATCCATGGATCGGGGGAGGTGCCCTCCCCAAAATGCGGCCAGTGCCGCCTCGTTCGGCGGCGGGAACCCGCGATTTCCCACGGAAACGGGACCCGTCGCTAATCCACGCCCCCTTGGTCCGTGTTTGCGATCGCCTGACAAGAGGGCCCCAAGACGGCCCGAGGCGTCTCCGAGACAGGCCGAGAGGCACCCAGATCGGCTCCAGGAGGGTGCCCAGACCCGGGGGGGCCGAGCGGACCTCTCGAGCCACCGCCCCCGAGAAACTCTCGGGAGAGGCCCACGAGGCCTCGGAGACGCCGCCCCAAGAAGCCCCCGGGCAGCCCCAGGAGACCCCCAAGAGGCTCCCAAAGGGGCCCCCGAAGAGTCTCCCCAGAACGCCCCCGAACTGCCTGCTAGAGGCCCCCGAAGCCCCCAGGAAGCTCCATGAGATCCCCAAGAGGCTCCCAAGAGGCCCCCCAAGAGCCTCCCCAAGACGCCCCCAGACTGCCCACTAGGGGCCCCCGACAGCGCTCCGGAGAGGCCCCGACAAACACACCCACCTCCCCCCTGCTCCTCACCCTCCTCCTCCTGGTCCTCCGCCGCCTCGTCTTCATCGTCCTCCACCTGCTCATTGCCCTTCTCGACCTCCTTCTGCCCCGACTCCCCCTCCTAATCCTCCTCCGCATGCTCTTTCTAATCCTCCCCCTCCTGCTCCACGGCGTCCTCCTCCTCCTGCTTCCCCTGCTCTTCCTCCTCATCCTCTCCCTTTCCTGCCTAACCCCCCCCTCCTTATTCGGCACCTGTATTTGCAATTGTGGGCCTGTGTGGAGCTGGATGGGACTTTGCACGAGGATTTCGGCCAGCCCTTCGAGTTGCTGGACTGAGTTATTGGGGCTCCGCAATGTAGATTCCGCCCTGTAGTAAGGCCAGAGGCAAGAGGAGCTCTCGGTGGCGGGGGCCCCTCACCGCTGGGGGCGCAGGGATCGCGGGCAGGGCGGCGCCAGAGTCTCCAGGCCAGGGTGGGTGGGGGGGGGGCAGCGCCAAGCCGAGAACTCCTCCGTTCAGGCCTCCGACCAACATGTGTACGTGCTTGTACCGATGCCGATTGTCGTCGTGGATGTGGGTGAGGGGGCCAGCGCCAATCCAAGAACTCTTCCGTGCAGGCCTCCGACGCAAATCTGCATGTGCTCGTGCTCAGGTCGGGCAAGTCCCCCTACAGGGGGATGTTGGATGACACATCAAACATGCCCACAAAAATATCCCAAACATGTCGAAGCACACTAACGCGATCGTCCCCTGATCGGCGGCGGGGGCCCTCCTCCCCCTGGGGGCGCAGGGAGCGCGGGCAGGGCGGCGCCAGAGTCTCCAGGCCAGAGGGGGGGGGCAGCGCCAAGCCAAGAACTCCTCTGTGCAGGCCCCCGACGCAGATGTGTGCCGTCGGGGCGTTGACCTAAGGAACCCTAAATAGGGAGCGAGGCCCCCTTTCTCCAGAAGTTGAACTTCGACTTCCCATCGAAAAACCAAGAAGGACAAACTGAGGCAAACTGTGAAACAACGAAGGAACACGGAGCCCCTCCCCAACGAAAAGGGTTCCTTATTCAGCGCCCCGACTGTATGTGCTGTCGTAATGGATGGGTGAGGGGGGCTTTGGAACAATACTGTTGCACCATCGGGGGATCTCGCCCATCCTACCGCGACGATACTGGCGTCAAGTCCGCGTCGAATCCGCGAGTCCACATCGAATCAACATCGCATCCGCGTGGAAGCCGCGTCCAGTCCACGTCAAATCCACGCGGATGCAAACACACACCAGAGCTTATTGAAGAGGCAAGCCCCCCCCCAATCTGTGATATAAGAAGAGCTATCTCCGACATGCCAGCGGCATTTCCCTTCACAGTCTGGTCAAAGGACGAAGGCGATGGCGCCACGGCTCAGGTCGGGGAGACGTAAGACTCGGGTTCGGGGGATTCGGGTTGGCCTGACGGGGCCATCATGAAAATGATGAGACCCAATCTTAAATTTGACGCGAACTCCCGCTGCAAACATCACAGGCAAACTGGACCGTCAACATCCAGAACGCGCTCGTCTGAAAGCGTCGGCAAACCCGAGTCTCGGCTTACTGGAGTCCTACGTTTCCCCGATCAGGGCAGGAGAGAGGCAACAACTGGGGATGCTGTGGCGGTCAAACATTGAAGCCACGAGGCAAGAAGGCGACACAAGCCATGCGACATATCAACTAGCCATGATTGCGGGACGCCGCGGGAAAGAGGCACACCAACGAAACAATACTGATGCATTGCCGAGAATAGAAGCAAACACCATACACATGAACTGTTGGCGCTCCGCGCTGACTTCTTGGATCTACGCTAGACCCCCCCTTCCCTGGCGCGCGGAGCGCGCCAGGGGCGGCGCCAGAGGCGCTGATGGGGGAATCCAGCGCGGACCCAAGACATCTGCGCGGAGCGCCACCAATTTATGTTTACGGCGTTGTTTCGAGAGAAAGAGCGCTTTGAGACCGCGCCTCTCTCTTCCAGGCGAACGGGTCCTGAGGGAAAGCCGGGCGAAATTTCTGCAACAACACTTCATGCAACACACTGTCGCTCATGTTCTGTCTGCTTCTCCTGCACGCCTTGCCCAGATTGATGATTATGGTTCCGTTTTGCCTTCGGATTAGGAGGTTCTGCCACTCCTCCTCTCCACCAACTGGCCTCTATGAACCCTCTCTGGTGCGCGGACCGCGCCAGGGGCGGCGCCGGAGGCGCCCTCAGGGGGCGCCAACGCAAATCCGAGAAATCCGCGCGGGCATTCGACAATTTATGTTTACGCAATTTTTGGCTCCTCGACTCGAGGAAACGCCGACCCCCTTCCCCTCCTAGCCTCGTTCTTGCTGGGTGGGGGGGGCGGGGCGAAACCTCTCGAAGCTGGGTGCAGGCGAGCCCAGAATCGGATCGATAATTCGGATCGGCGATCGACATGGATCGGATCGCCGGAAATTGGCAGCCGAGTCGGGAGAAGTCGAGTCGGCAGGAATCGGCAGGCTAGTAAACCTCCATGAGAAATCGGAGCCCAAATCGGAATCCGAAGTCGAATCGCATCGTAAGCCCTGGAGAGACCGAGTCCGAGGAATCGAAATGAACCCTGCGGGTGGCGCAGCGTTGGATGCTCGTTCTGGGAACCTTCCTGGAGCCACTCGCTCCACTCGTGCGTCGAAGCTGCGTCGAACATCAGTCGACTTGGGTCGACCCTGAGTCGAACCTGAGTCGAACCTGAGTCGAACCTGAGTCGAACTTGAGTCGAACTTGAGTCGAACTTGAATCGAACTGGGGTCGAACAGATCCGTTAGGTGGGCTCCAGGAAGGTCCCCGAAACGAGCATCGAAGCAGCGTTTCCCCGCCCGCCCAGCCTTCGAGTCCACTCGGCGACGGGCGACGGGGGGGGGAAGCCAGGCTTAGGTCGGGCATGTCCGCCTACAGAGGGGTTTCGAAGGAGGAATGGAAAGCAGTCAGACCACATTCAAACATTATCAAGCATAGTATCACATCGTCCCTGTACTTTTTTTGGGACTATTTTTGGATTTGCCTCCTGTAGGGGGACATGCTCGACTCAGCGCCAGGCAGGCGCAGCACCCTGGCGTCGATCTGCGGCGCCCCCTTGGGGCGGACCACTCCTGCCACGCTGGGCGCTCGCATCCACCTTGAACTCCACTCTGCCAGAGGCAGTAGAAGAAGACGACTAAGAAGAATAACAAGAAGAAGAAACCTAACAAGAAGAAGAAACCACACACCACATAAACATACACTTTTGGCGCTCCGCGCGGACTTCTTGGATTCGCGCTGGACCCCCCTCCCTGGCGCGCGGAGCGCGCCAGGGGCGGCGCAGGAGGCGCCGCCGGTGGGCCCAGGCGCGGATCCAAGAAATCAGCGCGGAGCGCCAAACGTTTATTTTTATGTGGCTTCTTCTTCTTCATCTTCTAAACAGACAACGCCACACCCCAAGCAACGCACCGCGTCGTTGCCGATCGCCCATGTGGGAGAGGCGAATCTTTCCCCCCCCCAGGCATTCGTGTCCGTGTTCTCCAGCCCATGATTGCACTCAGGTGTGCTGCATCATGCCCGATCCACAGCGCAACGACTGAACTTCTTCCATGGGGCCCACGCTGGCGAACGTGTACTTTCAAGTCGTCCGAAACATACAGCTTCGCCCTGCGAGGTCGGTGTGCCCGTCAGGCGGGGCACTGAGCGGCACAATAGCTCGTACCGCACTCTCTCTCTCTCTCTCTCTCTCCCTGCGTCGAGCCAGGCGGAGAAGGCACGCGTGCACGCACGCCCGCGCGGCAGCAACGCAACATACGCAATGCTTCGCATGCGAACATGGTATCGTGCTCTTCGCTCTGCATGGCCTCCGCTTACATATAGCCCAACCGCATATCCGCTTCCAATGCCGCCCTGACCGTATACTTGGGTTGGGCATCTCCTCCTACAGGCGGATTTCGGGCGGACATTTTTGAAAATAGTCAAAACATATTCAACAATAGTCAACAATAGTCGAACAAGCCCCAGACTATTTTTTGATTACCTTTAAAACTGTTCCCCCTGTAGAGGGACACGCCCGACTTAACCGTAGAGGAACCGCCGGAAGAAGGCCAAGGCCGCGCTCACGGAGATGTTGGTTAACGGCGATGTTGAACATCTGACTTTTGTGACACCGAGCTCGCGCAGAACAACAGGTGGGACATCACGAAACGCCGTTTCCTACACTTCAAATCTGCGAATTGTACCGAGCGAGAACGACACAGCGAGTTGTAGGACCACACGAGCCACGCGTTCCTACGAGTGGTTCGGCCACGGACCGCTGCCTTCCTACAATTGGTTTTCCGACATCGCCGTTGGCTCACACACCGTGAGCGCGTCTACGGAGGACGTGCCCAAGTGGGCGGGAATCGACCGCCACGGCGGGCGGCCCGCAGGGGCCGCGGCGACCGGGGGGTGCCCTACCTCGCGGCGAGCAGGGCGACGCAGGCCGCCTCGCTGCCAGCAAGGCGCTCGGCTTGGATAGACGCTCTGGCCCTTAGCTCGTAGTCGTCGTCGTCGTCGTCGTCGTCGTCGTCGGCCTTAGAGGAGGAGGACGAGGAGGAGGAGGGCAGGGAGGAGAGCCAACCTTTCATCCCGAATTCTTTTTGTTACGGCCTCTGGGGTCCCTGTAAGGACCCCCGGGGGCCGAAAACTTGAGAGGCAATGATCTGGGGGACCAGCTCAGGGGGAAACATCGAGCAGGAGTTGACAATACATCACCGAGAGATCGGCGATGGGGCCCCGGTACCAGGACCCAACGTTCTTGCGCGGGATGGGCTATCGGGCCCCTTTCAGCGATCAATGGGCGGTGGGGGGTCGATGCACCCGCCCTGAGCCTATCGCACCCTGGAGTTGCCCCTGAGACTCGTTGTTGCTACAGTCCAGGGCCCGGGAAGGGCCTCCGAACGCCGAAAACTGCGAGGCACCGTCCGTCGCCGCAGCATTCTCGCGACGAGAGGTGCTGGGACGCCGGCGGCGGCTGCGGAGCAGCGGCGGCGGCGGGGCATCGCCAGCGGCGCGGTCCCCTGGGAATCTGCACTCCCACGACGCTCGGGCGGACCGCACCTGCCGGTGCCCCCGGGCGAGGGGGCTCGGAGGCTGGAGTGGTCGTGTGAGCGAGGAGAACAAACGGGTCTTACGCGAAATGTCATAGGGGAAAACACACACAAAAAACATTGTGTGTGTGTGTGTGTGGGGGGGAAACACAACAAACACAAGCAACAAAAACACACAATTGTTTTTTTGTGTTATTTTGTCCGACAGTTTTTTTGTTTCCACAGACCTGGTGTTTTACGCGGGTCGCCAGCGCGGCACGCCATGTCGGAGACGAGGGCGCTCGCGCGCGACCTGACGCGGGCAACCTGCGCGCCAGTGTCGGCGAACACGGCCCCATTGTTTTGCGTCGCTCGTCTGTCGGGCGGATCGCACCTGCTGCCCGTAGCCTGGGGCAGATAGGTCCCGACGCTGGAGGTTATACATGCGATCGTCGTGCTAAGGAGCGCCGGGGAAGGACGGATGGGGCTGTTGTGCCCTCGGTCACGAAACGGTTCCCAAATCTCGTGCGAAAAGCGTTTTCCGAAAACTTAAACCCCTCCTGAGCCCGAAATGGTCCTGTTTGAGCGTCTTCGCTGTACCAACCGCCTGGGGAACGGATGCCCTGGGAGCCCAGGGGGCGGTGGATGGGGACATAGTTCGGATCTGGAGAGGGGGCAGCATAGATCGATATATCGAGGTGTATTTGTATGTGTATCTGTAGATGTAAGTGTCTATGATTATGACTGTGACTACGTCTAACTGTAAACTTGAGTATGTTAATAGGGGTACATATAGATGTATAAGCTGGCGTGGACCCAGACAACGTGTTTATAGCAATGTATACTGTGCCGTCGATGTGAATGATTATGTGTTTTGTAATCTACGTGGTGCAGTGTATGTTATGAAATAAGTGTCGCGCGCAATCTGTGATACAGACTATGTTGTGCAGTCTTTGTGGAGCAGTCTGTGTGATACATATGTGGTGCATTCGACGTGGTGCAAGTAACCAGTGCCCACTCGTGAGTTGTCAATTCCACTGCTCGCACAATCATCCCACCCGCCCGCTCGCAACTTGGTTTGCAAAACCCATGCGGCGGCGATTGCGACGACTGCTTGGCGCTGGCTGGCGCGTCGCTGCGGCCGCGCTCGCGCTGACAACTGGGGTCTTCTTCCCAGCGCGTCTCGCAAACCACACTGACGCGCGGGCACTTCAGTGCGAGTCGGTGACCCGGGCAGGTGCAGTATCATGGCGCCGTCGACAAAACAGACATAATAATGATAGTAGCGATGCTGATTGCGCCGATGCCGATGATGGTGTCCGCCTGTCGGTGAGGAAGGTTTTTGAAGCATTTCGACATGCGCGCGCGGCAGACGGGCGCGAATGGCCCGCGTGGTAATATTTAACAAGGGCCGTGTCTCCACCCCAAGCAAGCGTGTAAGGACGTTCGACTGATTTCGACATGCGCGCGCGAGAGGCCCGTTTGGTCGCATGTGATGAACATGTTGGAACAACTATTTCGTACGAGTATGACAGGGTGTGCGCGCAATTTTGCAAATGAGAAATCATGTTGCAAAACCACGGTGCTTCTACATCTGCAAACCTTCCTCTTGTTATTTTAGATTACGGGAAACTCGATCTTGGACTCCGTACGACACGTGCGGCGTTTGGTGAGCTTTTTCTTATTCGGCATTCCGACACTGGGCGGAAAAGGTGGGGGGCGGGGGGGGGTCTGGCTCCAAACCTCTGCTTAGTGCGACTGCTTGGAGCCGTGCGTCCTGTGGGGGAGACCCCACCTGCTCGAAACAGGCGCCAAAAACATGCAGGCGCCAGCAACATCCAAGATCTACTCCATGAGGGGGGGGGGGCGCGGCAGGGGGGGGCGAGGGCCCGCGCCGATCGGCAAACCACTGAATACGAAAACGACGACTTGAGTAATTTCAGCATGCGCGCGACGCCGCGCGCGTGCTGACTTTGTGACATGGTTTGCAAGGGGCTCTTGGAAGCTGATGATGTAGGATCAACGTGTAATCACCTCACAGGGATGAGGGAGGGGTGAGGCGGGCGACCAAGGGTTTGGCTGGAATGTTATGGGCTCGCACTTAGAATGGCAGATGGGGCAACATCATGCATAAATTGTGCCATCCCAGGGGGCAGCGATGAACCTGGGACGGGGGGGCAATCTATGTGATGCAATTTATGTGGTGCAATCGACGTGGTGCAATCTATGCGACGCGATCTATGATGTGCAATCGACGTGGTGCAACCTGTGTGTGGCAATATGTGGTGCAATCTGTGTGTTGCTATACATGTGGTGCGATCTATGTTGTGCAACCGACGTGGTGCAATCCGTGTGGGGGAATCTCTCTGGTTCAATGTGTGTGGTGCAACATTTGCGGTGCAATCTGTGTGGCGCAATCTATGTTATCTATGTTGAGTAATCTATGTGGTGCAGTTTGTGGTGCGCAATGTATGTGGTGCAATCGACGAGGTGCAATCCTTGTGTACACTCCATGTTGTGCAACGTACGAGGTGCAATCTATGTGGTGCGATCGACGTGTTGCAATCTATGTGATGCGATCTATGTTGTGCAGTCGACGTGGTGCAATCTGTGCGGACCTATCTATGTGGTGCAACATACGTGGTGCAATCTATGCGGTGCAATCGACGTGGTGCAATCTATCTGGTGCAACCTATGTGGCGCGCAACCTATGCGGTACACTTGAGGTGGTGCCATCTGCGCGGTGCATTTGTTTGTGCAATCTTCGTGGTGCAATCCATGCGGCGCAATCGATGTTGCGCAATCTTCTGTCGTGCAATCTTTGTGGTGCAACTCATTCGGGGAGACGCAAGACTCGGGTACGGGGGACTCCGCCTGGCCTGACGGGGCCCCCGTGAAAAGGACGAGACCCACTCTGAATTGTGGCGCAAGCGCCCGCTGCAGACATCCCAGGAAGACTGGACCGTCAAAATCCAGGGCGCGCTCGTCGAAACACGCAGGCCAACCCGAGTCCTGGCGTTCTCGAGTCCCACGTTTAGGTCGGGCCTGCCCCCCTACATGGGGATTTTGGGCGAAACATAAAAAAATCAAACATGCCCCCAAATGGATTATATATATGTGTATATATATGAATATATACATATATATATATATATATAAAATCGTCCCCAGACTATTTTTTGACTATTTTGGAATTTCCCCCGCTGTAGAGGGACAGGCCCGACTTAATCCTACGTTTCCCCGCTTCGCGCGGCGCAAGCCGTGCCGTGCAACCTGGGCGGCGGCGGGGCGGCGGCGGCGGCGCCGCGGCCGCCCGACCGGCAGGCAGGCCCAGGCGACTGGCGGCGACGAGGCGGCGGCGCGGCGACGGCGGCAGCATGGCCGCCAGAGCGGTGCAAGCACGGTTTGGGGAATACATACCCGTATATGTATATGTATATATATATATATATATACACATATAAATATATAAATATATGTTTATAAACATATTTATACACATACAACTATGACATGTATGTCGATGTATATGTAGTTGTGTATATGTACATACATATGTGTGTATGTATATATAAATATAGGTGTGTATATGTACACATATCAATGTATGCATGTATTGGCATCTGACAACATGTATGTGTATGCATGTGTACACAGCAGCACCGCCTCCCGACATTCAGGGAGAGATCGGTGCCCCGGGCGGCGGGCACGGACAGAGCACAGGCAGCCGCGCCGTCTCCCCGGCTCTCCGGCGGGAGGTTCTCCTGCGCTGTCCCCCCAAAGGGGAGACGTAAGGCTCGGGTTGGCCCGACAGGGCCATCCCAATCTGAAATTTGACGCGAGCTCCCGCTGCAGACATTCCACGAAAACTGGACCGTCAAAATCCAGGACGCGCTCGTTAAAAAAGCGTCGGCAAACCCGAGTTCCGGCTTACTCGGGTCTTGCGTTCCTCCGATCGCTGTCTCTAACTATTCGGCCGCCGGGCCCGGGGGCCATGCAGGCTGGATCCGGGGCGAACAAGGAGTACACCCGGGAAGGGGTTGGGAGCTCTGGGACTGCGTATTGCAAACATATGTATCGCAGGATGTGTGCGTCCCTGCGCGAAACCGAAGTACCCGCTGCTGGGTGCCCACGGGGGTGCGGTGAGAAAAACACACTGTCGCCGACACACGACCAATAGCTCCGACTTTTGTTGGCAACGTAGACCCGCAGATGTCTGGACCCCTTCCTGGGGATCAGCTTTCCATCATTGGTTCCTTTTTGACGGGCCCGGCGAGGGTCCCCAGAGGCCGAAATTTGTCACACAATAAACAGCTGTGATTTTTGCAAGCGCGTGGAAATCTGGGGACGACGTCGACGCCCTTGTTCCGTTTTTTTGCTGCGTTTCTGAATGCTCTCGCCGCCCTGGCTGGGCTTGGCTTGAAAACCTGGCCGGGACAGGCTCCGAGCACCGAGCATCCCTTTTGAGCGGATCTCGGAGTGGCCAGCCAGACCGATGTCGACATCCTTCCCCGCGGCCCTCGTCGCCAAGTCTGTGTTCGCTTCGGGGCCCTCGCTAGAACGGGCCCCTGGAGTGGTGCCCGGGGTGTCGGAATCGGTATCCTTCTGTTCCCCCCAAAGGCTCGGCCTTCAACACAACGGGACAGGAATGCATGGGGCCTCGACGATGCACATCGGCCGCAGGGATGCACGTGGACACGCGATGTAAGGAAGGAAGGCTCCCGAAGTAGATAGGGGTTTCGGCCTGCCCTCGAGAGCGTGCAGGACTGCCCTCTGGCTGTTGGAGTACCTCGGAAGGGGGCCCGAGGTAGGTCCAGGTATCATGTTTTCTGCAAGCGTGCATGCGTTCACCGACTGGTGGGTATGCCCAGCAGAAAAAAAAGCAAGAGGGTGCGCCACTGCATTTCCGACAGCGGATCCCGCACGACGGCGTGTTCGGCGACGCCTTCGCGACGCCAGCGCGCTGATTACCTGAGCTGCTGTGCCCACGAATGGGGGCGCATCCAGCCACGCAGACGGGCTGCCCTGCGAGAGGGCTTATATTCGGCGGTGGACAAACCTCCCTTTAGTAGACCTCCCCTTAGTGAAAACGGCCTGGGACCGAACATCGACGGACCTGGACCTCTCGCGAACCGAAAACGGCCAATTCCTTAATCGACGTGTCAGGGTAGGAGGTCTGTCCACCCCCGATTATATATGAGGGCCGCCGTCCCTCTGCAGCGGCAGGCGGAGACGGCGTGACGCCGCGGCCACCTGCCGCGCCCCGCCCCTGCTCGTGCTGCTGCTCTCCCTGGGCGGGGGGGGGGGGAAAGGGGCGCACGAGCAGGGGCAGGCCACGGAGTTGCCACGAGGGGCGCGAATTCGGGAGCGACCCCTCGAGGCCCGAACTCGGCCGACGCCTCCCGGCCGTCCAAAACTTCGAGGCGCATCCGGGCGTGGTGATCAGGGCCCCTCCAAGCCAGGAGTCCCAGGTAGGCGACACCGAGGGGAGAGTGGCGGCATCAGCACCTCTTCCTCCTCCGACCAGCGGGTGCCCCCGAAAGCACGTCGGGCCCCTTCCGAGCCAGAGGAGTGCTTTCTACTG
>CAUYUJ010000397.1:46109-87812 GCA_963575745.1 Prorocentrum cordatum
AGGAGGAGGAGGAGGAGGAGTAACAAGGACGAGGAGGAGGCGGAGGAGGAGGAGGAGGAGGTGGTGGAGACAGAGGATCACAAGCAGAGGGGGGAGCGAGGAGCGAGGAACGAGGATGAGGAGGGGGATGAGGAGTGAGCAGCGAGGAGAAGGAGGAGGAGGAGCAGGAGGAGGAGAGGAGGAGGCGGAGGAGGAGGAGGAGCAGGAGCGGGAGGAGGAGGAGGAGCCCCTGAGGACAGAGCCCCCCGCGATCCCCTCCGTGAGCGTGTCCAGCAGGGGCAGCAGTCCGGGCAGGAACCGCCTGGCGCGCGAGGAGGAGAAGCGGACACGCACGCACCCACACACGTCTGGTCTGGCGGCGCGACCACGTGCGATCGCGGCTGCAGGCCCCACAATGGAAGCGACGAGGAGGGACGCGAGGGGGGGGGAAGGAGGAGGCGGAGCGGGGCGAGCTCCTCGGACGCCGTGCTCGGCCCAGGAGCGCCTGGCTCTCAGTTGTGATGCTCCCCGCAGCATGCGCCGCACACTTCTACAACAAGGGGGTTCTCACCCGCGCCTCGCGAGGTGAGGCGGCGCTGTGCCCCGAGGCCCTGGCGCGGCACTTCTGCCGAGCCCGACGCCTTCGCCCGGCCTCGGGCCACGGGGCCCTCGCAGGTCGATGCGGCCCGCAGCACGGCGCAGGGAGACGGGGGGGTCCGGCGCTCGGGTCGTGATGATGATGCTGATGATGCTGATAATGATGAAGGTGCCGACGCGCTGGCACATCCGCCGCCTGACCGATCAGCCATGCGAGCCCGGGCTCAAGTGCGTTATGGATTTATCGTCTGGCGCCTCGAGCGGGCGGTCTGGCGGCAGCGACTCCGACTGGGACGCATGAGCAGACTGCTTGAGAAAGTCGTGGGAGGGAGAAACCAAGAACAAGCACGGGGAGGAGCGCAAGCTATCAAAACGCAGAGGAAGACAAGTGGGGGATTGGAAGGTCGTACTTCTTCGCGTCGTCGCATCTCAGGGTGGGTATGGGTGCGGGTGGTCGGAAAACCGAGGGGGGCCCCGTTCGAGCGGGGGCCCGCCTCCGACAGCGCACAGTCCTCCCAGAAGTCCACCCCGACCCAAAAGGGTGTCGTGTAGGGATGGGTGCTGATGTGATGGAAACTCTGCAGGCCTCGCGCGGCAACTTCAGACCCAACTTGCGCCTGATCCACGTCGGGTCACGCAGGAGGAGGAGGAGGAGGAGGAGGAGGAGGAGGAGGAGGAGGAGGAGGAGGAGGAGGAGGAGGAGGAGGAGGAGGAGGAGGAGGAGAAGGAGAAGGGAGGAAGAGGAGGAGAGGAGGAGGAGGAGGAGGAGGAGGAGGAGGAGGAGGAGGAGGAGGGACGGAGGGAGGAGGGGGAGGAGGAGGAGGGGGAGGTTTCACGTTGGATTTACGTGGGGTTCACGTCAAGTTCACGTCGGCCCTACATCGGAACATCCCCGAACGTCGACTTCTAATACCCTGCGGAGCGGACGTGTGGACAAATGGTACGACTCCGGCAAATCCGTGTCGTGCCGATCCCTTCGTTGGTTCATGAATGACACCGTGGGGATCGTTCAACCTTGGAACGATTGGCTGTCTCAGGAACGCCCAATCATTCAAAGATGCGCCGGTTCTGGGCCACGGGCGCCGATCAACCTTAAAAACGCCCGCGCTGGGGTCGCCGCCAGTCAGGAGGAGGCGGAAAAGGAGAAGGAGGAGGAGGAGGAGAAGGAGGAGGAGGAGAAGGAGGCGGAGGAGGAGGCGGAGGAGGAGGGAGGGAGGAGGGGGAGGAGGAGGGGAGGAGGAGGAGCAAAAGGAGGAGGAGGAGGAGGAGGAGGAGAGGAGGAGGAGGAGGAGGAGGAGGAAGCGAACCTACCGCACTGGGCTTCGCGGGGGGCACTCACGATTTGCCCAGTACGGTAGGTTCGGCCTCCTCCTCCTCCTTCTCCTCTTCCTCCTCCTCGCTCCTCCTCCCCCTCCTCACCCTCGTTCCTCGCTCCCCCCTCTGCTTGTGATCCTCTTTCTCCACCTCCTCCTCCTCCTCCTCCGCCTCCTCCGCCTCCCCCTCGCTCCTCCTTGTTACCTTGCTCCTCCTCTTCCTCCTCCGCCTCCTCCTCCTCGTCCTCGTCCTCCTCCTCCTCGCGCACGCGCTGACCCCAGCACTATAGCTGATGACGTCGGGCTCCAGCTTCTTCTCCCGCATCTCGCTCAGCAGCGCCAGGGCCCGCTGCCACTGCTCGCCCTTCTCGCACGCGCTGATCCCAGCATTATAGCTGATAGGGCTGACCCGTGGACTACGCCCACTTGCGGGGTGAAGGGGTGCTGCCGCAAGGCGATCAGGATGAATGGCGTCATGTTCGCCTGCCACACATCGCTGAGCGAGGAGACGGAGGAGCGTCTGGACGCTCCACCTGGGGCGCTCAAGGGCTCCCTTGGGATCGGGTCGGGCTTTGTCCGTGCGTTGGGTCCGACCTTCTCGGGGCGTTCCGGGGCCGTCTGGGGGCCCTCTGAGGGGCCCCAGGATCACCAACACGCCTCCAAGATAGCCCCATAATGGCCGCCCGCGCAGAATCGGCGGGACCGATTCTGGGCCACCGCGACGCCGGCCCAGAATCCCACCCGATGCGCCCTGGGCGGCTGCGCGCGCTTCCAGGGTCGGCCGAGGCGATTCTGGGCCACCAGAAGAGCGAAACACAGCATGGCCCCAAGATGCCGCGGAGAGGGCTCCAGACCGACAAAAAGGGCGGGGGATTTGGGGGCTCAATCCGGCAGGGAGCGCCAAACAAGCATCAGAGCCCCATGGTGCGCTGGGAGCGGTTTTGGGACCGTCTGTGGCCGTCTTAGGCCGTCTTTTGCTGCTGTTGGTGTTGTATTCGGTGCTTCTTGGGCCTTGATCTTGGGGCCTCTGGGGGTTGTTTAGGAGCCTCTCAGAAATTCTTTTCAGCCTCTTGGAAGCCTCCTGGGGCCCTCTTGGGCTGTCTCGGGTGCCCCTTGGGCCGTGTGGAGGCGGTCCGGGGCCGTCTCGGGGATGTATGGGGCCGTCTTGGGCGTCTCTGGAGCAGTCTGGGCACCTTCTGATGGTCGTCTTTTGCCGTCCTGGGCCGCTCCTGAGGCTGTCTTGGGTACCCCCTGGGCCGCCAGGGGCGCCTGAGGAGCCGTCCTGGGGCCATCTTGGGCCTCTGTATGGCCGTCTTGGGCGCTATGAAGGGAGCAAGCCCAGGAACTGCCAAAATGCACGTTTTCCCAAGGGAATGGGACGATTTGTTGGTGTTGGGGCTCTCTTGGGGGTCGTCGTGGAGCCCACTTGGAACGTTTTGGAAGCCTCTTGGGCCGTCTGGAGGCCATCTGAGGTGTTGTCGGGGCCGTCAGGGGGTTGCCTGGGATCGCCCTGGGCGTCTCTGGAGCAGTCTGGGCACCGTCCGGGGGTCGTTTTTCGCCGTCCTGGGCCGCTCTTGAGGCTGTCTTGGGTACCCCGTGGGCCGCCAGGGGCGCCTCAGGCCGTCCTGGGGCCATCTTGGGACCCGTTATGGCCGTCTTGGATGTATGAAGAGGTCCGGGAACTGCCAAAATGCACGTCGTCCCACGGCAATCGGACGATTTGTTGGTGTCGGGGATCTCTTGGGGGTCGTCGTGGAGCCCACTTGCAGCGTTTTGGAAGCCTCTTGGACCGTCTTCGGCCCCTTGGGGCCTCTTGGGGGCCTGTTTGAGCCTCCTGGCGCCCTCTCGGGGCGGAATGCTAGGATTTTCGGTCCGTGGTCCCCCTCTTGGCCCCCTCTTGGGCCTGTCTTCGGGCCATCCTTCCAAAACTGTCGTAAAGCGGATGATTTTGACGCCCAAAACCGTCCAAAACCTCCTGAGGCGGTCCCCTCGTCCGCCGCCCTCTCTTCGAAGCAGTTTTGAAGCCCCGTGGCACCTCTTGGGGACCTCTTTTGGGCTCCTGGGGGCCTCTTGGGCCTCTCTGGGCTCGTCTATCGCGCTCCTTGGGCTGTCTTGGGGCCCCCTGGGGCCTTCTTGGGCGGTTCTCGGGCCGTCTTGGAGCCATCTTGGGCCGCTCTTCGAGCCATCTTGGGGTCCCGTTGGCCTGTCTTGGGCGCCTCTGGGGCCGTCCTGGGGCCGCCTTGGACCGTCTTGGGGCCCTCTTGGACCGTCTTGGGGTCCTCTTGGGGACCTCGTGGGCCGCCTTGGAGCGGTCTTGGATGCCTCTGGGGGGGTTTCGGAGCGTCGGGAAGCCGAAAAAGCGAGGAAGTAAAAAACATCGGAAAAACCAATGACAATCAACGATATGGGCCTCTCGGGGCTCTCTGGGGAGGCCTCTTGGGAGGCCTATTGGGCCGTCTTGGGGAGCTCTTGGGCCGTCTTGGGCCAATCTCGGGCGTCTTGGCCGGATCATTGCTCGTCTCGGGGCCCTCTTGGGCCGCCTTCGGGGCATCTTGAGCGGCTCGGAGCCGTCTTGGAGCGGCTCGGACCCGTCTTTGGGCCGTCGGGGCGGCCTCTGGAGCGTCTCGGAGCCGTTTGCGGGCATTTGACGCTGTTTCCTTCCGGCACGCGGTTCCTCCGGCCATATAGTAAAGACTAGGGCTGACCCGTGGACTCCGTCCACGCATATTTCTGGAATGGTTCTCGGAGGAACGGCGCAGATTGCACCGAAAATCTACAAACACGGCGGCGACTCGGGCGGCGGCAGCGAGACCGCGCCTTCGTGTCCGAGCTTTTGCAGCGCTCCAGCAGCTTGGCCCTGGCGCACTGCTCGTTCACCCCCCTCCTATTGAGGGCAGTTTCGAAGTCTCTCGGGGATGTGCGTCGAAGTCGAAGCCCATCTGAGGCGTCTCAGGAGCGCCTGGGGAAGGGCTCGGGAGGCCATCGGGGAAAGCCACCGAAAGCGCCGGGGAGCGCAAGGATCTACAGGGAGGGCCCAAGAGAGCTTCAAGAACATTTGAAATTCTGTAAAATCTTTAGAGAAACCGCTGTTGGGTCGGCCATCACCTCCGGGCGCGCCTTGATGGTGCGATCCAGTCGCATCGCCGCCAACGGGGAAGTTTGTTCGCCAAGTCCCATTCTGCTCGCCCAGAAGGTCTGTGGTCCGAAGAGTGCGGAGAGGTGCCTGGGTCATATCAATTGGCTGCTGTCCCAGGGGTCCAGTCTGGTTGGCCCGAAGAGTTTGCCAAGGCCCCTGGGGGAACAGAATGGCTCAGCATATCGGGCAAAGGGGGGCGGTAGCTGGCCTGTCAGACCCGGCGTTCGTCTTCTGCCCAAGTGGCGCGGGGCCCACGGGCCCCAGGGTTGGCGGCCCGCTGGGTTTCCTCTTGTTCGCCCACAAGGTTGGAGGAGGCTTCCAGGCGAACAGAATGGGGCAGGACAATGAATGTGGGAGACTTGTCGCAAGCTCCCAGCCCCCCCAAGTGTTCGCCTGAAAGGTGTGGGGCCGTGTTGGCTCCCTCAACTTGCCGTCGCTCGGACATCCATTTCCCGTGCATTTTTCGGTTTCGTGCGTGTTTTTTTTTTGCTCGATGGTCCAGGATTTTTGTTTTTGCTCGATGGTCCAGGATGGTCCTCGATGGTTCTCGCCGAGAAAAAATGCACACGTCCGAGCGATGCCATGTCAAAGGGCCGTCTTGGAGCCGTCTAGGCCCGTCTTGAGGGCGCCGTTTGCCGTGATGGGGCCGTCTTGGTCCGTCGTGGGCCCCTCAGGGGCGCGTCCGTAGGCCGTCCTGGGCCCATCGGGGTCCTTATTGGCACTATCTTGGGGCTGTCTTGGAGCCGTCTGGGGCCTTGAGGGGGCCACCTTGGGCCCCTCCTGTGCGCCTCCTTGGGCCGTCCTGGGCCCACCAGGGGCCGCATTGGCACCCTCTTGGGGCTGTGTTGGAGCAGTCTTGAGCCGTCGCAGCGCGCCTTGGGTTGTGCTGGGGTCGTCTTGGCCCGTCTTGGGGCCTTCCTGGGCGTGTCCTCGGACTCTCCTGGGACTTTCTAGGGCCTCTTGGTGCATAGGACCGCCGAAATGGCGGGAAACGCAAAGGCTGTAACAATAAACAATGGAAAATAAACGATTTTTGCAAGATGGGGCTCTCTTGCCATCTTAGCCCGTCTTGAGGCCTCGACTGGGCGCCTCCTTGGGCCGCCCTGGGCCCATCTGTGGCCGTGTTGGCACCCTCCTGGGACCGTCTTGGAGTCGTCTTGGGCCGTCTTGAACGTGCCTTGGGCCGTGCTGGGCCCGTCTGGGGCCGTGTTGGCACCCTCGTGGAGCCGTCTTGGAGCCGTCTTGGGCCGTCTTCAGCGCGCCTTGGGCCATGCTGGGGCGGTCTTGGCCCGTCTTGGGGCCCTCCTGGGAGCCTCCTGGGGGCGTTTTGGATCCTTTTGGGGCGGCAAGCGGGAAATCTTTGGAGAAGCCTAGGACAACAAACGATTTTGACCTCTCGGGACCCTCTTGTGAGGCCTTTTGGAGGCCTCTCGGAGCGCCTTGGCGCTCACTTGGGTCGTGTCGTGCCCATTTGAGGGGCCTCGTGGACGCTCTGTGGGGCTTCCCGGAGCGTGCAAGGACCGTCTGGGGCCCTCATGGCGCCGTGTGGGGCCCTCATGGCGCCATCTGGGGAGCCTCCAAGGGTCCTGGAGCGCTCCGGGGCGCTCTGGACCGCTCCCCAAAAGACAAGCATGCAAGGGCCCCAGAGCGTTGAACACAGCTCTTGTGGGCATGCGGTCCGGCCCTCGCCTCTCGTCAGGCCCCCCTCTCTTAGAGGCAAGGTGGAAGCCACTTAGGGCCTCTTGGGGGCCGTTTGGGGGACTCCTTCCGGCCTCCCGGGAATCCCTTGGGTCCCCCTTGGGCCGTCTTAAGTGCCTCTTGGGCTGTCTTGGGGCCGTGTGGGGCCGCCTTGGGCCGTTATTGACCGCTCTTTGGGCTGTCTTGGTTGCCTCTTGGGCCGTCTGGGGCGTCTCTGGAGCCGTCGCGGGCCCGCCTCGGGCCGTTTGGGGGCCCTCCCGGGGTGCTCTGGGGGCGTCTTGGGGCGATCGGGAAGGCCTGTATGGCCGTCTTGGGCGCGGTGAAGACGAAAAGAGCGAGCATATCAAAAATGCACGCTTTTCGAAGGGAAGGGGCCAATTCATGCCTCTTGGGTCCCTCCCGGGGGGTCCTCCTGGGCCGGGAGCCTCCTGGCCTGCCTTGGAGGGGGGCCGACCTGGGGCTCGGTTGGGCCCCCCTTGGTCTGTCCGGGCGCCCTCGTGGGCGTTTCTGAACCGTCTCGGAGCGGCCTGGGGGCTCGCAGGGCGGCCTGGAGAGCATGGCGGACACTTCAAGACAGAGGACCTTCTGGCACGCATCATGGCCTTCGGCGAAATCCGCCACCGTGCCTGTGCCTGGGTAGTGGCTCAGAGGCGTCTGTGGTCCCTCTTGGAGGCAGCTTTGGGGCCTCTTGGGGGCCGTCTTGGGGCTTGCTTTGGGCTTCTTGGGGGCCTCTGGGGACCTCTTGGCGTTCCCTTGGGGGGGTCTTGGGGCCTTGTGTGGGCGTATGGGGGCCCAGGGCTCGGAGTGTCAGGGTTTTTCCCTGTTCTTTGGCCCCCTCTTGGGCCTGGCTTGGGGTCCTCTGGGGCCGTCTTGGGCGCCTCTTGGGCCATGTTGGGCCTCCCTGGGACGTCTGGGGACGCGCTTGGAGGCCTGGGCCGTCCTGGGGCGGTCTTGTGGGTCTCTTCGGCCGTCTTGGAGCGTCGGCTAGCCGAGAAGGCGAAACTCCGTCAAAAATCATGGAACAATAAAAGATTTTGGCCTTTGGGGGCATGCTTCGGAGGACTGTTGGAGGCTCTTGGAGGCCTTGTGGGCCTTGTTGGGGGCCCCTAGGGGGCCTCTTGGGCGCTCCTTGGAGCCTCTGATGGCCACTTCGGCGCGTTTTTGGGGGGAGGGCTCGATTTGTGACGCTCGGGGGCCAGGATCTTCGTTGAGGGGTGTCGAAAAATGGACCTCCAGGGAAGGCAAAGGGCACGACCGTTTCGCACGCGCTTCCGTCTGCCATAGAGAAGAGATGACGTTGGGCTCCAGCTTCGCCTCCCGCATCTCGCTCAACAACGCCAGCGCCCGCTGCCACTGCTCGCCCTTCTCGCACGCGCTGATCCCAGCGTTGTAGCTGACTAGGGCAGACCTGTGGACTCCGTCCACGACATCAGCTCGACGTGGCGAGGGGTCTCTGGGCAAGCGCGGGGGGGTGCGGCTGCAGGGCCGAAAGGCAATCATGATGGCGTCGGGCTCCTCCTCCTCCTCCTCCTCCTTTTCCACCTTCTTCTCCTCTTTCGCTGGATTCTCCATGCCCTCGGTCGGCAATCGTCGATCCTACGACGACTCTCCCCAACAGAGAAACATCGAAGGCCCTCGGAGCGTCCAACATTGTTCTTTTGTGCCTTCGATATGCCGGTCGCCTCTCGTCCGCTCCCCCGCTCCTGGAAGGAATTCTGAAGGCACTGAAGGCTTCGTAGGGGCCGTTTCGGAGCCTCTTCGGCCTTCGTTTGGGCCTCGCGGGGGGGCTCTTAGGGCTCTCTCGGGCCGTCTTGGGTGCCTCTTGGGCCGTCTTCGGGCCATCTGAGGCCCTCCTTGGCGCCTCTTCGGCTGTCGTGGGCCGTCTTGGGCCGCTCCTGGGGCCGTCTTGGGTGCCTCTTGGGCCGTCTTGGGCGCCTCCTGGGCCGTCCGGACGCCGTCCTGCGGCGTCTTGGGACCGTCTTGGGGCCCTCCTGGCCCGTCTTGGGGCTCTCTTGGGGTCCTCTTCGGCCGTCTTGGAGCGGTCGGGGGGGCGTCTTGGGCCGTCTTGGAGCGTCGGGAAGGCGACGAGGCGAGGAGGCCGAAAACATTGACAAACACAATAGAAATCGACGATTTCTGTCGCTCGGGGCCCTCTTGGGAGGCCTCTTGGGAGGCCTCTTCGGGCGTCTTGGACGCCTCGAGGGCCTCCTGGGGCGAATCTCGGACGTCTTGGGCGCTCTTGGGCTGTCTTGGGCCGTCTTGGGCCGCTCCTGGGGCCGTCTTGGGTGCCTCTTGGGCCGTCTTGGGCGCCTCCTGGGCCGTCCTGGGGCCGTCCTGCGGCGTCTTGGGACCGTCTGGGGGCCCTCCTGGCCCGTCTTGGGGCTCTCTTGGTATCCTCTTCGGCCGTCTTGGAGCGGTCGGGGGGGCGTCTTGGGCCGTCTTGGAGCGTCGGAAAGCCGACGAGGCGAGGAGGCCAAAAACATTGAAAAACACAGTAGAAATCGACGATTTCTGTCGCTCGGGGCCCTCTTGGGAGGCCTCTTGGGAGGCCTCTTCGGGCGTCTTGGACGCCTCGAGGGCCTCCTGGGGCGAATCTCGGGCGTCTTGGGCGCTCTTGGGCTGTCTTGGGCCGTCTTGGGCCGCTCCTGGGGCCGTCTTGGGTGCCTCTTGGGCCGTCTTGGGCGCCTCCTGGGCCGTCCTGGGGCCGTCCTGCGGCGTCTTGGGACCGTCTGGGGGCCCTCCTGGCCCGTCTTGGGGCTCTCTTGGTATCCTCTTCGGCCGTCTTGGAGCGGTCGGGGGGACTTCTTGGGCCGTCTTGGAGCGTCGGAAAGCCGAAGAGGCGAGGAGGCCGAAAACACCGAAAAACACAGTAGAAATCGACGCTTTCTGTCGCTCGGGGCCCTCTTGGGAGGCCTCTTGGGAGGCCTCTTCGGGCGTCTTGGACGCCTCGAGGGCCGCCTGGGGCGACTCTCGGACGTCTTGGGCGCATCTTTAAGCGTGCCGGGGCTCTCCGGGGCCGTCTTGGGGGATTTTTGGGACCCTCTGGACGTGTCTTGGGGCCTCCCTGGGCGGCCCGGAGCCAGCCCGGGGCGGTTTTGGTTCATTGGAGCCTGCACCATTCTGGCACGCACTGGGCCCTGCAATGTAGTAGAGACTAGGGCAGACCTGTGGACTCCGTCCAGGACATCAGCTCGACGTGGCGAGGGGTCTCTGGGCAAGCCCAGCAGAGAAACATCGAAGGCCCTCGGAGCGTCCAACATTGTTCTTTTGTGCCTTCGATATGCCGGTCGCCTCTCGTCCGCCCCCCCCCTCCTGGAAGCAATTCTGATGCCACTTAGGGCTTCGTGGGGGCCGTTTGGGGATCTCTTGGGGCGTTTTTGCTTGCGATATGCCTGTCGCCTCTCGTCCGCTCCCCCGCTCCTGGAGGGAATTCTGAAGCCACTGAAGGCTTCGTCGGGGCCGTTTCGGAGCCTCTTCGGCCTTCTTTTGGGCCTCCCGGGGGGGCTCTTAGGGCCCTCTCGGGCCGTCTTGGGTGCCTCTTGGGCCGTCTTGGGGCCGTCTGAGGCCCGCCTCGGCGCCTCTTGGGCTGTCTTGGGCCGTCTTGGGCCGCTCCTGGGGCCGTCTTGGGTGCCTCTTGGGCCGTCTTGGGCGCCTCCTGGGCCGTCCTGGGGCCGTCCTGGGGCGTCTTGGGACCGTCTTGGGGCCCTCCTGGCCCGTCTTGGGGCTCTCTTGGGGTCCTCTTCGGCCGTCTTGGAGCGGTCGGGGGGACTTCTTGGGCCGTCTTGGAGCGTCGGGAAGCCGAAGAGGCGAGGAGGCCGAAAACATCGAAAAACACAATAGAAATCGACGATTTCTGTCGCTCGGGGCCCTCTTGGGAGGCCTCTTGGGAAGCCTCTTCGGGCGTCTTGGACGCCTCTTGGGCCGTCTGGGGCGAATCTCGGGCGTCTTGGGCCCATCTTTAAGCGTGCCGGGGCTCTCCGGGGCCGTCTTGGGGGCTTCTGGGGGCCCTCTCGACATGTCCTGGAGCCTGCCTGGGCGGCCCGGGGCGGCCCGGGGCCAGCCCGGGGCGGTTTTGACTCATTGGAGCCTGCGCCCTTCTGGCACGCACTGGGCCCTGCAATGTAGTAGAGACTAGGGCTGACCCGTGGACTCCGTCCACGACATCTTTCTGGAATGGTTCTCGGAGGAACGGCGCAGATTGCACCGAAAATCTACAAACACGGCGGCGGCTCGGGCGGCGGCAGCGAGACCGCGCCTTCGTGTCCGAGCTCTTGCAGCGCTCCAGCAGCTTGGCCCAGCGCACTGCTCGTTCACCCCCCTCCTATTGAGGACAGTTTCGAAGTCTCTCGGGGATGTGCGTCGAAGTCGAAGCCCATCTGAGGCGTCTCAGGAGCGCTCGGGGAAGGGCTCGGGAGGCCATCGGGGAAAGCCACCGAAAGCGCCGGGGAGGCTCGCAAGGATCTACAGGGAGGGCCCAAGAGAGCTTCAAGAAAATTTGAAATTCTGTAAAATCTTTAGAGAAACCGCTGTTGGGTCGGCCATCACCTCCGGGCGCGCCTTGATGGTGCGATCCAGTCGCATCACCGCCAACGGGAGGGTTTGTTCGCCATGTCCCATTCTGTTCGCCCAGAGGGTCTGTGGAGGCCTTCGGGCGAACAGAACGGGACAGGGCAAGGAATGGGGAAGACTTGTCCGAATCTCCTGGGCCCCCCAGGTGCTCGTCCGAAGAATGCGGAGAGGTCCCAGGGTCATATCAATTGGCTGCTGTCCCAGGGGTCCGGTCTGCTTGGCCCGAAGAGTTCGCCAAGGCCCCTGGGGGAACAGAATGGCACAGCATATCGGGCAAAGGGGGGCGGTAGCTGGCCTGTCAGACCCGGCGTTCGTCTTCTGCCCAAGCGGCGCGGGGCCCACGGGCCCCAGGGTTGGCGGCCCGCTGGGTTTCCTCTTGTTCGCCCACAGGGTTGGAGGAGGCATCCAGGCGAACAGAATGGGGCAAGACAATGAATGTGGGAGGCTTGTCGCAAGCTCCCAGCCCCCCAAAGTGTGCGCCCGAAGGGTGTGGGGCCGCGTTGGCTCCCTCAAAGGGCCGTCTTGGAGCCGTCCAGGCCCGTCTTGAGGGCACCGTCTGCCGTGATGGGGCCGTCTTGGTTCGTCGTGGGCCCCTCATGGGCCGTCGCAGGCCGTCCTGGGCCCATCGGGGTCCTCGTGGGGCTGTCTTGGAGCCGTCTGGGACCGTGAGGGGGCCGCCTTGGAGTTGTCTTGGGCCCCTCCTGTGCGCCTCCTTGGGCCGTCCTGGGCCCAGCAGGGGCCGTGCTGGCACCCTCTTGGGGCTGTCTTGAAGCCGTCTTGAGCCGTCGCAGCGCGCTTTGGGTTGTGCTGGGTCCGTCTTGGCCCGTCTTGGGGCCTTCCTGGGCGTTTCCTCGGACCCTCCTGGGACTTTCTGGGGCCTCTTGGTGCATCGGACCGCCGAAACGGCGGGAAACGCAAAGGGTGTAACAGTAAACAATGGAAAATTAACGATTTTTGCCAGCTGGGGCTCTCTTGCCATCTTTGCCCGTCTTGAGGCCCCGACCGGGCGCGTCCTTGGGCCGTCCTGGGCGCACCCTCCTGGGACCGTCTTGGAATCGTCTTGGGCCGTCTTGAGCGCGCCTTGGGCCGTCCTGGGCCCGTCTGGGGCCGTGTTGGCACCCTCGCGGCGAGGAAGCTCGGAGGCGGGCTCGAGGCCTCTTTGGGGCCATTTTGGAAGCTGTTGGGGCCTCTGTTGGGGCCTCGTCTGGGCTCCTTGGGAGCCTCCTGGGGCCTCTTTGGGGGATTCTTGGCGGCCCCTTGGGGCCTCTTGGGGGCCTGTTTGGGCCTCCTGGCGCCCTCTCGGGGCGGAATGCTCGGATTTTCGGTCCGTGGTCCCCCTCTTGGCCCCCTCTTGGGCCTGTCTTCGGGCCCTCGTGGGCCGTCTTGAGCGTCTCTTGGGTCGTCTTGGGGCCCTCTTGGGCTGTCTTGGGGCGCTCTTGGAAACCTCTTGGGCCGTTCTGGGGCGCTCTTGGAGGCCTCTTGGGCCGTCTTCGAGCGTCGGAAAGCGGAAAAAGCGAGAAGGCCAAAATCCTTCCAAAACCGTCGTAAAGCGGATGACTTTGATGCCCCAAACCGTCCAAAACCTCCTGAGGCGGTCCCCTCGTCCGCCCCCGTGGCACCTCTTGGGGGCCTCTGTTGGGCTCCGGGGGGCGTCTTGGGCCTCTCTGGGCTCGTCTACCGCGCTCCTTGGGCTGTCTTGGGGCCCCCTAGGGCCTTCTTGGGCGGTCCTCGGGCCGTCCTGGAGCCATCTTGGGCCGCTCTTCGGGCCATCTTGGGGTCCCGTTGGCCTGTCTAGGGCGCCTGTCGGGCCGTCTGGGGGCCGCCTTGGACCGTCTTGAGGCCCTCTTGGACCGTCTTGGGGTCCTCTTGGGGACCTCGTCGACCGTCTTGGAGCGGTCTTGGATGCGTCTGGGAGGGTTTCGGAGCGTCGGGAAGCCGAAAAAGCGAAGAAGCAAACAACCTCGGGAAAACTAATGAAAATCAGCGATTTTGGCCTCTCGGGCCTCTCCTGGGATGCCTCTTGGGAGGCCTGTTGGGCCGTCTTGGCGAGCTCTGGGCGGTTCCTCGGGCCGTCTTGGAGCCATCTTGGGCCGCTCTTCGGGCCATCTTGGGGTCCCGTTGGCCTGTCTAGGGCGCCTCTGGGGCCGTCAGGGGCCGTCTTGGAACCATCTTGGGCCGCTCTGCGGGCCATCTTGGGGTCCCACTGGCCTGTCTTGGGCGCCTCTGGGGCCGTCCTGGGGCCGCCTTGGACCGTCTTGGGGCCCTCTTGGACCGTCTTGGGGTCCTGCTGGGGACCTCTTCGACCGTCTTGGAGCGGTCTTGGATGCCTCTGGGAGGGTTTGGGAGCGTCGGGAAGCCGGAACAGCGAAGAAGCAAAAACCTCGGAAAAACCGAGGACAATCAACGATTTTGGCCTCTCGGGGCTCTCTTGGGATGCCTCTTGGGAGGCCTGTTGGGCCGTCTTGGCGAGCTCTTGGGCCGTCTTGGGCCAATCTTGGGCGTCTTGGCCGGATCATTGCGCGTCTCGGGGCCCTCCTGGGCCGCTTTCGGGGCATCTTGAGCGGCTCGGAGCCGTCTTTGGGCCGTCGGGGCGGCCTCTGGAGCGTCTCGGAGCCGTTTTCCGGCATTTGACTGGATTTCCTTCCGGCACGCGCTTCCTCCAGCCATATAGTATAGACTAGGGCTGACCCGTGGACTACGTCCACGACATCTGCTCGAGGTGGCGAGCGGTGTCTGGGCAAGCGTGCTTGCTTCTGCCCAGTGCCTTTTACATCCGCTTGCTGTTGCTGAGTGCTGCGTGTTGCCACTCGCGGCTCATCGTTCTGTCTTTCTTGGGCGTTTGCCGCTTGATTATGTCGCTTCTTGCTGCTTGATCCCGACCTCAGCCTGGAGCCTTTGCAAAGGAGGGAAGAAAATAAGAGGCACATCGGCGCCTTATAATCCTGGGTGGCAGGCGCGGTTCCAGAGCTCTCTGAGGGATCTTCCCTCGGAAGCCTTCTTGGGAGCCCTGGGGCCGGCTTGGGGCGTGGAGGCTCCGAAGATGCGAGTAAGTCAGACTGGAACCTTTGCAAAGGAGGGAAGAACATGTGAGGCGCATCGGCGCCTTATTTTCCTGGGTGGCCGGCGCGGTTCCAAAGCTCTCTGAGGGATCTTCCCTCGGAAGCCTCTTGCAGGCGGCTTCGGGGGTGTCTTCTGGCCTCTCGAGGGTCTCTGGGGGCCTGATTTGGGCCTCTTCGGGGCCCTTCTGGGGCGTCTGGCGGGCCTCCTTGGGGCCAGCTGGCGGTGTCTGGGATCATCCTGGAGCGGAGGGCGCGAAATGTCAGTTCGAGTTCCCCTCGTGTGGTCCTCTTGGGACCGTCTTGGGCCGTCTTGGGGGGCCGTCTTGGGGCCCTCTTGGGCCGTATGGGAGCTCTCTCTCGGGGGCCCTGGGACCGGCTGGGAGCGTGGAGACTCAGAAAAAAACGAAACGCTGAAAACCCTGCGACAATTTTAGGAAAATCCATATTTTTCATCGTCTCGGAGCCCTTCTTGGGGGCCTCTTGGAGCCCGCTTGGGCCGTCTTCCTGCGCTGTGGGGCCTTCTGGGGCGTCGGGGGGGATTCTTGGAGGGCAACTGGCGGTTTCCGGGGTCATCCTGAAGCGGAGGGCGCGAAATGCCAGTTGGAGTTTCACCTCATGAGGCACTCCTGGGGCCGTCTTGGGGCCCTCTTGGGCCGTCTGGGTGCTCTCTCGGCGGCCTCGTGGGCCATCGTTTCGCGATCTCGGGGGCCCTGGGGCCAGCTTGGAGCGTCAAGGCTCCGAAAAGGCGAAACCTCTGAAATCCTTCAAAAAACATACGGTACATTTATGATTTTCGCCTCACGGGGCCCGTCTTGAGGGCCTCTTTGGGCCCTCCTGGGCTGTCTTCTGGCACTGTGGCGCCTTCGGGGGCGTCTAGGGGGCCTCGTGGGGGCCAGCTGGCGGTGTCTGGGATCATCCTGGAGCGAGGACGCGAAAGGTCAGTTCGGGCTCCCCCTGATGGAGCCCTCTTCGGGCCGTCTTGGGTCGTCTTGGGGGAGCTCTTGGGCTATCTTGGGGCCCTCTTGGGCTGTCTGGGAGGCCTCGTCGGCCGTCTTGGAGCGGTCTTGGGGGCCTCTTGGGCGGTCTTCGAGCATCGGGAAGCCGACAAAGAGACACTGCAAAAAACATTGAAAAAACTGACTTAGCAATTGTTGCCTCTCGGGCCGTCTGGGCTCTGTCTGGGGCAGGATTGGGTGCCTGTGGGGCTGTGTGGGGCCGTCTGGAGTCGTCTTGGCCGCCTCTGGGGCCGTCATGGGGCCCTGTGTGGTCGTCTCTGGGCTCTCTCAGGGGCTTCGTCGGCCGTCTTGGAGCTGTCTTGGGAACGCCTTGGGCGGCGGTGGATCGTGTAAAAGCCGACCGAGCGAGTACGGCAGAAACAATGCCAAAAACAACGACAATCTAGGATTTGTCTTGCTCGGGGCCCTGTGGAAAGCTTCTGGGGAAGTCTCATGGAGAATCTTGGAGATCTGTCGGGCCGGCTTGGGCCAATGTTGGGCCAATCTCGAGCGTCTGGGGCACATCTGGGGGCCTGTTGAGCCGACTTGGGGCCCTCTGGGTCTGTCTTGGGGCTCTCTTTGGGTCCCTTTACGGCCGTATGGGAGCCGTCTTGGGAACGTCTTGGGCTGTCGTGGATCGCCTGGAAGCCGAGAAGGCGAGCACCGCAAAAACCTTTAAATAAACAATGAAAATCGATGTTTTGTCCTGCTCGGGGCCCTCTGGGGAAGCTTCTGGGGAGGTCTCTCGGAGCACCTTCGAGACCTCTCGGGCCGGCTTGGGCCAATCTTGGGCCAATCTTGAGCGTCTGGGGCCCATCTGGGAGCCTGTTGAGCCGACTTGGCTCCCGTTGGCTCCCTCAAAGGGCCGTCTTGGAGCTGTCCAAGCGCGTCTTGAGGGCGCCGAGTGCCGTGATGGGGCCGTCTTGGTTCGTCGTGGGCCCCTCAGCGGCGCGTCCGTAGGCCGTCCTGGGCCCATCGGGGTCCTCGTGGGGCTGTCTTGGAGCCGTCTGGGACCGTGAGGGGGCCGCCTTGGAGTCGCCTTGGGCCCCTCCTTTGCGCCTCCTTGGGCCGTCCTGGGCCCAGCAGGGGCCGTGGTGGCACCCTCTTGGGGCTGTCTTAGAGCCGTCTTGAGCCGTCGCAGCGCGCCTTGGGTTGTGCTGGGGTCGTCTTGGCCCGTCTTGGGGCCTTCCTGGGCGTTTCCTCGGACCCTCCTGGGACTTTCTGGGGCCTCTTGGTGCATCGGACCGCCGACACGGCGGGAAACGCAAAGGGTATAACAGTAAACAATGTACAATTAACGATTTTTGCCAGCTGGGGCTCTCTTGCCATCTTGGCCCGTCTTGAGCCCCCGAACGGGCGCGTCCTTGGGTCGTCCTGGGCGCACCCTCCTGGGACCGTCTTGGAATCGTCTTGGGCCGTCTTGAACGCGCCTTGGGCCGTCCTGGGCCGGTCTGGGGCCGTGTTGGCACCCTCGCGGCGAGGAAGCTCGGAGGCGGGCTCGAGGCCTCTTCGGGGCCATTTTGGAGGCTGTTGGGGCCTCTGTTGGGGCCTCGTTTGGGCTCTGCCTCTTGGGGCCTCTTTGGTGGATTCTTGGCGGCCCCTTAGGGCCTCTTGGGGGCCTGTTTGGGCCTCCTGGCGCCCTTTTGGGGCGGAATGCTCGGATTTTCGGTCCGTGGTCCCCCTCTTGGCCCACTCTTGGGCCTGTCTTCGGGCCCTCGTGGGCCGTCTTGAGCGTCTCTGGGGTCGTCCTGGGGCCCTCTTGGGCTGTCTTGGGGCGCTCTTGGAAACCTCTTGGGCCGTTCTGGGGCGCTCTTGGAGGCCTCTTGGGCCGTCTTCGAGCGTCGGAAAGCGGAAGAGGCGAGAAGGCCAAAATCCTTCCAAAACCGTCGTAAAGCGGATGACTTTGAGGCCCCGAACCGCCCAAAACCTCCTGAGGCGGTCCCCTCGTCCGCCCCCCTCGCTTCGAAGCAGTTTTTAAGCCTCGTGGCACCTCTTGGGGACATCTTTTTGGCTCCTGGGGGCCTCTTGGGCCTCTCTGGGCTCGTCTATCGCGCCCCTTGGGCTGTCTTGGGGCCCCCTAGGGCCTTCTTGGGAGGTCCTCGGGCCGTCTTGGAGCCATCTTGGGCCGCTCTTCGGCCCATCTTGGGGTCCCGTTGGCCTGTCTTGGGCGCCTCTGGGGCTGTCCTGGGGCCGCCTTGGACCGTCTTGGGGCCCTCTTGGACCGTCTTGGGGTCCTCTTGGGGACCTCTTCGACCGTCTTGGAGCGGTCTTGGATGCCTCTGGGGGGGTTTCGGAGCGTCGGGAAGCCGAAAAAGCGAGGAAGCAAAAAACATCGGAAAAACCAATGACAATCAACGATTTTGGCCTCTCGGAGCTCTCTTGGGAGGCCTCTTGGGAGGCCTATTGGGCCGTCTTCGGAAGCTCTTGGGCCGTCTTGGGCCAATCTTGGGCGTCTTGGCCGGATCATTGCGCGTCTCGGGGCCCTCTTGGGCCGCCTTCGGGGCATCTTGAGCGGCTCGGAGCCGTCTTTGGGCCGTCGGGGCGGCCTCCGGAGCGTCTCGGAGCCGTTTCCGGCCATTTGGTCCTTTTTCCTTCCGGCACGCGGTTCCTCCGGCCATATAGTATAGATGACGTCTAGCTCCAGCTTCGCCTCCCGCATCTCGCTCAGCAGCGCCAGGGCCCGCTGCCACTGCTCGTTTTTCGCGCACGCGCTGATCCCAGCACTGTAGCTGATGACGTTGGGCTTCAGCTTCGCCTCTCACATCTCGCTCAGCAGCGCTAGGGCCCGCTGCCACTGCTCGCCCTTCGCGCACGCGCTGGTCCCCGCATTATAGCTGATGACGTTGGGCTCCAGCTTCGCCTCCCGCATCGCGCTCAGCAGCGCAAGCGCCCGCTGCCACTGCTCGCCCTTCGCGCACGCGCTGATCCAAGCATTATAGCTGATGACGTTGGGCTCCAGCTTCGCCTCCCGCATCTCGCTCAGCAGCGCCAGGGCCCGCTGCCACTGCTCGCCCTTCGCGCACGCGCTGATCCCAGCATTATAGCTGACTAGGGCAGACCTGTGGACTCCGTCCACGACATCAGCTCGACGTGGCGAGGGGTCTCTGGGCAAGCGCGGGGGGGTGCGGCTGCAGGGCCCGACGCAGTTCGCGTCCTTGACCACGATGGCCAGTTGAAGGCGCTCTCCACACCCTCCAGGACCTCCTGCTCTCCTGTGTTCCTCAGCTGCTGCTGCTGCTCGGAGGTCCTGCTGCTTCCTCCCCCTCCTCCTCCTCCTCCTCCGCCTCCTCCTCCTCCTCTTCCACCTTCTTCTCCTCTTTCGCTGGATTCTCCATGCTCTCCTCTCGGTCGGCAAGCGTCGATCCTACGACGACTCTCCCCAACAGAGAAACATCGAAGGCCCTCGGAGCGTCCAACACTGTTCTTTTGTGCCTTCGATATGCCGGTCGCCTCTCGTCCGCTCCCCCCCTCCTGGAAGCAATTCTGAGGCCACTTGGGGCTTCGTGGGGGCCGTTTGGGGATCTCTTGGGGCGTTTTTGCCTGCGATATGCCTGTCGCCCCTCGTCCGCTCCCCCGCTCCTGGAGGGAATTCTGAAGCCACTGAAAGCTTCGTGGGGGCCGTTTCGGAGCCTCTTCGGCTTTCTTTTGGGCCTCCTGGGGGGGCTCTTAGGGCCCTCTCGGGCCGTCGGGTGCCTCTTGGGCCGTCTTGGGGCCGTCTGAGGCCCGCCTCGGCGCCTCTTGGGCTGTCTTGGGCCGTCTTGGGCCGCTCCTGGGGCCGTCTTGGGTGGCGCCTCCTGGGCCGTCCTGGGGCCGTCCTGGGGCGTCTTGGGACCGTCTTGGGGCCCTGCTGGCCCGTCTTGGGGCTCTCTTGGGGTCCTCTTCGGCCGTCTTGGAGCGGTCGGGGGGACTTCTTGGGCCGTCGTGGAGCGTCGGGAAGCCGAAGAGGCGAGGAGGCCGAAAACATCGAAAAACACAATAGACATTGACGATTTCTGCCGCTCGGGGCCCTCTTGGGAGGCCTCTTGGGAGGCCTCTTCGGGCGTCTTGGACGCCTCTTGGGCCGTCTGGGGCGAATCTCGGGCGTCTAGTGTGAACCCGTGGAAAATCCACGGCCCGCAGGTCCAGGCATTGGTCCCGAACGCGCACGTGTCGGAAGCACTGGAAGCGTCAAAAGTAATGTGTTTTTGCTAATCGCGCGAGGCCTGGGCGCGATTAGCAGAAACACATAGGTTTTCAGACGCAATCAGAGTGAGGGGGCCCGAACGATCTTACAGAGTCCCTGTGCGCGAGAAGTTCGATGTGGGGGGTGGACGCGTGGGGGCCAGAGTTGGGCGCTACGTTGGGGGGCCTCGTTTGAGGGCCACGTTGGGGGGTCTCGTCAGGGTGTCATGGTTGGGGCCAACGTTCGCGGCCCTGCCAGGGGCCTTGTTTGGGGGCCGCGTGCGGGGTTCGGGGGCACATGTGACGGTCGCGTTTGAGGGTGTGGGGTTCGGGGGCAGATGTGACGGTCACGTTTGAGGGCAATGGTTCGGGGCTGTGTGTGTGTGTGTGTGTGTGTGTGTGTTGGGGCCACGTTTGGGGGCGCCTGGGGGCTACGCGTGGGGTTGACGCCTGGGGGCTACGCTTGGGGTTGACGTTCGGGGGCCACGCTTACTGGGGCGGTAGGGGCGACCTTCGGAGGCTTTGTGTGGGGGCCGCCTTTGGGGGTCCCGTTTGGAGGCCGCGCGTGGGGCCGACGTGTAAGGGGCCACGTCCAGGGGCGATCTCAGAAAACAGTCGGGGAGCCCCGGGGGCACTGACCTGGAAGCGTGACAAGGAATGGGTTTTTTGCTAATCGCGCTGGGACTGGGCGCGATCAGCAAACTCAAGATTTTTCAGGCACCGTCAGAGTGAAGGAGCCACGTTAGCGGGCCCGCGCAGGGTGGTCCTGGGGCCATCTCGGGGTTCTCGGGCCGTCGAAATGGCCGTCTCGAGAGCTCTGGCAGATCGAAGCCAGCAGAACCGAGAGAGCAGCGGTGAGGCCCCAGATACAGCCAAGGGTGCGGGTGCTGGTATACGTAGGGCCCCCGAACTGGCTGTAGTGGCCTGCGGGCAATGTCGCTGCGGGCCTGGGTAATGGGTAAGAGATCTCGTGGATGTTGGTTGGGATCTCATGGCTGGCCTCTCGGGAGCCTCTAGGAGACAGTTTGGGGGCTTCTTGGTAGCAGTTTGGGGGCGTCTTGGGGCCTCTTGGGCTCTCTTTTGGGGGCCTCTTGGGGTCTTTTGGGGCGCTTGGCGGCCTCTGGGGGGCCTCTTGGAGCCTCTTTGGGGCGTCCTGGGGCCTCCTGGGGATGTCTTGGGAGCGTCCCGGCGTTTCTTTGGGGCGTCTTGGGGCTTCCTGGGGGCATCTTCGGGTGGAGGCTTAATTTGTTCGGTTCCGGGTCCCTGTCTGGGGCCTCTCTTGGGGCCTTCTTGGGGCGCTCTTGGGCTGTCTTGGGCGACTCCTGGGCCGTCTTAGGGCCCTCTTGGGCCGTCTTGGGGCCGTCTTGAAGGCCTCTTGGGCCGTCTCGGAACGGTCTGGGGGGCCTCTTGGGCGGTCTTGGAGCGTCAGAAAGCCGAAAACGCGAGAAGGCCAGAAACATCGGAACAAAAACAAAGAAAATCAACGATTTTGGCTTCTGCGGCCCCTCTTGGAGGTACACTTCGAGCACTCTGGGGGCCTCGTGGACGCGTCCCGGGCCGTCTTGAAGGCATCTTGAAGCCATTTTGAGCGTCTCGGATCCACTCTTGGACCGTCTTGGGCCGTCTTCGGGACCTCCTGAGGCCGTCTTGGGGCGATCTGGGAATCCCGGATCAGTCCGCCAGCGGTCCGGGGGCCTCCCGGGCCCGTCGGGCAGCGGCCCGGAGGCTCTCCGGACGGCCCGCGAGATCTCTGGGCGGCCCGGGGCGCTGCCACTGCCTGACCTTCTCGCGCGCGCTTCGCCCGGAATTGTAGTACAGATGATGTCGGGCTCCAGCTTCGCCTCCGGCATCTCGCTCAGCAGCGCCAGCGCCCGCTGCCACTGCCCGCCCTTCTCGCACGCGCTGGTCCCAGCACTGTAGCTGATGACGTTGGGCTCAAGCTTCGCCTCCCGCATCTCGCTCAGCAGCGCCAGCGCAGGCTGCCACTGCCCGCCCTTCTCGCACGCGCTGATCCCAGCGCTGTAAGTGATGACGGCCCCTTTGCGCGCTCCCTGGGGACCGTCCCTTGGGGCCGTCTTGGGGCGTCTTGGGACGTCTCTGGGGCCCTCCTGGCCCGTCTTGGGGCTCTCTTCGGGGTCTATTCGGCGTCTTGGAGCGGTCGGGGGACTTCTTGGGCTCGTTCTCTTCAGAAGCGTCGGGGAAGCCGAAGAGGCGAGGACGGCCGAAAAAAACATTAGAAAAACCATTGAAATCGACGATTTCGTCGCCGGGGCCCTCTTGGGAGGCTCTTATTGTTGGGGAGGCCTCTTCGGGCGTCTTGGACGCCTCTTGGGCCGCCTGGGGTGAATCTCGGGCGTCTTGGGCCCATCTTTCAGCGTGCCGGGGCTCTCCGGGGCCGTCTTGGGAGCTTCTGGGGGCCCTCCCGACATGTCCTGGAGCCTGCCTGGGCGGCCCGGGGCGGCCCGGGGCCAGCCTGGGGCGGTTTTGAGACATTGGAGCCTGCGCCCTTCTGGCACGCACTGGGCCCTGCAATGTAGTAGAGATGACGTTGGGCTCCAGCTTCGCCTCCCACATCTCGCTCAGCAGCGCAAGTGCCCGCTGCCACTGCTCGCCCTTCTCGCACGCGCTGATCCCAGCGCTGTAGCTGACTAGGGCTGACCCGTGGACTCCGTCCACGACATCTTTCTGGAATGGTTCTCGGAGGAACGGCGCAGATCGTACCGAAAATCTACAAACACGGCGGCGGCTCGGGCGGCAGCAGCGAGACCGCGCCTTCGTGTCCGAGCTCTTGCAGCGCCTCAGCAGCTTGGCCCAGCGCACTGCTCGTTCACCCCCCTCCTATTGAGGACAGTTTCGAAGTCTCTCGGGGATGTGCGTCGAAGTCGAAGCCCATCTGAGGCGTCTCAGGAGCGCTCGGGGAAGGGCTCGGGAGGCCATCGGGGAAAGCCACCGAAAGCGCCGGGGAGGCTCGCAAGGATCCACAGGGAGGGCCCAAGAGAGCTTCAAGAAACATTTGAAATCCAGTGAACTCTTAAGAGAAACCGCTGTTGGGTCGGAGGTACTGCTGCTTCCTCCCCCTCCTCCTCCTCCTCCTCCGCCTCCTCCTCCTCCTCCTCCGCCTCCTCCTCTTCCACCTTCTTCTTCTCTTTCGCTGGATTCTCCATGCCCTCGGTCGGCAATCGTCGATCCTACGACGACTCTCCCCAACAGAGAAACATCGAAGGCCCTCGGAGCGTCCAACACTGTTCTTTTGTGCCTTCGATATGCCGGTCGCCTCTCGTCCGCTCCCCCCCTCCTGGAAGCAATTCTGAGGCCACTTAGGGCTTCGTGGGGGCCGTTTGGGGATCTCTTGGGGCGTTTTTGCCTGCGATATGCCTGTCGCCCCTCGTCCGCTCCCCCGCTCCTGGAGGGAATGCTGAAGGCACTGAAGGCTTCGTGGGGGCCGTTTCGGAGCCTCTTCGGCCTTCGTTTGGGCCTCCCGGGGGGGCTCTTAGGGCCCTCTCGAGCCGTCGGGTGCCTCTTGGGCCGTCTTGGGGCCGTCTGAGGCCCGCCTCGGCGCCTCTTGGGCTGTCTTGGGCCGTCTTGGGCCGCTCCTGGGGCCGTCTTGGGTGCCTCTTGGGCCGTCTTGGGCGCCTCCTGGGCCGTCCTGGGGCCGTCCTGGGGCGTCTTGGGACCGTCTTGGGGCCCTCCTGGCCCGTCTTGGGGCTCTCTTGGGGTCCTCTTCGGCCGTCTTGGAGCGGTCGGGGGGACTTCTTGGGCCGTCTTGGAGCGTCGGGAAGCCGAAGAGGCGAGGAGGGCGAAAACATCGAAAAAACACAATAGAAATCGACGATTTCTGTCGCTCGGGGCCCTCTTGGGAGGCCTCTTGGGAGGCCTCTTCGGGCGTCTTGGACGCCTCTTGGGCCGTCTGGGGCGAATCTCGGGCGTCTAGTGTGAACCCGTGGAAAAATCCACGGCTGGGAAAAATCCACGGCCCGCAGGTCCATGCATTGGTCCCGAACGCTGCACGTGTCGGAAGCACTGGAAGCGTCAAAAGTAATGTGTTTTTGCTAATCGCGCGAGGCCTGGGCGCGATTAGCAGAAACACATGGGTTTTCAGACGCAATCAGAGCCCGAACGATCTTACAGAGCCCCTGTGCGCGAGAAGTTCGAGGTGGGGGGTGGACGCGTGGGGGCCAGAGTTGGGCTAAGTTGGGGGGACCTGTTTGAGGGCCACGTTTTGGGGTCTCGTCAGGGTGTTCATGGTTTGGGGCCAACGTTTCGCAAATCAGGACAGGCCATGTTTGGGGGACCGCCAGCTGTGGTTGCGGGGGCTCATGTGACGGTTTTCGCGTTTGCGGGTGTGGGGTTCGGGGGCAGATTGTGACGGTCACGGTTGAGGGCATGGTTGGGGGCTGTGTGTTGGGCCACGTTTGGGGCGCTAGGGGCTACACGTTGGGGTTGAACGTTCGGGCGGGCCTACGCTTTATGGGGCGGTAGGGGGACCTTTGGAGGCTTGTGTGGGGGCCGCCTTTGGGGGTCCCGTTTGGAGGCCGCGCGTGGGGCCGACGTGTAAGGGGCCACGTCCAGGGGCGATCTCAGAAAGCAGTCGGGGAGCCCCGGGGGCACTGACCTGGAAGCGTGATAAGGAATGGTTTTTTTTTGCTAATCGCGCTGGGACTGGGCGCGATCAGCAAACTCAAGATTTTTCAGGCACCGTCAGAGTGAAGGAGCCACGTTAGCGGGCCCGCGCAGGGTGGTCCTGGGGCCATCTCGGGTTCTCGGGCCCTCGAGATGGCCGTCTCGAGAGCTCTGGCAGATCGAAGCCAGCAGAACCGAGAGAGCAGCGGTGAGGCCCCCGATACAGCCAAGGGTGCGGGTGCTGGTATACGTAGGGCCCCCGAACTACTACAGCCTGCGGGCAATGTCGCTGCGGGCCTGGGTAATGGGTAAGAGATCTCGTGGATGTTGGTTGGGATCTCATGGCTGGCCTCTCGGGAGCCTCTAGGAGACAGTTTTGGGGCTTCTTGGTAGCAGTTTGGGGGCGTCTTGGGGCCTCTTGGGCCCTCTTTTGGGGGCCTCTTGGGGTCTTTTGGGGCGCTTGGCGGCCTCTGGGGGGCCTCTTGGAGCCTCTTTGGGGCGTCCTGGGGCCTCCTGGGGATGCCTTGGGAGCGTCCCGGCGTTTCTTTGGGGCGTCTTGGGGCTTCCTGGGGGCATCTTGGGGTGGGGGCTTAATTTGTTCGGTTCCGGGTCCCTGTCTGGGGCCTCTCTTGGGGCCTTCTTGGGGCGCTCTTGGGCTGTCTTGGGCGACTCCTGGGCCGCCTTGGGGCCCTCTTGGGCCGTCTTGGGGCCGTCTTGAAGGCCTCTTGGGCCGTCTCGGAACGGTCTGGGGGGCCTCTTGGGCGGTCTTGGAGCGTCGGAAAGCCGAAAACGCGAGAAGGCCAGAAACATCGGAACAAAAACAAAGAAAATCAACGATTTTGGCTTCTGCGGCCCCTCTTGGAGGTACACTTCGAGCACTCTGGGGGCCTCGTGGACGCGTCCCGGGCCGTCTTGAAGGCATCTTGAAGCCATTTTGAGCGTCCCGGATCCACTCTTGGACCGTCTTGGGCCGTCTTCGGGACCTCCTGAGGCCGTCTTGGGGCGATCTGGGAATCCTGGATCAGTCCGCCAGCGGTCCGGGGGCCTCCCGGGCCCGTCGGGCAGCGGCCCGGAGGCTCTCCGGGCGGCCCGCGAGATCTCTGGGCGGCCCGGGGCGCTGCCACTGCCTGACCTTCTCGCGCGCGCTTCGCCCGGAAGTGTAGTACAGATGATGTCGGGCTCCAGCTTCGCCTCCAGCATCTCGCTCAGCAGCGCCAGGGCCCGCTGCCACTGCCCGCCCTTCTCGCACGCGCTGGTCCCAGCACTGTAGCTGATAGGGCTGACCCGTGGACTCCGTCCACGACATCTTTCTGGAATGGTTCTCGGAGGAACGGCGCAGATTGTACCGAAAATATACAAACACGGCGGCGGCTCGGGCGGCGGCAGCGAGACCGCGCCTTCGTGTCCGAGCTCTTGCAGCGCTGCAGCAGCTTGGCCCAGCGCACTGCTCGTTCACCCCCCTCCTATTGAGGACAGTTCGAAGTCTCTCGGGGATGTGCGTCGAAGTCGAAGCCCATCTGAGGCGTCTCAGGAGCGCTCGGGGAAGGGCTCGGGAGGCCATCGGGGAAAGCCACCGAAAGCGCCGGGGAGGCTCGCAAGGATCTACAGGGAGGGCCCAAGAGAGCTTCAAGAAAATTTGAAATCCAGTGAACTCTGAAGAGAAACCGCTGTTGGGTCGGCCATCACCTCCGGGCCCGCCTTGATGGTGCGATCCAGTCGCATCACCGCCAACGGGAGGGTTTGTTCGCCCTGTCCCATTCTTTTCGCCCAGAGGGTCTGTGGAGGCCTTCGGGCGAACAGAACGGGACAGGGCAAGGAATGGGGAAGACTTGTCCGAATCTCCTGGGCCCCCCAGGTGCTCGTCCGAAGAATGCGGAGATGTCCCTGGGTCATATCAATTGGCTGCTGTCCCAAGGGTCCGGTCTGGTTGGCCCGAAGAGTTTGCCAAGGCCTCTGGGGGAACAGAATGGCACAGCATATCGGGCAAAGGGGGGCGGTAGCTGGCCTGTCAGACCCGGCGTTCGTCTTCTGCCCAAGCGCGGGGCCCACGGCCCCCAGGGTTGGCGGCCCGCTGGGTTTCCTCTTGTTCGCCCACAGGGTTGGAGGAGGCCTCCAGGCGAACAGAATGGGGCAGGACAATGAATGTGGGAGACTTGTCGCAAGCTCCCAGCCCACCCAAGTGTTCGCCCGAAGGGTATGGGGCCGCGCTGGCTCCCTCAAAGGGCAGTCTTGGAGCCGTCTAGGCCCGTCTGGAGGGCGCCGTTTGCCGTGATGGGGCCGTCTTGGTTCGTCGTGGGCCCCTCATGGGCGCGTCCGTAGGCCGTCCTGGGCCCATCGGGGTCCTTGTGGGCACTATCGTGGGGCTGTCTTGGAGCCGTCTGGGACCGTGAGGGGGCCGCCTTGGAGTCGTCTTGGGCCCCTCCTGTGCGCCTCCTTGGGCCCAGCAGGGGCCGTATTGGCACCCTCTTGGGGCTGTCTTGGAGCCGTCTTGAGCCGTCGCAGCGCGCCTTGGGTTGTTCTGGGTCCGTCTTGGCCCGTGTTGGGGCCTTCCTGGGCGTTTCCTCGGACCCTCCTGGGACTTTCTGGGGCCTCTTGGTGCATCGGACCGCCGAAACGGCGGGAAACGCAAAGGGTTGATAACTGTGTTAAACAATGGAAAAATGAACGGGTTTTTTGCAGCTGGGACTCTTCTTGCATCACTGGGCCCGGCTTGAGGCCCCGAAACCGGGCGCGTCCCTTGGGCCGTCCTGGGCGCACCCTCCTGGACCGTCTGGATATCGTCTTGGGCCGTCTTGGGCGCGACCTTGGGACGTCCTGGGCGGTCTGGGGCCCCGTGTTGGCACCTCGGGCGAGGAAGCTCGGAGCGGCCGGGCTCGAGGCCTCTTCGGAGCCATTTTGGAAGCTGTTGGGGCCTCTGTAGGGGCCTCGTTTGGGCTCCTTGGGAGCCTCCTGGGGCCTCTTCGGGGGATTATTGGCGGCCCCTTGGGGCCTCTTGGGGGCCTGTTTGGGCCTCCTGGCGCCCTCTTGGGGCGGAGGGCTCGGATTTTCGGTCCGTGGCCCCCCTCTTGGCCCCCTCTTGGGCCTGTCTTCGGACCCTCGTGGGCCGTCTTGAGCGTCTCTTGGGTCGTCTTGGGGCCCTCTTGGGCTGTCTTGGGGCGCTCTTGGAAACCTCTCGGGCCGTTCTGGGGCGCTCTTGGAGGCCTCTTGGGCCGTCTTCGAGCGTCGGAAAGCGGAAAAGGCGAGAAGGCCAAAATCCTTCCAAAACCGTCGTAAAGCGGACGATTTTGAGGCCCAAAACCGCCCAAAACCTCCTGAGGCGGCCCCCTCGTCCGCCCCCCTCGCTTCGAAGCAGTTTTTAAGCCCCGTGGCACATTTTGGTGATCTCTTTTGGGCTCCTGGGGGCCTCTCGGGCCTCCACTGGATTCGCTGCCCTCGGTCGGCAATCGTCGATCCTACGACGACTCCCCCCAACGGAGAAACATCGATGGCCCTCGGAGCGTCCAACATTGTTCTTTTGTGCCTTCGATATGCCGGTCGCCTCTCGCCCGCCCCCCCCCTCCTGGAAGCAATTCTGAGGCCACTTAGGCCTTCGCGGGGGCCGTTTGGGGATCTCTTGGGGCGTTTTTGCTTGCGATATGCCTGTCGCCTCTCGTCTGCCCCCCCGCTCCTGGAGGGAATTCTGAAGGCACTGAAGGCTTCGTGGGGGCCGTTTCGGAGCCTCTTCGGCCTTCTTTTTGGCCTCCCGGGGGAGGCTCTTAGGGCCCTCTCGGGCCGTCTTGGGTGCCTCTTGGGCCGTCTTGGGGCCGTCTGAGACCCGCCTCGGCGCCTCTTGGGCTGTCTTGGGCCGTCTTGGGCCGCTCCTGGGGCCGTCTTGGGTGCCTCTTGGGCCGACTTGGGCGCCTCCTGGGCCGTCCTGGGGCCGTCCTGGGGCGTCTTGGGACCGTCTGGGGGCCCTCCTGGCCCGTCTTGGGGCTCTCGTGGGGTCCTCTTCGGCCGTCTTGGAGCGGTCGGGGGGACTTCTTGGGCCGTCTTGGAGCGTCGGGAAGCCGAAGAGGCGAGGAGGCCGAAAACATAGAAAAACACAGTAGAAATCGACGATTTCTGTCGCTCGGGGCCCTCTTGGGAGGCCTCTTGGGAGGCCTCTTCGGGCGTCTTGGACGCCTCTTGGGCCGCCTGGGGCGAATCTCGGGCGTCTTGAGCCCATCTTCAAGCGTGCCGGGGCTCTCCGGGGCCGTCTTGGGGGCTTCTAGGGGCCCTCCCGACATGTCCTGGAGCCTGCCTGGGCGGCCCGGGGCGGCCCGGAGCCAGCCCGGGGCGGTTTTGGTGCATTGGAGCCTGCGCCCTTCTGGCACGCACTGGGCCCTGCAATGTAGTAGAGATGACGTTGGGCTCCAGCTTCGCCTCCCGCATCTCGCTCAGCAGCGCCAGAGCCCGCTGCCACTGCTCGCCCTTCTCGCACGCGCTGATCCCAGCGCTGTAGCTGACTAGGGCTGACCCGTGGACTCCGTCCACGACATCTTTCTGGAATGGTTCTCGGAGGAACGGCGCAGATTGTACCGAAAATCTTCAAACACGGCGGCGGCTCGGGCGGCGGCAGCGAGACCGCGCCTTCGTGTCCGAGCTCTTGCAGCGCCGCAGCAGCTTTGCCCAGCGCACTGCTCGTTCACCCCCCTCCTATTGAGGACAGTTTCGAAGTCTCTCGGGGATGTGCGTCGAAGTCGAAGCCCATCTGAGGCGTCTCAGGAGCGCTCGGGGAAGGGCTCGGGAGGCCATCGGGGAAAGCCACCGAAAGCGCCGGGGAGGCTCGCAAGGATCTACAGGGAGGGCCCTAGAGAGCTTCAAGAAAATTTGAAATCCAGTGAACTCTTAAGAGAAACCGCTGTTGGGTCGGCCATCACCTCCGGGCGCGCCTTGATGGTGCGATCCAGTCGCATCACCGCCAACGGGAGGGTTTGTTCGCCATGTCCCATTCTGTTCGCCCAGAGAGTCTGTAGAGGCCTTCGGGCGAACAGAACGGGACAGGGCAAGGAACGGGGAAGACTTGTCCGAATCTCCTGGGCCCCCAGGTGCTCGTCCGAGGAAAGCGGAGAGGTCCCTAGGTCATATCTATTGGCTGCTGTCCCAGGGGTCCGGTCTGGTTGGCCCGAAGAGTTTGCCAAGACCCCTGGGGGAACAGAATGGCACAGCATATGGGGCAAAGGGGGGCGGTAGCTGGCCTGTCAGACCCGGCGTTCGTCTTCTGCCCAAGCGGCGCGGGGCCCACGGGCCCCAGGGTTGGCGGCCCGCTGGGTTTCCTCTTGTTCGCCCACAGGGTTGGAGGAGGCCTCCAGGCGAACATAATGGGGCAGGACAATGAATGTGGGAGACTTGTCGCAAGCTCCCAGCCCCCCCAAGTGTGCGCCCGCAGGGTGTGGGGCCGCGTTGGCTCCCTCAAAGGGCCGTCTTGGAGCCGTCCAGGCCCGTCTTGAGCGCGCCGTTTGCCGTGATGGGGCCGTCTTGGTTCGTCGTGGGCCCCTCATGGGCGCGTCCGTAGGCCGTCCTGGGCCCATCGGGGTCCTCGTGGTGCTGTCTTGGAGCCGTCTGGGACCGTGAGGCGGCCGCCTTGGAGTCGTCTTGGGCCCCTCCTGAGCGCCTCCTTAGGCCGTCCTGGGCCCAGCAGGGGCCGTGTTGGCACCCTCTTGGGGCTGTCTTGGAGCCGTCTTGAGCCGTCGCAGCGCGCCTTGGGTTGTGCTGGGTCCGTCTTGGCCCGTCTTGGGGCCTTCCTGGGCGTTTCCTCGGACCTCCTGGGACTTTCTAGGGCCTCTTGGCGCATCGGAAATTAACGATTTTTGCCAGCTGGGGCTCTCTTGCCATCTTGGCCCGTCTTGAGGCCCCGACCGGGCGCGTCCTTGGGCCGTCCTGGGCGCACCCTCCTGGGACCGTCTTGGAATCGTCTTGGGCCGTCTTGAGCGCGCCTTGGGCCGTCCTGGGCCAGTCTTGGGCCGTGTTGGCACCCTCGCGGCGAGGAAGCTCGGAGGCGGGCTCGAGGCCTCTTCGGGGCAATTTTGGAAGCTGTTGGGGCCTCTGTAGGGGCCTCGTTTGGGCTGCTTGGGAGCCTCCTGGGGCCTCTTCGGGGGATTCTTGGCGGCCCCTTGGGGCCTCTTGGGGGCCTGTTTGGGCCTCCTGGCGCCCTCTTGGGGCGGAAGGCTCGGATTTTCTGTCCGTGGTCCCCCTCTTGGCCCCCTCTTGAGCCTGTCTTCGGGCCCTCGTGGGCCGTCTTGGGCGTCTCTTGGGTCGTCTTGGGGCCCTCTTGGGCTGTCTTGGGGCGCTCTTGGAAACCTCTTGGGCCGTTCTGGGGCGCTCTTGGAGGCCTCTTGGGCCGTCTTCGAGCGTCGGAAAGCGGAAAAGGCGAGAAGACCAAAATCCTTCCAAAACCGTCGTAAAGCGGACGATTTTGAGGCCCAAAACCGTCCAAAACCTCCTGAGGCGGTCCCTTCGTCCGCCCCCCTCGCTTCGAACCAGTTTTTCAGCCCCGTGGCACCTCTTGGGGATCTCTTTTGGGCTCCTGGGGGCCTCTTGGGCCTCCATTGGATTCGCTGCCCTCGGTCGGTAATCGTCGATCCTACGACGACTCTCCCCAACGGAGGAACATCGAAGGCCCTCGGAGCGTCCAACATTGTTCTTTTGTGCCTTCGATATGCCGGTCGCCTCTCGTCCGCTCCCCCCCTCCTGGAAGCAATTCTGAGGCCACTTAGGGCTTCGTGGGGGCCGTTTGGGGATCTCTTGGGGCGTTTTTGCCTGCGATATGCCTGTCGCCTCTCGTCCGCTCCCCCGCTCCTGGAGGGAATTCTGAAGGCACTGAAGGCTTCGTGGGGGCCGTTTCGGAGCCTCTTCGGCCTTCGTTTGGGCCTCCTGGGGGGGCTCTTAGGGCCCTCTCGGGCCGTCTTGGGTGCCTCTTGGGCCGTCTTGGGGCCGTCTGAGACCCGCCTCGGCGCCTCTTGGGCTGTCGTGGGCCGTCTTAGGCCGCTCCTGGGGCCGTCTTGGGTGCCTCTTGGGCCGTCTTGGGCGCCTCCTGGGCCGTCCTGGGGCCGTCCTGCTGGCCCGTCTTGGGGCTCTCTTGGGGTCCTCTTCGGCCGTCTTGGAGCGGTCGGGGGGGCTTCTTGGGCCGTCTTGGAGCGTCGGGAAGCCGACGAGGCGAGGAGGCCGAAAACATCGAAAAACACATTAGAAATCGACGATTTCTGTCGCTCGGGGCCCTCTTCGGAGGCCTCTTGAGAGGCCTCTTCGGGCGTCTTGGACGCCTCTTGGGCCGCCTGGGGCGAATCTCGGGCGTCTTGGGCCCATCTTTAAGCGTGCCGGGGCTCTCCGGGGCCGTCTTGGGGGCTTCGGGGGGCCCTCTCGACATGTCCTGGGGCCTGCCTGGGCGGCCCGGGGCGGCCAGGGGCCAGCCCGGGGCGGTTTTGAGACATTTGAGCCTGCGCCCTTCTGGCACGCACGTGCTCCTGCAATGTAGTAGAGATGACGTTGGGACGTCTTGGGACCGTCTTGGGGCCCTCCTGGCCCGTCTTGGGGCTCTCTTGGGGTCCTCTTCGGCCGTCTTGGAGCGGTCGGGGGGACTTCTTGGGCCGTCGTGGAGCGTCGGGAAGCCGAAGAGGCGAGGAGGCCGAAAACATCGAAAAACACAATAGACATTGACGATTTCTGCCGCTCGGGGCCCTCTTGGGAGGCCTCTTGGGAGGCCTCTTCGGGCGTCTTGGACGCCTCTTGGGCCGTCTGGGGCGAATCTCGGGCGTCTAGTGTGAACCCGTGGAAAATCCACGGCCCGCAGGTCCAGGCATTGGTCCCGAACGCGCACGTGTCGGAAGCACTGGAAGCGTCAAAAGTAATGTGTTTTTGCTAATCGCGCGAGGCCTGGGCGCGATTAGCAGAAACACATAGGTTTTCAGACGCAATCAGAGTAAGGGGGCCCGAACGATCTTACAGAGTCCCTGTGCGCGAGAAGTTCGATGTGGGGGGTGGACGCGTGGGGGCCAGAGTTGGGCGCTACGTTGGGGGGCCTCGTTTGAGGGCCACGTTGGGGGGTCTCGTCAGGGTGTCATGGTTGGGGCCAACGTTCGCGGCCCTGCCGGGGGCCATGTTTGGGGGCCGCGTGCGGGGTTCGGGGGCACATGTGACGGTCGCGTTTGAGGGTGTGGGGTTCGGGGGCAGATGTGACGGTCACGTTTGAGGGCAATGGTTGGGGGCTGTGTGTTGGGGCCACGTTTGGGGGCGCCTAGGGGCTACGCGTGGGGTTGACGTTCGGGGGCCACGCTTACTGGGGCGGTAGGGGCGACCTTCGGAGGCTTTGTGTGGGGGCCGCCTTTGGGGGTCCCGTTTGGAGGCCGCGCGTGGGGCCGACGTGTAAGGGGCCACGTCCAGGGGCGATCTCAGAAAGCAGTCGGGGAGCCCCGGGGGCACTGACCTGGAAGCGTGACAAGGAATGTGTTTTTTGCTAATCGCGCTGGGACTGGGCGCGATCAGCAAACTCAAGATTTTTCAGGCACCGTCAGAGTGAAGGAGCCACGTTAGCGGGCCCGCGCAGGGTGGTCCTGGGGCCATCTCGGGTTCTCGGGCCGTCGAGATGGCCGTCTCGAGAGCTCTGGCAGATCGAAGCCAGCAGAACCGAGAGAGCAGCGGTGAGGCCCCCGATACAGCCAAGGGTGCGGGTGCTGGTATACGTAGGGCCCCCGAACTGGCTGTAGTGGCCTGCGGGCAATGTCGCTGCGGGCCTGGGTAATGGGTAAGAGATCTCGTGGATGTTGGTTGGGATCTCATGGCTGGCCTCTCGGGAGCCTCTAGGAGACAGTTTTGGGGCTTCTTGGTAGCAGTTTGGGGGCGTCTTGGGGCCTCTTGGGCCCTCTTTTGGGGGCCTCTTGGGGTCTTTTGGGGCGCTTGGCGGCCTCTGGGGAGCCTCTTGGAGCCTCTTTGGGGCGTCCTGGGGCCTCCTGGGGATGTCTTGGGAGCGTCCCGGCGTTTCTTTGGGGCGTCTTGGGGCTTCCTGGGGGCATCTTGGGGTGGAGGCTTAATTTGTTCGGTTCCGGGTCCCTGTCTGGGGCCTCTCTTGGGGCCTTCTTGGGGCGCTCTTGGGCTGTCTTGGGCGACTCCTGGGCCGCCTTGGGGCCCTCTTGGGCCGTCTTGGGGCCGTCTTGAAGGCCTCTTGGGCCGTCTCGGAACGGTCTGGGGGGCCTCGTGGGCGGTCTTGGAGCGTCGGAAAGCCGAAAACGCGAGAAGGCCAGAAACATCGGAACAAAAACAAACAAAATCAACGATTTTGGCTTCTGCGGCCCCTCTTAGAGGTACACTTCGAGCACTCTGGGGGCCTCGTGGACGCGTCCCGGGCCGTCTTGAAGGCATCTTGAAGCCATTTTGAGCGTCTCGGATCCACTCTTGGACCGTCTTGGGCCGTCTTCGGGACCTCCTGAGGCCGTCTTGGGGCGATCTGGGAATCCTGGATCAGTCCGCCAGCGGTCCGGGGGCCTCCCGGGCCCGTCGGGCAGCGGCCCGGAGGCTCTCCGGGCGGCCCGCGAGATCTCTGGGCGGCCCGGGGCGCTGCCACTGCCTGACCTTCTCGCGCGCGCTTCGCCCGGAAGTGTAGTACAGATGATGTCGGGCTCCAGCTTCGCCTCCAGCATCTCGCTCAGCAGCGCCAGGGCCCGCTGCCACTGCCCGCCCTTCTCGCACGCGCAGGTCCCAGCACTGTAGCTGATGACGTTGGGCTCAAGCTTCGCCTCCCGCATCTCGCTCAGCAGCGCCAGCGCAGGCTGCCACTGCCCGCCCTTCTCGCACGCGCTGATCCCAGCGCTGTAGCTGATGATGACTAGGGCTGACCCGTGGACTCCGTCCACGACATCTTTTTGGAATGGTTCTCGGAGGAACGGCGCAGATTGTACCGAAAATCTACAAACACGGCGGCGGCTCGGGCGGCGGCAGCGAGACCGCGCCTTCGTGTCCGAGCTCTTGCAGCGCTCCAGCAGCTTGGCCCAGCGCACTGCTCGTTCACCCCCCTCCTATTGAGGGCAGTTTCGAAGTCTCTCGGGGATGTGCGTCGAAGTCGAAACCCATCTGAGGCGTTTCAGGGGCGCCCGGGGAAGGGCTCGGGAGGCCATCGGGGAAAGCCACCGAAAGCGACGGGGAGGCTCGCAAGGATCTACAGGGGGGGCCCAAGAGAGCTTCAAGAAAATTCGAAACTCTGTAAAATCTTTAGAGAAACCGCAGTTGGGTCGGCCATCACCTCCGGGCACGCCTTGATGGTGCGATCCAGTCGCATCACCGCCGACGGGAGGGTTTGTTCGCCATGTCCCATTCTGTTCGCCCAGAGGGTCTGTGGAGGCCTTCGGGCGAACAGAGCGGGACAGGGCAAGGAATGGGGAAGACTTGTCCGAATCTCCTGGGCCCTCCAGGTGCTCGTCCGAAGAAAGCGGAGAGGTCCCTGGGTCATATCAATTGGCTGTTGTCCCAGGGGTCCGGTCTGGCTGGCCCGAAGAGTTAGCCAAGGCCCCTGGGGGAACATAATGGCACAGCATATGGGGCAAAGGGGGGCGGTAGCTGGCCTGTCAGACCCGACGTTCGTCTTCTGCTCAAGCGGCGCGGGGCCCACGGGCCCCAGGGTTGGCGGCCCGCTGGGTTTCCTCTTGTTCGCCGACAGGGTTGGAGGAGGCCTCCAGGCGAACAGAATGGGGCAGGACAATGAATGTGGGAGACTTGTCGCAAGCTCCCAGCCCCCCCGAGTGTTCGCCCGAAGGGTGTGGGGCCGTGTTGGCTCCCTCAAAGGGCCGTCTTGGAGCCGTCTAGGCCCGTCTTGAGGGCGCCGTTTGCCGTGATGGGGCCGTCTTGGTTCGTCGTGGGCCTCTCATGGGCGCGTCCGTAGGCCGTCCTGGGCCCATCGGGGTCCTTTTTGGCACTATCGTGGGGCTGTCTTGGAGCCGTCTGGGACCGTGAGGGGGCCGCCTTGGAGTCGTCTTGGGCCCCTCCTGTGCGCCTCCTTGGGCCGTCCTGGGCCCAGCAGGGGCCGTGTTGGCACCCTCTTGGGGCTGTCTTGGGGCCGTCTTGAGCCGTCGCAGCGCGCCTTGGGTTGTGCTGGGTCCGTCTTGGCCCGTCTTGGTGCCTTCCTGGGCGGTTCCTCGGACCCTCCTGGGACTTTCTGGGGCCTCTTGGTGCATCGGACCGCCGAAACGGCGGGAAACGCAAAGGGTGTAACAGTAAACAATGGAAAATCAACGATTTTTGCCAGCTGGGACTCTCTTGTCATCTTGGCCCGTCTTGAGGCCCCGAACGGGCGCGTCCTTGGGCCGTCCTGGGCGCACCCTCCTGGGACCGTCTTGGAATCGTCTTGGGCCGTCTTGAGCGCGCCTTGGGCCGTCCTGGGCCGGTCTGGGGCCGTGTTGGCACCCTCGCGGCGAGGAAGCTCGGAGGCGGGCTCGAGGCCTCTTCGGGGCCATTTTGGAAGCTGTTGGGGCCTCTGTAGGGGCCTCGTTTGGGCTGCTTGGGAGCCTCCTGGGGCCTCTTCGGGGGATTCTTGGCGGCCCCTTGGGGCCTCTTGGGGGCTTGCTTGGGCCTCCTGGCGCCCTCTTGGGGCGGAAGGCTCGGATTTTCGGTCCGTGGTCCCCCTCTTGGCCCCCTCTTGGGCCTGTCTTCGGGCCCTCGTGGGCCGTCTTGAGCGTCTCTTGGGTCGTCTTGGGGCCCTCTTGGGCTGTCTTGGGGCGCTCTTGGAAACCTCGTGGGCCGTTCTGGGGCGCTCTTGGAGGCCTCTTGGGCCGTCTTCGAGCGTCGGAAAGCGGAAAAGGCGAGAAGGCCAAAATCCTTCCAAAACCGTCGTGAAGCGGACGATTTTGAGGCCCAAAAACCGTCCAAAACCTCCTGAGGCGGTCCCCTCGTCCGCCCCCCTCGCTTCGAAGCAGTTTTTAAGCCCCGTGGCACCTCTTGGGGATCTCTTTTGGGCTCCTGGGGGGCCTCCTGGGCCTCCACTGGATTCGCTGCCCTCGGTCGGCAATCGTCGATCCTACGACGACTCTCCCCAACGGAGAAACATCGAAGGCCCTCGGAGCGTCCAACATTGTTCTTTTGTGCCTTCGATATGCCGGTCGCCTCTCGTCCGCTCCCCCCTCCTGGAAGCAATTCTGAGGCCACTTAGGGCTTCGTGGGGGCCGTTTGGGGATCTCTTGGGGCGTTTTTGCCTGCAATATGCCTGTCGCCTCTCGTCCGCTCCCCCGCTCCTGGAGGGAATTCTGAAGGCACTGAAGGCTTCGTGGAGGCCGTTTCGGAGCCTCTTCGGCCTTCGTTTGGGCCTCCCGGGGGGGCTCTTAGGGCCCTCTCGGGCCGTCTAGGGTGCCTCTTGGGCCGTCTTGGGGCCGTCTGAGACCCGCCTCGGCGCCTCTTGGGCTGTCGTGGGCCGTCTTGGGCCGCTCCTGGGGTCGTCTTGGGTGCCTCTTGGGCCGTCTTGGGCGCCTCCTGGGCCGTCCTGGGGCCGTCCTGGGGCGTCTTGGGACCGTCTGGGGGCCCTCCTGGCCCGTCTTGGGGCTCTCTTGGTATCCTCTTCGGCCGTCTTGGAGCGGTCGGGGGGGCATCTTGGGCCGTCTTGGAGCGTCGGAAAGCCGACGAGGCGAGGAGGCCAAAAACATTGAAAAACACAATAGAAATCGACGATTTCTGTCGCTCGGGGCCCTCTTGGGAGGCCTCTTGGGAGGCCTCTTCGGGCGTCTTGGACGCCTCTTGGGCCGTCTGGGGCGAATCTCGGGCGTCTTGGGCCCATCTTTAAGCGTGCCGGGGCTCTCCGGGGCCGTCTTGGGGGCTTCGGGGGGCCCTCTCGACATGTCCTGGAGCCTGCCTGGGCGGCCCGGGGCGGCCCGGGGCCAGCCCGGGGCGGTTTTGAGACATTGGAGCCTGCGCCCTTCTGGCACGCACTGGGCCCTGCAATGTAGTAGAGATGACGTTGGGCTCAAGCTTCGCCTCCCGCATCTCGCTCAGCAGCGCCAGCGCAGGCTGCCACTGCCCGCCCTTCTCGCACGCGCTGATCCCAGCGCTGTAGCTGACTAGGGCAGACCTGTGGACTCTGTCCACGACATCAGCTCGACGTGGCGAGGGGTCTCTGGGCAAGCGCGGGGGGGTGCGGCTGCAGGGCCGAAAGGCAATCATGATGGCCTCGGGCTCCAGCTTGGCTTTCCACATCTCGCAGTGCAGCGCCAGGCCCCTCCTCCTCCTCCTTCTCCTCCTCCTCTTCCACCTTCTCCTCCTCCTCTTTCGCTCGATTCTCCATGCCCTCGGTCGGCAATCGTCGATCCTACGACGACTCTCCCCAACAGAGAAACATCGAAGGCCCTCGGAGCGTCCAACATTGTTCTTTTGTGCCTTCGATATGCCGGTCGCCTCTCGTCCGCTCCCCCCCTCCTGGAAGCAATTCTGAGGCCACTTCGGGCTTCGTGGGGGCCGTTTGGGATCTCTTGGGGCGTTTTTGCCTGCGATATGCCTGTCGCCTCTCGTCCGCTCCCCCGCTCCTGGAGGGAATTCTGAAGCCACTGAAGGCTTCGTGGGGGCCGTTTCGGAGCCTCTTCGGCCTTCTTTTGGGCCTCCCGGGGGGGCTCTTAGGACCCTCTCGGGCCGTCTTGGGTGCCTCTTGGGCCGTCTTGGGGCCGTCTGAGGCCCACCTCGGCGCCTCTTGGGCTGTCTTGGGCCGTCTTGGGCCGCTCCTGGGGCCGTCTTGGGTGCCTCTTGGGCCGTCTTGGGCGCCTCCTGGGCCGTCCTGGGGCCGTCCTGGGGCGTCTTGGGACCGTCTTGGGGCCCTCCTGGCCCGTCTTGGGGCTCTCTTGGGGTCCTCTTCGGCCGTCTTGGAGCGATCGGGGGGACTTCTTGGGCCGTCTTGGAGCGTCGGGAAGCCGAAGAGGCGAGGAGGCCGAAAACATCGGAAAAAACACAGTAGAAATAGACGATTTCTGTCGCTCGGGGCCCTCTTGGGAGGCCTCTTGGGAGGCCTCTTCGGGCGTCTTGGACGCCTCTTGGGACGTCTGGGGCGAATCTCGGGCGTTTTGGCCCATCTTTAAGCGTGCCGGGGCTCTCCGGGGCCGTATTGGGGGCTTCTGGGGGCCCTCTCGACATGTCCTGGAGCCTGCCTGGGCGTCCCTGGGCGGCCCGGGGCCAGCCCGGGGCGGTTTCGGTGCATTGGGGCCTGCGCCCTTCTGGCACGCACTGGGCCCTGCAATGTAGTAGAGACTAGGGCTGACCCGTGGACTCCGTCCACGACATCTTTCTGGAATGGTTCTCGGAGGAACGGCGCAGATTGTACCGAACATCTACAAACACGGCGGCGGCTCGGGCGGCGGCAGCGAGACCGCGCCTTCGTGTCCGAGCTCTTGCAGCGCTGCAGCAGCTTGGCCCAGCGCACTACTCGTTCACCCCCCTCCTATTGAGGACATTTTCGAAGTCTCTCGGGGATGTGCGTCGAAGTCGAAGCCCATCTGAGGCGTCTCAGGAGCGCTCGGGGAAGGGCTCGGGAGGCCATCGGGGAAAGCCACCGAAAGCGCCGGGGAGGCTCGCAAGGATCACAAGGAGGGCCCAAGGAGCTTCAAGAAAATTTAGATTCCAGTGAACTCTTAATGAGAAACCGCTGTTGAGTCGGCCATCACCTCCCGGCGCGCCTACTTGATTGGTGCGATCCAGATCGCATCACCGCAACGGGAGGGTTTTTGTCGCCAAGTCCCATTCTGTTCGCCCTCGGGTCTGTGGAGGCCTTCGGGCGAGCAGAACGGGACAGGGCAAGGAATGGGGAAGACTTGTCCGAATCTCCTGGGCCCCCCAGGTGCTCGTCCGAAGAATGCGGAGAGGTCCCAGGGTCATATCAATTGGCTGCTGTCCCAGGGGTCCGGTCTGGTTGGCCCGAGGAGTTTGCCAAGGCCCCTGGGGGAACAGAATGGCACAGCATATCGGGCAAAGGGGGGCGGTAGCTGGCCTGTCAGACCCGGCGTTCGTCTTCTGCCCAAGCGGCGCGGGGCCCACTGGCCCCAGGGTTGGCGTCCCGCTGGGATTCCTCTTGATCGCCCACAGGGTTGGAGGAGGCCTCCAGGCGAACAGAATGGGGCAGGACAATGAATGTGGGAGACTTGTCGCAAGCTCCCAGCCCCCCCAAGTGTGCGCCCGAAGGGTGTGGGGCCGCGTTGGCTCCCTCAAAGGGCCGTCTTGGAGCCGTCCAGGCCCGTCTTGAGGGCGCCGCTTGCCGTGATGGGGCCGTCTTGGTTCGTCGTGGGCCCCTCATGGGCGCGTCCGTAGGCCGTCCTGGGCCCGTCGGGGTCCTCGTGGGGCTGTCTTGGAGCCGTCTGGGACCGTGAGGGGGCCGACTTGGAGTCGTCTTGGGCCCCTCCTGTGCGCCTCCTTGGGCCGTCCTGGGCCCAGCAGGGGCCGTGTTGGCACCCTCTTGGGGCTGTCTTGGAGCCGTCTTGAGCCGTCGCAACGCGCCTTGGGTTGTGCTGGGTCCGTCTTGGCCCGTCTTGGGGCCTTCCTGGGCGTTTCCTCGGACCCTCCTGGGACTTTCTGGGGCCTCTTGGTGCATCGGACCGCCGAAATGGCGGGAAACGCAAAAGGTGTAACAGTAAACAATGGAAAATGAACGATTTTTGCCAGCTGGGGCTGTCTTGCCATCTTGGCCCGTCTTGAGGCCCCGACCGGGCGCGTCCTAGGGCCGTCCTGGGCCTGCCCTCCTGGGACCGTCTTGGAGTCGTCTTGGGCCGTCTTGAGCGCGCCTTGGGCCGTCCTGGGCCCGTCCGGGGCCGTGTTGGCACCCTCGCGGCGAGGAAGCTCGGAGGCGGGCTCGAGGCCTCTTTGGGGCCATTTTGGAAGCTGTTGGGGCCTCTGTTGGGGCCTCGTTTGGGCTCCTTGGGAGCCCCCTGGGGCCTCTTCGGGGGATTCTTGGCGGCCCCTTGGGGCCTCTTGGGGGCCTGTTTGGGCCTCCTGGCGCCCTCTTGGGCGGAAGGCTCGGATTTTCGGTCCGTGGTCCCCCTCTTGGCCCCCTCTTGGGCCTGTCTTCGGGCCCTCGTGGGCCGTCTTGAGCGTCTCTTGGGTCGTCTTGGGGCCCTCTTGGGCTGTCTTGGGGCGCTCTTGGAAACCTCTTTGGCCGTTCTGGGGCGCTCTTGGAGGCCTCTTGGGCCGTCTTCGAGCGTCGGAAAGCGGAAAAGGCGAGAAGGCCAAAATCCTTCCAAAACCGTCGTAATGCGGACGATTTTGAGGCCCAAAACCGTCCAAAACCTCCTGAGGCGGTCCCCTCGTCCGCCCCCCTCGCTTCGAAGCAGTTTTTAAGCCCCGTGGCACCTCTTGGGGATCTCTTTTGGGCTCCTGGGGGCCTCTTGGGCCTCCACTGGATTCGCTGCCCTCGGTCGGCAATCGTCGATCCTACGACGACTCTCCCCACCGGAGAAACATCGAAGGCCCTCGGAGCGTCCAACATTGTTCTTTTGTGCCTTCGATATGCCGGTCGCCTCTCGTCCGCTCCCCCCCTCCTGGAAGCAATTCTGAGGCCACGTAGGGCTTCGTGGGGGCCGTTTGGGGATCTCTTGGGGCGTGTTTGCCTGCGATATGCCTGTCGCCTCTCGTCCGCTCCCCCGCTCCTGGAGGGAATTCTGAAGGCACTGAAGGCTTCGTGGGGCCGTTTCGGAGCCTCTTCGGCCTTCTTCTGGGCCTCCCGGGGGGGCTCTTAGGGCCCTCTCGGGCCGTCTTGGGTGCCTCTTGGGCCGTCTTGGGGCCGTCTGAGACCCGCCTCGGCGCCTCTTGGGCTGTCGTGGGCCGTCTAGGGCCGCTCCTGGGGTCGTCTTGGGTGCCTCTTGGGCCGTCTTGGGCGCCTCCTGGGCCGTCCTGGGGCCGTCCTGGGGCGTCTTGGGACCGTCTGGGGGCCCTCCTGGCCCGTCTTGTGGCTCTCTTGGGGTCCTCTTCGGCCGTCTTGGAGCGGTCAGGGGGGGCTTCTTGGGCCGTCTTGGCGCGTCGGGAAGCCGACGAGGCGAGGAGGCCGAAAACATAGAAAAACACAGTAGAACTCTAGGATTTCGGTCGCTCGGGGCCCTCTTGGGAGGCCTCTTGGGAGGCCTCTTCGGGCGTCTTGGACGCCTGTTGGGCCGCCTGGGGCGAATCTCGGGCGTCTGGGGCCCATCTTTAAGCGTGCCGGGGCTCTCCGGGGCCGTCTTGGGGGAATCTGGGGGCCCTCTCGACATGTCCTGGGGCCTGCCTGGGCGGCCCGGGGCCAGCCCGGGGCGGTTTTGAGACATTTGAGCCTGCTCACCCTTCCCGCACGCACGTGTCCCTGCAATGTAGTAGAGACTAGGGCTGACCCGTGGACTCCGTCCACGACATCTTTCTGGAATGGTTCTCGGAGGAACGGCGCAGATTGTACCGAAAATCTACAAACACGGCGGCGGCTTGGGCGGCGGCAGCGAGACCGCGCCTTCGTGTCCGAGCTCTTGCAGCGCTGCAGCAGCTTGGCCCAGCGCACTGCTCGTTCACCCCCCTCCTATTGAGGACAGTTTCGAAGTCTCGCGGGGATGTGCGTCGAAGTCGAAGCCCATCTGAGGCGTCTCAGGAGCGCTCGG